>CM054806.1:6076200-6431815 GCA_028984105.1 Lavandula angustifolia | reverse complement strand
ATATCCCTATTCAATGGGTTGATAATGAACTCGTAAAGATTAGCACATCAAACCCGATCGGTGGATTAAGTTCGGTGTGTTAATAAGGTCAAGTGGTACTATACATGAATATAATAAGATGTTAATTAAGTTATGTTGTCAGTGTGCTTAATTAATTGACAGATATTTGTTTCTTAACTACGGAGATCAATTAAGTCTAAAATACAAGCCTACACTCAAGTTGGAATAAAGGGGGTAAGTCAGCACGGATTCTCTAGTGGAATGAGTCTGTATTTATTATTTAATCTTGGTCAAGGTGAGAATAGATATTAATTAATTTGAGGTCCGACTTTAATTATTGTATTGGATCCTTGGTTTGGCCCCAATAGATGCATTGTGTTTATTATGCTCTCTCGTAAATTAATATTAAAAGATTATTTATGTACATTATTTAATAGTATGAAAATTATTTATATGCAATTAATTGGCTGGGCCAATTCATTGATAAATAGGTGGCCCAATTATTATTAATTATATTATGGGTTGATATTAATTTGTGAGAGAACGTGTGAGAACATTAGTAGAGCAGTTATTTTTCCATCAAATCTCTGTCAACGTGGAGAAAGGAAAAGGGGCGGGATACAATCCGGAAGCTCCAACAACGAGCAAAACTTCGAGGGCATTCCAAGGACAAAGGTATGATCATCCTTCTCGATCCTTGATAACACTCCCGCATGACCACCATATCATGATACACATGCAACAAGGTAGGAATCCACTTGGAATTTGTTGGTAAAAAACAAAACGACCCTTGTGGAGTAGTCTATCCGAAACTCTCATAGGAATCGGCCCCTCCCCGGCCCTCACTTCACATCCTGAATAATACGTTGCAAACCCGACTCCGCTTACTGCTCAGCCGCAATTTCGGGTAATCTTGACCACACAGGCATGCTGAGGGCGTGGCAGCCGCCCCCATTTTGCCCTTCTTCATGAACTCACAACACGACATCCGTAGCTTTAAACTATGGTGGTCAGTCCTTACTATAAATTCTCCGCCCACCAAATATGGCCGCCAATGTTGAACAACACGCATCAAACTCATAAGGTCTTGCTCATAGGTTGAATTAAGATCCCCCAACGACTTGAGAGCCATGCTGAAAAACGTAATAGGGTGACGCACTTGCATGAGAACCGCCCCAATTCCCAAGTTCCAAATTGGAATAGTCACACACAATAATAAAAGTCTTCGAGAAATCCGGCATCGCAAGAATGGACCCATGGTGATGGTTCGTTGTAGAGCGCGAAATGCGATTTCGGCCTCCTCATTCCAATATAGACGCTCGCCCTCGTCCTTTGTCAACAAATGAGTCAAAGTTTGTGCCCAGAGTCCATACCCTTTGACGAAACGGCGGTAATAACCAGTCAATCACAGAAAACCCCGAACTGCCTTATGAGTATGCGGAATCAGCCAATCCAAAATAGCGTCACCTTCGCCGGAGTCCATGGAAACGCCCGACCACCGAAATCCAATGCCCTAAATATTAGACTTGAGAAACCTCGAAAGTATAAAACCCCGAAAGTACACTTCTTCCGATTTGCCAAATTTTTGTGTTGTCAAAGAAGCCCCAATAGCGTATGCAAGTGTTGTACATATAGCATCCTCAGGTTTACTATAGAAAAAAATATTATCAAAGAAAACCGAAGCACAAATTTACGTAAAAATAGAGCGGAATTAATCGTTCATTATCGATAGAAAAGTGGTCGGCACATTAGTGAGACCAAAAGGCATTACCAAAAACTCGTAGTGCCCGTTATGGGTGCGCCCCCCTCCTTCATTCGAAGAAGCCCCAACACCGTCTTCCCGGTGTTGTCGAAGAAGCCCAAACATCGTCTTACGCACGTCCTCCTACTTCATTCGTATCGATGATAACCCGCTCGCAAGTCTATCTTCGAGACAACCCGTGCTCCCGCCAATTTATCCGAAAGCTCCTGAATCACTATAGGGTATTTATTCAGAAGAGTCGCCTTGTTCAATTTCCGATAATCAACACAAAATCGCAAACTTCCATCATTCTTTTGACCAAAAGTATCGGGCTCGAAAAAGGACTCAAACTGGATGAATAATACCCGCATCTACCATATGAGCCACCAAATTTATCAATCTCATCTTTCCCCGTGCATGATTATAACGATAAGGGTGAACTGAAATCGGTCCTCGTCTCGGGCTTCAACACAATACCATGCACTTTCCCGCGATACGGCAGCCCCGTCGGCTCCCCCAAACAGATCCTCATATCAACCTAATACCTCGTCAACCTTCGGCGATTACCTCCTCACCACTAGGTGAAAAAATACATCCACCCTTTGGTAAAAGCCACACCCAAACCACCACTTCTGCCTCCTCCACTTGCCGTAACTGTTTCAACGTAGTCGGCACTCGCAATCGAGAGCCATCCCCTCAAACTTTAACCATCTTCCCATGCAATTTAAATTTAATATACATGGCTTCCCAATTCAAACTCACTTCCCCCAATGTCTTCAACCATGCAATTCCCAATCAAATCTATGCCACTTAACAGAAAAGTTGACAATCCATGCTAATCGAACCGCATTCGAAGTCCACATGCATATCCTTTCTTAACCCCTCTGAAAAAATTCGATGCCCATCTCCCAACTTTACGGGAAAATGACGACCGGAATCCACATTTAGCTTGAGCCACGCCGCCAAACTGGGGGATTATAAATTACGTGTGGCTCTACTATCTACCAATATCATGATCTCTTCACCATGTAACTTCCCTTCCAATCGTAACGTCTGGGGTCCCGAAATTACCACCGCCAAACAGGCTTTCACCCAAGCATCTTTGTCAAATTGGGCTCCCGCATTAAATCAACATAGTAGCAAATCAAAAATACAATTGCACAATATGTGAACAACGTGAATAATATGTGCTTACATTTGGCATCAGATGAGCAAGGGAACAATCATATCCAAGCCCCAAATAAGATTTAAGTCCAAAGGGGCAAAAGGATCCACCACATTCTTTCCTCATGAAGTCATGTAGATGGTCATGTAGATGCAACAAAAACATATATAACAAATTTAACGTTAAATAAATAAGATTTAATCAGCAAAACTCATCAACTAAGTAAGTGATGTATCGATTTTATTCTCCTCATGTGATACCCCTGAATAATTTTAGTATTATTATAATAGATAATTACTTATAAATAAAGTATACTAACTATAATGGTAGAATGGATTAATTATTTCCTAATCTACTATATTAAATAATAATACTGGCCCAACTTAATAGCATATTTTATATTCATCCTAAATAGTAAATTAAGATTGGTATATATATGATGAATATATATATATATATATATATATATATATATATATTATGGATATTTTAAAAACCTAGCTAAAAACTAAGAATCTGTTGGGATGAGATTCAGTAGAACAATATTTTGTAGATTTGAAGATCCCAAAACCCCTAGCTGAATGATGAACCTTCGATTATGTAATAATTTAGTTTGAGTTCAGTAGGTTAGAACTCAGTAGGCTAGAGTTCAGTAGCTACGAAATTTAGTCGAAGACCTTGCACTCATATGATGGACTCAATGTTGGGATTTTGTATACTCAAAGCAGTTTTTTATGCTTGTATACAATGTATTTTTGTCCTTACCACTATTTTATTCGCCTATCTGATAAATATATATTTGCACATGTTATCATTTATCTTGTATAAAAGTTAGATTTGTGTAGTGTGTCGGGTATCACAGAAGACAACACATATTGGTTGAACTGACAAGATATAAACAGTTATTACAGCTGAGATAACTTAAGGATAAGTTGTTGGTTTAAGCTGCAGTTTAGATAAGAAGTGGCTTCTCTTAGTGCTTGTCTTTAGTGGTACACTTAAGGTGGTGTATTGATGGATCACAGTGAGATGTGTTCTCCTAACTGACCTTAGTGGAGGACCAAGATCTTGGTGACTTAGCTGGTCTTAAGCTTGGTAAGACTTCAGCTGAGTGCATTTGACTATCTATCACTTTGACCTACTATGGTGAACGTCATCGCGACCGGATCTACGTATCTTTGGTGCTAGTAGTCATTTGTAGCTCAGGCTGGTTGTCTGTATCTTGCAACAATATCCTAGTAAAATGGGTTGATAATATCCCCTGAGGAACTCGAAAAGATTAGCACACTAGACCCGGCCGGTTGATTAAGTTCAGGTGTGTTAATAAGGTCGAGTGCTACTACTTAGGAATATAATAAGATGTTAAATAATTTAAGCTGTCAGTGAGCTTAATTAATTAACGGATATTTATATCTTAAATACGGAGATCGATTAAGTCTAACATACAAGCTCTTGCTCAATTTGCGATAAAGGGGTAAGTCAAGCACGGATTCTCTAGTGGAATGAATGCGTATTTATTAATTAATTTTGTTAAGGTCTGAGCATAGATAATTAATTAATTTGAGGCCTCCTTTATTTCTTGTATTAGATCCCCCGATCCGGCCCAATTAGTTGCCTAGTTATTTATTATCTCTCAGAAATCATTATTAATATATTAATGTAATTTTACATTATTTAATAATATTATTTATCTGGAATTAATTGGTCAGGCCAATTAATTGATAAATATTAGTATCCCAATAGATTAATTAATTATATTATGGGCTAATTATGTGGAAGTTCATTAGGAATATAATTAAATTAATGGGCTACAAATATTAATATTATATTGGCTTTTGAAGCCTATATATATTAGTATTTTGTTCATAAACAGATACACATACATAATTACGCACACGCACGACGTGAGTTTAAGGGAGACAGTAATCTTAATTTTCTCCAGTTCTCTAACCACCCAGAGGGAGAAAAAGGCCGGGACACAGATCAGAAAATCTGACCACGAGCAACAATCAGAGCTGCAACAAAATACGTAGGAGGAATGTATATATTCTTCACCTCCTATTTCCTTCACTCAGTATCGAAGAAGTCAGTTGGTCAGCCAACCACCAACTGAATCGTGAAAGGAATTCGTGCCCCACGTATTGAATGCTCAGAAGAATGTTAGTATGAAGACACTTCAGTTGAAGGTCCGAGGATTCAGAGGGAGTCAACCTTGATGTTTGACAAACCTCACCGAACACTCTACCTCGACCAATAAGGAGCCGACAACACCTTACCTTAGGGGTGTAAGTGGTTCCGCTCTGAACCGCGAAACTGATCGGACCGAACCTAACCAAACCGAAAAATGTGGTTCGGTTCGGTTTCCCTGGTTTGGTTCGATTTATTTTTTTAGAAACCGTTTACATTCGGTTCGGTTCGCGGTTTCAAGAATTTTTGAACGGTTCGAACCGAACCGAACCATTATCCTATTTTTTAATTTTTTATTTAATATTTGTCTTTCTTATATGAGAATAAGTTTGGATTTAGATATTAGATTTAAGTTTATATCAATTCTATTCTATACAAATGAAGAGAAAGGAGTAACAACTCTATACTTATGAGTTCGGAATGAGTGACATCCTATAAACTATTATTCTTGCATTATTTAAGATTTAAAAAATAAATAAAAAAATAAAAAAAGTGAACCGATGAACCGAACCGAACCAAAGCTGTTGGTCCCGTGAGTGAGTTCGGGTGTAGAGGGGGGGGGTGAATACACTCGAATCCAAATTTCTCAACTTTCGAACACGAGCGAGTCCTATTCGGGAAGGTGCCGTCTTGAAATAGTTCGGCGAACGGACAAGTTATCGAATCGTGTTAAAGGCTAAAAAATGCGCCTCGACTGAGATCCGCTAACGGACTAGGTCGAATTCGGTATCGATCGGTGAGAGTTCGGTGTGCGGAATTGTGTAGGCCCAAATCGGTTTTAATGAGGAAAACGTTTTATGCAAGTCTCGGTTCGGTAGATAAAAAGTTCGGAATATTGAGGCGAGTTAAATCGATTTTAAATATGATGTTCGGTATGCGCGGTGAAAACCAATGAAACATGGTAAGTAAACGACACGAGATATTTTTAAAGTGGTTCGGATATCAACAATCCTACGTCCATTGTCCCGATAGATCGAGGAGGCTATTTATTATACTGAGTTAGTCTCGGTCGGCTTGTACTGTTGGACAAAGTCGTGGCTTGGGGATTATCTTGAGCAAGTCCCGGGTTACAATTCTATCAAACTTTAAGTGTTTGACAAACTTCTCCAACAATGAAGGAGTCCTTATACAATAAGGATTGGGTTCAAATGTGAACTCCTTCGTCTAAGCTATAGATAAGAACGGTTGAGCTTAGGGTTAGAGGGATAGGGAATATGAGAGTAGCTTCTAGATCGACGAACGGTGAAGGTAAGCTTTGAGTTCGTGTAACGTCGATTTGGATACTAGAGGCTTTATATGTCGGTATAGCTTGATTCCCTATGAGCTAGAATGTAGTCTTTCGCCGGAGATTGTTCTTCAAGTTCTTGCTAAGACTTTGTTCTTTGGAATTCGCTCTTTTTCGCGCTCTCTTGTGTTCTAGGCGTCGCGTTTTTTTTTAGTGTGCTTCAAATCTTGAATGATCCCTCTATTTATAGAGTGGAGAGAAGAATAGATCCGTTGGAGAAGATCTTCTTCTTTTTCCCTCTTTTGTGGTAGCAAACGGCTCTTTTGTGTAGTAGGTACACGGTGTCCTTTCCCTCCTTTTACGGAAATATGTTGGCTGTAGCTTTAGTAGGTGAGACGACACGTGTATGCTTCTCATTTGTCGAGGTGGATGTGGTGGTTGAGACAGAACAAACTTCGAGGCAACAGAAGTTGACTTCTCTCTTCCTCGTACTTGACTTCTAGATCACCATAAGGATTTGTCTTTTATTTTTGGTTGTTCATGCTTTATTCCATATACTGAATACTTCATTCGAGAAGGTAAGCTGAAGGTAAGCTTTGAGTGTTTCTTGCAAGCTTTGAGTGTTTCGGCAGTCCCCTTGCTAGAGTGTTTCTTGCAAGCTTGTTGAGCGTCTTAAAGTTGAGATGGCTGAGTCTTCTGTGCCATAGCCACCCCGTGCGGTTGTCATTCTTCGCCAATAAGCAAGCTTCGAGGTTCGGTGAGTTCGGATCGACCACATATATGTTCTTTCTGCGCGAACCCGATAACACCTGTATTCCCCGTGGATTTATCAATAACATCACGAAACACCGCGTCAAATATCACTCTATTTGAGTTATCACAAAATTGACTAACGAGAGAAGATTATCTTTGAAGTCCTTCAACATATGATACTCTTGGAACGTTGGCGGTTCCAATGCCTTGAGTGTTCCATATCCTCTCGGTATAGCCTTTTGCATTGTCTCCGAACTCGATTCGGGTCCTTCTTCGGTGATATAATTCTTCGATGAGACTCCTTTGGTATGTCATGTGTCTTGAGCATCCGTCGTCCACATACCATGGGTCTTTACGCACTGCAAAAAGTAATTATATTCGGGTACCCTTTATTTTTGATTTTGGGTCCTTAGATGTTAGTTTTAGTAACCCAAATCGTCTAACAACCCCGGTGGTTTCGAGGCATTTTCTTTCCCTCTGGAGTCAACATATCCGACCACTTTGGGTGGTCGCGGTGACTTCGAGGCTTCGAGGTTCGGGAGTCTCGATCTTCCGAGTTGGTCGACTAGCCGACCTTTGCCTTCCGTGCGACCTTTTTCTTCTTCGACCTTTGGAGCCTCTTTGGACTATAGGTTCATAATAATATGATCCATGCTTGGCGGGGATGCGTCGCTTGAGGGTCCATCTTGATCTGCCAAGTTTGATTTGCAGGTTCCCCCTTGGCGATCGACCGGGGTTTCTTGGCATTGATCTTCTTGTCGAGAATGTTGATGTGTGGGATGAGGTGCTTTCATCTTCTCGTTTGTTCTTTGCTAGGGGGTTCGAGTATATCTGCGTTGATAGTCTCCCCTCGAACAAATCTATCGGCAAGCCGTACTCCCGAGTGTCTTGGGGCGGATGAGGAAGCTCCTAGGGCGAATCCAAGTCCTTCCTTGCGGTGCTTTGGCTTATTGCTTGCTAGCATAGCCTCCAATTTCTTCTCTGCGCCCCATATACCTCTCGGTCATCGAGGTTCCTCCGGACATCATCACTTTTCTTCATATGCGGTCGAGATGTCCAAATTCCCATCCGCACTTGAAATAGTGTCGTGTGTGCGGTGTGAAGAGGAGTTAACTGGTTCATGAGAATTTACCTCATCCTCTTCGCTCGCCATCATGCACATTTCGGTTGATTCATCCGCTTCATGCTTTAAGGCCATGAAAGTCGCTTCATCGTCGAATGAATCCATAAAGGAGTCGATCTCTTCGAGTCGATCCGAGATTTCGCCGGCTATGTAGGATTGTCTTTTAAGGGCGAATTTCTCTCTCCTTGCCTTGTGTCTTTGCGCGTTCGAAGCACTAACTGAGCTCGGGGACAATCATACCGATAATGTCCCGGCTTCTTGCGGTTGTAGCAAGTGATGACTTTTTCTTCTTTGGTTGCACTATCCCTTGAGGGTGCTTTGAGTCATCTTTCTTTTACGCATTCGGAAGATTGAGTATCGGGGAGTGCGTTTAGGTGTATATTCGACTTACCTTTTGTATCTCGGTATGCTTTGGTCGAGTTTTCTACGCCTTTCTTTCTCCTTCGATACTTCATTTGCCGAGCGTAGCGCACTTCCGAGCTAGACTTCCTTCTTGTAGGTCGGTGAGTGAAGGCTCGGTCTTACTCGTCGTCTTGCTCGTAGCGGGAGATGTTGTGCTTGGCTTGTAGCTTTGAAAGCATGGTCAATCTTCGTATCGGCTTCGGCTCTCGGCTTTCTTTGAGGTCCGTCGAACTCATACTCCTCTGCCTGTAATTCGAAAAGATATGGTCGGGAGACACAAGCATCTAAATCGAATGTCGCAATAAAGTGGCAAAAGGTGTCCGGTGTCCGTTCGGCGGTGCCCTCGAATCTTTAGATTCATCTCTCGGTTCTTCGAATATCTTTCCCGACCCATTGATAGAATTCATCGATTGGTAAATCGACGTTTAGATCTTCGATTTTGTCCCCGGGCATGAGAGACAAGCTTTCCGGCTTTTTGGAGTTCCAGCGCTAATTTGTTGGCTTTAATCTTCACGAGTCCCTCGACTCGGTAAGCGCAAGAGCATCCCGAGTTCTTTAGCGAGTCTTGCATTCTCGAACCCCTGCCAAGATAAGAATCACTAAGGGTGGTTAGTATAGCATTCTCGGCGACTCGGTCTAGATTGTGAAGCTTCTTCTCTTCGGGAGTGAAGAGACTTACGTCTTTGGGGATCTTCTTCCCGATCACCATTCCTCCTCCTTGAGCTTGGTCCTCGAGTCACGACACTATCAATCATAGGAACGATAGGTCCATCTTCAAGCACTTCGATCATATCTTGTCATGGAGGGATGTCGGATGAGCTTCCATCCCGACTCGCCATACTCCGTAGTTCTCCAACGAGAACATAGGTACCATCCTTATACCGACATATCAGCCATGAAGAATAATGATATGAATGTAGAGTGATATACAGTGAAAAACGCTTTCCCTCGGATCCGTTCCAATAGACCAGTCTCAAAGATAACAAGAGTCAAAGAACTCCTGCTCTGATACCAATTGTTGGTCCCGTGAGTGAGTTCAGGTGTAGAGGGGGGGTGAATACACCCGAATCCAAATTTCTCAACTTTCGAACACGAACAGTCCTATTCGGGGAAGGTGCCGTACGGAAATAGTTCGGCGAGCCGGATAACCGTTCCGAATCGTGTTAAAAGGCTAAAAGAGTACCTGACTCGGCGAGATGCGCTAGCCGACTAGGTCGAATTCAGTATCGATCAGTGAGAGTTCAGTGTGCGGAATTGTGTAGGCCCAAATCAGTTTTAATGAGGAAAACATTTTATGCAAGTCTCAGTTCAGTAGATAAAAAGTTCAGAATATTGAGACAGTTAAATCGATTTTAAATATGATGTTCAGTATGCACAGTAAAACCAATGAAACAGTAAGTAAACGACACAGATATTTTTAAAGTGGTTCGGATATCAACAATCCTACGTCCCACTGTCCCGATAGATCGGGAGGCTATTTATTATCTTGAGTTAGTCTCGGTCGGCTTGTACACTGGACAAAGTCGTGGCTTGGGGATTATACTGAGCAAGTCCCAGTTTACAATTCTATCAAACTTTAAGTGTTTGACAAACTTCTCCAACAATGAAGGAGTCCTTATACAATAAGGATTGGGTTCAAATGTGAACTCCTTCGTCTAAGCTATAGAAAAGAACGGTTGAGCTTAGGGTTAGAGGGATAGGGAATATGAGAGTAGCTTCTAGATCGACGAACAGCTGAAGGTAAGCTTTGAGTTCGTGTAACGTCGATTTGGATACTAGAGGCTTTATATGTAGGTATAGCTTGATTCCCTATGAGCTAGAATGTAGTCTTTCGCCGGAGATTGTTCTTCAAGTTCTTGCTAAGACTTTGTTCTTTGGAATTCGCTCTTTTTCGCGCTCTCTTGTGTTCTAGGCGTCGCGTTTTTTTTAGTGTGCTTCAAATCTTGAATGATCCCTCTATTTATAGAGTGGAGAGAAGAATAGATCCGTTGGAGAAGATCTTCTTCTTTTTCCCTCTTTTGTGGTAGCAAACGGCTCTTTTGTGTAGTAGGTACGAGTGTCCTTTCCCTCCTTTTTACGGAAATATGTTGGCTGTAGCTTTAGTAGGTGAGACGACACGTGTATGCTTCTCATTTGTCGAGGTGGATGTGGTGGTTGAGACGGAACAAACTTCGAGGCAACCGAAGTTGACTTCTCTCTTCCTCGTACTTGACAACAACGATAGCTTATCAAAAGATTCGGGACAGTTCAAAAAGATCCATCGGCCCGATCTTGAGTCCGATTTTGTATTCGGTAGATATACAGTGAGAAGGGTCTACTGAAAATCAGCTACGAGTCCAGTGAACTACTCTTCTTGAGTTCGGTTCAGCGACTCTCTCGATATCTTTGCTCTGTGAGTCCGAGTATTCACCGAGTCTTCTACACCGGTGCCGAGGCGATGAGCTGCGGCGCCTTGACCGGAGCGAGTGTCTACCGAGTGCGAAACCTCGGAGACAAATACGAATACAAAGGAATGGTTCACCAATCAGATAGGGTTTTGGGATCTTCAAATCTTCTCAACAGTCAAAGCACGAGGCTACTGAGCGTGATTCAGTATAGAAGATAGAATCATTTCCCACAAGTATGATCATGATGAGGATTGAATCATCACCCAACACAAACTATTTATAAGCAGTTCGGTTCGGTTCGGTTCCGATATTGAAAAACCCATCAAGCCGAACCGAACCGAACCATTTCTATGTGTTTGGTTCAGTTCCTAAAATACATAAAAAACCGAACTGAACCGTTACACCCCTACCTTACCTGCTCTGACAAAAGCTGCTCCTAGACTGAAAAAGAGGTGTACCTCTACAGTGCACCTACTCATCAACGATCAAATTAAAGTAGTTGTTTCCTTATCGTTTCGACACGTGGCTAGACCATCTCCAACGGATCTACTCACAAATCGAACACTATAAAATGAGGAGAGTCTTCATGCAGAAATACACAGGAACGACGGGAACCAAAGCTTTCAAGGCACAAACAATCTCTAGCAAGCTCACTGCATATCCAGCGAAGAACTTGAACTTCGAATTAGGATCTTCTTTAGTTCTTCTCTCTAGAGTATAGTCGTTCCTCTTCTCTTATCTAAGCGAGCTAAAATGTAATATCCTTAGCTTAGAAACCCCAAGGGAATTCACATTTTGTGAAACGTTCTTATTGTAAGAACTTCCTCATAGTTGGAGAAGCTCAAACTTTTAAGTTTGAAAATCGCGTAAAGTCACTACGACTATAAGCAGGTATCTGTCATGTGAACAGATCAGTGAGACTTGCTCAGTCTAAGCAAACAAGTTTGTATTTGTCCTGTGAACAGATCATTGAGACTTGATCAGTATAAATGATACAAGTTCTCCTGCTTGTGTCTCGACAGTGGACGTAGGACCCAGCGTGTCCGAACCACTTTAAAAACCTCCTGTGTTGATTTACTATTGCATTGTTTATTGTTCACTCAGCATTCAACTGTATTTCATAAACTCAGCATAAAATCGGTTTTCCAACCGAGACGTTTCATAGGGCCTACACTTTCGTACACAACATTAAGGCTGAACTACTGTTCAACTGACATAAGTCAGTAGTTCTGAACTCACTAGAAGAAATCTCTGCCACGCGATTTGAAAGTATATCTGGCTATCTGACTCAGTTCAGCAGCACACTCAGCTAAAGCTAACTTTCGCGTTTGAGAAAGAATCTGTATTCAGGTGTATTAACCCCCACCCCACACACACACCTGAAGCACATCTCAGGACCACCAATTGGTATCAGAGCGGTGTTCTTATTCATCATCATTTTCTGAATACTGGTCTATCTCGATCAAGATCCTAGGAAAACCTGTTTTTTACTGCATCTTGCATCTATTCGTTGCATCCTATATCCTATCTTTCAACAATGTCTGATATTTAAGGGATAAGGACGGTACCCATGTTCTCAATAGAGAACTACGCGGCATGGCGAGTGAGGATGGAGGCTCACTTTGCTGCATGACAGCATGACCGACGTCGTAGAGAAAAGACCTATTGTTGCGATGGTCGACTCAGTCGAACTTGCACTGGACGGAGCAGCAGGTGCCAGAACCGGCTCGAAGGTTCCCACGGACAAGAGCCACTTCACGACTGAAGAGAAGAAATTGCACAACCTCGACCGAGTTGCACGGAATGCAATACTGATGTCCCTCATTGACTCTTATCTCGGGAGAGGGCATGATTGCAAGACGACAAAGGAGCTATGGGATACTCTCGCAGTACTGAGTCAAGGAACTCCATAAATCAAAGAGAAGAAACTGGAGTTAGAGCTGCAGAAACTCAAGGCATTCGCTATGCGTCCTGGGGCGTCCATAGATTATTTCAGCGTGCGATTCACAAACAAGATCAATATCATCAACGGACTGGGGAGAACGTTTAGCAACAAGGAGACCAATACCAAGATTCTAAGGGCTCTTAGCAGGCCCAAGTGGTACTCTTTCACTACGTGTCTGAGGAGATCTGACTTAAACTCTTTTACTATTGATTATGTATTTTCAAAGCTAAAAGCAGAGGAATTTGAATTCAACCTCCCACACCCCGGGTGCTGAAGTTGAAGTGCCAATGCATCATGCATACAAGGCATCAGCTAGCACTCCCGAAGCAAGTCCCTCAGCAACAAGCCAGTCAGCCGGAAGCTTAGTAACACTACCAACTGCTGATAACTTGGCTGAGAAGTATGCTCTCCTTGCTCTGAAATACCAGAAGGAGAAGGAGATGTTCCGAAGGAAGATGAAAAAGGCTTCCCAGAAATATCAAGGTAAGAGAGATTATAGGCACTCAAAAAGTGAAACTAAACCTCTACCTAATTGCAGGAATACTGAAGCTGCTCCCGCTGAACAAAAAAATACACCTAGAAGGGATGGCAGAAGCTCAGTGTGATGCAACTACAAGAAACGAGGACATTTTTAGTATGAATGTCTAGAACTGTCATCAGCTGAACGAGCTGAAAGGCAAGCCCGACGTGACAAATTTGTCAGAAAGAGGCAAGCTTACATAGCTGGAGAGTTTTCTGACTGCTCAAGCGACACAGAGCTTTTCATGGAATCATCAGATGATGTTGTTGCGTTCGTCGCTATTGAAGCAGAAGACACTGAACCGTGTCACATAGCTGGAGAAGAGGCTGAGGTAAATTCTGACCCCCAATATATGCCCCTCTTCACCGTGCACACACGACACGAGCTCAATTGCAGGTGAACCACTATATGTAGTTCTTGCATACGAGGATTTGCTTGAAGAGCAAATTCAGATGAGCCAGCAGTTCAGCAAGACGATTCAGGAGATGGAAATCCTGAAAGCGGAAAATTAAAGACTTTCAAAGAGAAGTCAGGACTCTACTGAGTCTAAAGGACTTGTTCTGAGACTGAAGGAAGAGATTACCTCTGTAATGACTAAGTCTCAAGACCAAGAAGCGCATATTTCATTATTGACCAAAGACGTCTCTGAGAAAGAGACTGAAATCGCTACTCTCAAGGAAAAACTCACACAGTCAAGAGCAGATTATGAATCTATGGGAAAGAGCGATGAAGTGTTGAGAACCTTGATGAAAGAACAATACATTGGAGCCAAGGAGAAGTTGGAGAAGCCGCTAAGATCTCAGAGACCATGCTCTACTAAGGAAGGACTTGGTTACACTTTTGAAGCTTCCCCTTAAGGACATAAGAGCTCCACCAAGCTGGCTGATAGGTTTGTCCAAGGGGTGACTCAGCATGCAGACTATACATCCCCTCAGGCAAAGAACAAGCAAAAAATTCTACACCACAGCCAAGCAACAAGAAGATGACCCATTGTTCTGGCCTCAGTACACCAATAGAAAATTCAGGAGAGACGAAGAAGGTCAGGTGGGCCAAGCAGTATGGCCGTCAAAAGCTAACTCACCCAGCTCAGTATGGTTCGTAACTACTATGAGCCAAGAGTCAGAAGCTCTAAGGTTCAGAAAAAGAAGAAAGCTGCAGCCCAAAAGACTAAGAAGTCAGCTTCTCCAAGCTCAGTGGAGAAGGTTACTGACAATAAGGGCAAGAAGAAGTCTGAAGCCATCGGGGTACGTCGGACAAGTTTGGAATCCCTAAATCTAACAATTAAGGACCCAAGTTGAACCCCAAAGGGTAGCGAGATCGTCTTTGTTTTGCGGGTGCTAAAGGACCCTTGGATTATCAACGGTGGATGCTCAAGGCATATGACACATCAAAAGATCCTACCCGGCCGACTACGTTCAGCAAGATGGAGCAAGAATTGAGTTTGGTGACAACTTCATAGGCTATACAAGAGGATATGACACATTGAAAATATGGTCTGTGATAGTTCCTAGCGTATCTTATGTTGAAGGGATTCAACATAATCTCCTTTATGTCGATCGATTCCGTCATAACTCCAATTAAGTGACTTTTGACTCGGGTTTTTTGTGATGTTCTTGATAAATCTACGGGGAAAAAGTATGTTATCATGATCGCGGCGTAGGAACATATACTATGCTTGAATATAATACCGCCGAACTTGAAGCCTTCACCGCTAGCACATACGAGGTCGATGATAAAACGGCATGGTTGTGTCATAAACGGCCGAGCCATTTGAATTTCAAGAAATGAACAAGCTAGCACGGGATGCTAAACTTAGAGGATTGCCCAACGAAGTATTCAAAAGACATAAGAGCGTGAGGCATGTACGAAGGGGAAGCAAACAAAGGCAAGCAATTTGCCTATTACGTCACCCTCCACTAATGGAATCCTTCGATTGCTGCACATGGACTTATTTGGGCCGATCAATCCGGTGATCATCGGGAGGAAAGAAATATTCTCTTGTAGTCATTGATGACTATTCAAGATATATTTCGGTGATATTCATTGCCAAAAAATCGACGTCAAATCGAGGTTGCCGAACTACGGGCGGGCGAGCGTTGAGAAAGATATCAAGATGTAAAGGATACGCTTAGATCGTGGGCCGAGTTTCGAACTCGATGGCAAAGACTATTGCAAAGCTAAAGGCATTGAACATGAGACCTCAGCGGCACATACGCCTCAACAGAACGGACTTGCTAAAAGGAAGAACATAACACTTAAAGAAACAGCAAGGACGTTACTCGCAGACTCAGGTCTACCATTCAAGTTCTGGGCAGAAGCTACGGACACTGCCTGCTACACTCAGAATCGATCTATACTGACACAGATGCATATGAAGACGCCATATGAATTATAGAAAGGGAGTACACTTTCTATTTCGCATTTCCATATTTTTGGTTGTTCGTGCTTTATCCACAATAATAGAAAGGATAAGTTAAAGGTCTTTGATAGCAAGTAAGACCAATGAGTTTTCTTAGGATACTCCAGGGTCAGGAAAGCTTTCAGGGTCTTTAACTACCGGACCTTTTGTGTGGAGGAAAGCCCTCATGTTGTATTTGATGAATTAACTTCTGAGAGAAGGAAGTCAAATTCTCAGCCAGAAGCTGAAGAGGTCAGGAGCAAGCTACATGATCTAAGCTTAAAGGATAACACGAAAAGATTCAGCATTGTTGGGATAATGATTCAGATGATGAAATTCACAATCAACCAACAGGCAATATAGCTGAACAGATTGATTCTACTGAACATAATCAATTCGAAGTAACTCAAATCGATGAGGAAACGCATGTGGTAACTGAGACCTTTACTGAGAATAACAACTCAGGGGGAACTATTGATGTTCCTGAGCTAAATGCCCCTGAACCTGGTAACTCAGTAGACCCAACCTTTGTTACCGAGTTGCTTCAATCTTAGAATAGTACAATTGAAATTCCTAAAACTCTTACTATATGTGTATAATCAATTCCAGACGAAGTAACAAGACGTCATCGTTCGTGGCAAGATGATCATTCTTCTGATCTCACAATTGGAGATCCATCAGCTAGCGTCAAGACAAGATCCAGATTCTGTCAAGGAGAGAGCGCTTTATACTCCATGTTGGGTGATGATTCTATCCTCATCAGTGTCATATATAGTAGGAAATGATTCAGTCTTCTATGCTTGACATATACTCGGTAGCCTTGTGCTCACGAACTAGTCCGAAGATTTGAAGATCCCAAAACCCTATATTGATTGGTGAACCTTTACTTTGTAATCTGTTTTTTGTCTCTGACGTTTCAGACTTAGCAGACCCTCTGCTCTGGTTCAGACATTCAGTAGCTTATTAACCTAAGCACCAGAAGTAGAAGACTCAGTAACACCTTTGGACTCAGCGGGAGCGATATCTTGAATAGAGTCGGTCTGGCCCCGTACTCGAGCTGATCCCAAGTAGAACCAACTCAGCAGTAGTTCACTGCGAAACGGAGATCGGGCTTCGGCCAACGGCGGGCGAGTCTTTTGTGCTTGTCGATCTTTTGAAAAACAATCAGTATAGTCAAATACGAGGATAAGAGAAGACAGCTTCAGATCTCCTCGAAGTCTGTTCCGCCTCAACCACTTTCTAAACCTCGACCAATGACAAGCAGACACCTATCCTACACCTACTAAAGCTGCAAGTCAACAACTATCCGTAAAAGGAGGGAAAGGACACTGCCACTCTACTTCAAAAGAACCGTTAGCTACCCAAAAGAGAGAGATAAAGGATCATCGTCTCCAACGGATCTTTCCTAGTCTCTTCTCTATAAATAGAGGGATAAATCGATATTTGAAGCATGAGAGGGAACCAAGCTGAACCGATCGATACAGCCTTTAGTATCCAAACGACGTTACACGAACCCAAAGCTATACTCAGCTGTTCATCGTTTTAGAAGCAAATTTCTCGTTCCCTATCCCTCTAACCTAAGCTCAATAGAATATATCCCTAGCTTAGACGAAGGAGTTCATCTTTGAACTAATCCTTATTGTAAAAGGACTCCTTCACAGTTGGAGAGTTTTTCAAACACTAAGTTTGATAACCTTGTAAACTGAGACTTGCTCAGTATAAATTCCAAGACCCGGTTCTATCCAGCGTACAAGCCGACTGAGACTACCTCAGTATAATAAGTAGCTTCCTGATCTTTCGGGACAGTGGACGTAGGATTTTTGTGTCCGAACCACTTTAAAAATCTCTGTGTCTCGTATTTGTGTTCTCTTTACTATTGCATTGATTTACTATTCATACTGAAAACTATCTTCTTAAATCATTCAATCGAGTTTCGAGCAAACTTAAGAGATTGCACTAATCAACCGAAAGCTTGTTTTATTAAAAATGCTTTTCAACTCAACCGAATTGGGCCTACACTATTCCGCACCATCGAACTCTATCTCGCAAGATGCCGAATTCGACACTCGGTCGGCTAGCGGGTCCCGGTAGAGTCGGTCACTCTGCTAACATGATTCGAACGGCTATGCGGTCTGCTTTGAATCCATTCATGCGACATCATCCCGAAAAGGACTGTTTCGTGTTTAAGTTGAGAAAATCGGTTTCAAGTGTATTCACCCGCCTCCCCTCTACACACGAACGTGCTCTCGGGACCAACAATTGGTATCGGAGCGGGGAGTTCTATAAGACTCTTGTTATTCGCAAGCTGGTCTACTTGAACGGATCCGAAAAATGTTTTCATCGCATATCATTCTTCATTCATATCGTTATCGAATGTCGATATGTCGGGTATAAGGATGGTACCCATGTTCTCAGTGGAGAATTATGGAGTATGGCAGGTCAGAATGGAGGCTCATCTGACCTCCCTCCACGACAGCATGACAGAAGTTCTTGAGGAAGGACCTATCATTCCTATGATCGATAGTGTCGTAGCTCAGGATCCAACGGCCGGAGGAGGAATGGTGACCAGGGAAGAAGATTCCCAAGGATAGAAGTCTCTTCCCCCTAGAGGAGAAGAAACTTAATAACTTAGACCGCGTCGCCAGAAACGCCATACTGACCACCTTAAGCGATTCCTATCTCGAGAGAGTTCAGGAATGCAAGACCGCAAAAGAACTCTGGGATGCTCTAGCGCTACTGAGTCGGGGGACTCGGAAGATCAAAGCCAATAAACTTGTCTTTGGAACTCCGAAAGTGGAGAGGCTGTCACTCATGCACGGTGACACCATTGAAGATCTCGGCGTCGAATTTACGAATTTGATGAACTCTATCAACGGGTTCGGGAAAGACATTCTCCAACCGAGAGATAAATCTCAAAATATTGAGGGGCACGCCGACGGTCATTGGACTCCTTTTGCTACACTATTACGACATTCGATTTAGATATTGTTACACCCGACCATATCTTTTCGGAACTTCAAGCGAAGGAATTCGAGTTTGACACACCTCAAAGGAAACGGCGGTCGAAGGCGACACTAAAATCGATCATGCCTTCAAAGCATCGTCGAGCCACGGCATCTCCGGCGTCGAGCAAGGCTGAACCTTCACTTCCCGACATACAAGAAGGAAGTATAGCCAAGAAGTACGCAGCTTGCTTGCCGTAAAATATCAGAAGGAGAAGGAGAGGCATAGAAAAGTGACTAAAGCCTACAGAGAATCAAAAGGTAAGTTTGAATACACGCCAAAGCGCACTCCTGACTCACATACTTCTGAATGCAGGAAAAAGGATGACTCAACAACATCGAAAGATAGTGAAAGCAAGGAAGAAAGAGTCACCACCTGCTACAGCTGCAAAAAGCCAGGACATTATCAATATGACTGTCCTGAGCTCAGTACTGTTTAACGAGCAGCACGCAAAGCAAGAAGGGATAAGTTCATCAAGAAAAGACAAGCATACATTACTGGTGAACTCTCAGACGACTCAGAAGAAGTCGATTCCTTCATGGATTCATCTGACGATGAAGCAGCTTTCATGGCCCTAGAGCTTGAAGCTGAAGAAATTGCTGAAAAGTGTCTCATGGCAGGAGAAGAGGATGAGGTAAACTCTCATGAACCATTTAACTCTCCTTCACACTTGCACACACGACACTCTTTCGGGAGCGGGGCGAGAATCCGGATGTAGCTACTGCATATGAAGAACTTCTAGACGAACGGATTCGGATGAGTGCAGCGGCTCGGTAAGACTCTTCGGGGAGTTGGATACCCTGAAAATGGAGAATCAGAGACTTTCTCAGAAAAGTCAGGCTATTACTGAGTCAGAAGGACTTGTGTTGAGACTCGGGGAGGAGATAAACTCTATGATGGCCAAGTCTCGGCATCAAGAAGATCGGATCTCGGTTCGACCAATGACTTAACTCGAGAAAAGATCCTTGAACCGAGTCTATTGAAACAAGAAGCGTCGGGACTTCGAGGCCGAGCATGATACAGCTGAAGAAAAGTGACGATGTGCGGAGAAACCCGATGGCCGAGCGGTACATGGGAGCCGAAAAGAAGCTAGAGGCTATGCTAGCAAGCAACAAGCCCAAGCATTGTAAGGAAGGACTTGGATTCGGCCGGGTACTTCCTCATCGCCCCAAGACACTCGGAAGACCGGCTTGTCGATAGGTTTGTTCGAGGGGAAACCATCAATGCAGATATACCGAATCCCCTAGCCAAGAACAAGCAAAAGATGAAGGCACCTCATCCTACATATCAGCACACTGACAAAAAGATCAGCACCAAATCACCCCAGTTCAGTCAAGAGGGAACCCGCAAATCAAAATGGGCTGATCAGTATGGACCTCCTCAGCTGACACATCCTCAGTATGGGTATTATTATGATCTTATAGTCAGGAGAGGATCCAAAAGTCAGAAGAAGAAGAAGAAGAAAGCCGCACAAAAGGCAAAGGTCAGCAGTCCAACCACTCAGAAGATCAGGACTCCTCAGCTGACGCATCCAGCTAAGAAGTCAGCACTGACCAGTCCAGTGGTAAAATATGTTGACTCAAGTGGAAAGAAACTGTCTGAGACCACTAGGGCCGTAAGACAGATATGGGTTACCAAAACTAACATCTAAGGACCCAAAATCAAAAAATAAAGGGTACCTAAATATAATTCTGTTTTGCAGGTGCACAAAGATCCTTGGTATGTGGACAGCGGATGCTCACGACACATGACATACCAAAAGAAGTTGCTAAAGAATTATATCACTAAAGAAGGACCCCGGATCGAGTTTGGAGACAATGCTAAAGGCTACACCAGAGGCTATGGAACACTCAGCATTGGAACTGCCAAGTTCCAAGAGTATCATATGTTGAAGGACTTCAGCATAACCTTCTCTCTATTAGTCAATTCTGTGATAACTCGAATAGAGTGATATTTGACGCTGGTTTCTATGATGTTATTGATAAATCCCGAGGGAAAACAGTGTTATCAGGTTCGCGTAAGAGGAATATATATGTAGCTGACTGGAACTCAGCTGAACCTGAAGCTTGTTTGTTGGCGAAGAATGACAACCAAACGGGGTGGCTGTGGCACAGAAGACTCAGCCATCTCAACTTCAAAACGCTCAACAAATTAGCAAGAAACACTCTAGCAAGAGGACTGCCGAATGAAGTATTCCGCAAAGACACTCAGTGTGAAGCATGCCTAAAGGGAAAGCAAACAAGGAATCAAAATCTACCTATTCCATCTCCTTCCACTGATGGAATCCTTCAGCTGCTACATATGGATTTGTTCGGTCCAGTCTCTCCAGTGACGATCAGAGACAAGAAATATGCCTTAGTGGTCATTGATGACTACTCGCGCTATACTTGGGTCATATTCATTGCCAACAAGTCTGAAGTCAAAACAGAGTTACCAAAGCTTCTGAAAAGGCTCAGTGTCGAGAAGAACACTAAGATTGTCAAAATCCGTTCTGACAGAGGAACTGAGTTCCTTAATTTCATGGTGGAGGAGTTCTGCAAAGCAGAAGGAATAAAGCATGAGACATCTACTGCACGCACACCTCAGCAGAATGGAGTGGCTGAACGAAAGAACACAACACTCAAAGAAGCAGCAAGAACTCTACTCGCAGACTCAGGACTCCTAACCAAATTCTGGGCAGAAGCTACTGACACTACATGTTACACTCAGAACCGATCTATACTGACAAAGTAGCATAAGAGGACACCATATGAACTATGGAGCGGCAGGAAACCTTCTCTATCTTATTTCCATATTTTTGGGTGCTTGTGCTTTATCCACAATAATGGGAAAGATCAGCTGAAAACTTTTGATAGCAAGTCAGATCAGGGAGTGTTCTTAGAATACTCTCGGGTCAGCAAAGCTTTCAGAGTATTCAACTATCGAACCCTTTGCGTGGAGAAAGTCCTCATGTTGTTTTTAATGAGTTTGCTACTGAAGACAGGAGCAATAACTCTAACTTTGAATCTGAGGACATCAGTAAGCAGCTACAGGATCTAAGCTTAAAAGACAAAGTCGAAAAGATCCAGCTATGTTGGGATGATGATTCAGATGAGGAAACTGTAGACAAATCTAGTGAATCTCAACCAGCAGCAGAAGTAGTTGAGTTGATTGACTCTCATGAACAAAGTCAGGTAACTCAGGTCGATGAAGAAACCCTAGAGGTAACTGAGAATAACAACTCAAGGGGAACAACTAATGTTCCTGAACTAAATGCCCCTGAACTCTGGTGACTCGGTAGATCACACTCTCATTCTTGAAATGCTTAAATCTCGAGATAGTACAACCGAAATGCCTAACTCACCTACTATCTGTGTTGAACAAATTTCAGATGAAGAGCTGAAACATCGTACATCGTGGCTGGATGCTCACACTTCTGATCTGATTATCGGAGATCCTTCAGCAAGAATAAAGACAAGATCCAGATTCTGTCAGGGAGAAAGCGTCTTATATTCCTGCTTCTTGTCTATCGACGAACCTCGAGACAATTGAGGGCGCTCTGAAAGATCTTGGCTTGGATCATAGACATGCAGGAGGAGCTGAATCAGTTCACGAGAAACGAAGTTTGGGAGCCTGTTGATAGACCCCGGCATCAACATGTGATTGGAACAAAATGGGTCTTCAAGAACAAGCGAGACGAAAACAACGTCATAGTAAGGAATAAAGCAAGACTCGTGGCAAAAGGCTACTGTCAAGCTAAAGGGATAGATGTTGACGAAACATTCGCTCCAGTTGCAAGATTGGAGGCAATCAGACTATTCCTGGCCTACGCAACACATCAAAAATTCAGAGTTTATCAAATGGATGTGAAGTCTGCTTTCCTGAACGGCGTACTGAAAGAAGAAGTCTATGTAGAACAACCGCCCGGCTTTCAGCAGGGATATCAAGTTTACAAACTCAGAAAGGCTCTGTATGGGTTAAAACAAGCACCCAGGGCTTGGTATGATACCCTATCTTAGTTTCTTCTTCAGAAAGGTTTTCAGAAAGGCACAATTGACCGCACTCTATTCAGCATTCGACTAGAAGACGACCTATTACTCGTGCAGATCTACGTAGATGACATTATCTTCGGATCAAAGAATGTCATCATGTGTTAACAATTCGAGAGAATGATGAAGGATAAATTCGAGATGTCAATGATGGGAGAAATGAACTATTTCCTCGGTTTCCAAGTCAAACAATCTGAGAAGGGAACGTTTATTAATCAAGGCAAATACACTTGAGACCTCATCAAAAGATTCGGTTGCACATCCGGCAAACCTATCAAGATTCCGATGAAAACGAACATGAAGATTGATCTTGATAAAGAGGGAGTATCAGTAGACCAAACTGAATTTCGTACTATAATTGGTTCTTTATTATATTTAACAGCTACTCGTCCTGACATAACTTATGTTGTAGGTGTCTGTGCTCGATTTCAGGCGAATCCCAAGCAGAGTCATATGGACTCAGCAAAGAAGATTCTCCGCTATCTCAGAGGAACACCTGACATGGGTTTATGGTATCCAGCTGATGATAATATAGAACTAACTGGTTATTCTGATGCTAACTATGCAGGGTGTAGAATCGACCGAAAATCAACTTCAGGAACATGTCAGTTCCTTGGCAGTAAGCTAATCTCATGGTTCTCAAAGAAGCAGCACTCGGTAGCCACATCAACTACTGAAGCTGAATACATGGCTGCCGGAAGTTGCTGCGCCCAAATCCTTTGGCTGAGACAGCAGCTACGCGACTATAACGTTATTCAGAATGAAGT
Organism: Lavandula angustifolia; assembly: GCA_028984105.1. NCBI lineage: Eukaryota > Viridiplantae > Streptophyta > Magnoliopsida > Lamiales > Lamiaceae > Lavandula > Lavandula angustifolia. The sequence continues at coordinate 6,408,171 of CM054806.1, read as the reverse complement.
GTCGATCTTCTGTCACAGTACAAGTGCCATTGCAATCACTCAGGACCCTGTACTTCACACAAGATGCAAGCACGTGGACATCAGACACCACTTCATTCGTGACCATGTCGAAAAGAAGGATATCAAGATGGAAAAGATCCCATCTTGGCCGTCAAAGGGTTGATATCTCGACCAAGCCTCTAGGCGAAGCGCGATTAAGAGAACTTTCAGTAGAGCTAGGTCTGCTGGACCCTACTGACTCCAGTCTGTAAGAGGATTCAGGAAAGGAGCATTCAGTAAGGGGGAATGTTCACTCTCAATATTGAGTAAAATAAATACAAAGAGACTCAGCAACCTTCTACACGAGGTATCAGCTGACTACAATGTTCAGGTGACAGGTTTGCGTATCTCTACTCGATAGTAGCCAATGGAACGATACTATGCATCTATGACTCGAGATTCACATCGGTTTCGGCATCGTATTTAATGCACGACATTCTATGTATAAGCATCTTTGAACTACGCCACGCATTTAATGCATGTCGTATCATAGTTACTCCTTAGACTAGTTAGAGCGGCTTTTGACTTAGGCGGCAAGCGATCATTACCTATTATATAAAATTCAATCTTGACCGTCCATCTCAAAAAGCGCATTTAAAGCTCGAACCATCGATAGATTAACTTGTTTATCTTCTCCAAAATATATATGCGTTCAAATCTTGAAACCGCCATTCGCAAATCTGATCAAATCTTTTCTATCCGAAAAAAAAAATTTGAGATCTTTTCCTTGCAACCCTACATGCAAATCTTTTCATATCTTCAAAATCCTCAAAGTTTTTTTTAAGCGGTATGGTATCATATCTTTCAAGCAATAATCATTCAGCATCTCTATATTCTTATATTATATCCTCTCGATACTGATAAACTTGCTTGTTACAGATAAAATGGCAGGAAATGAGGTAATAACTCCTACGAATATGCAAGAAATTCTGGAGAAAGACCGTGTCTCTGGTGCGAGCCAGTCATGGAGTTTGATGCCTGCGATCTGGAGTTCATGGATGAGATCTTCGAAGCTCTCCGCATAACCGGTCTTGAAGGTTTTCTGACGAGGAAGCCCTCCTTCTTCCTCCCGCGTCAAGTGGCTGAGATCTATCTGAACTCAGACTCAGTAGAAGGAGATATACAAGGCAGATTCATCACCTACCTCCTACGCGATGCCGCTCCAAACTACTCAGAGGTGAAGCGGATGTCGATCAGAGAAGCTCTTAAAAGGAGTTCTGACTTGCCAAGCGAAGGACTCTCAACCGTTGGGTATCATGATGATCAGATGGATGACTACCTATCCGTTTTCTGCGGGAAGCTAACCGTCTTCAAAGCTGCGTTCCCAAAGAACACCATGTTGCCTCAGTATAGGGCCTTAGCCTATATTGTGACTCAACTCCTGACAAGTCAAGCAGGATCCTTTGATCAAGTGTCCAGACCAAAGCTGCAACTGATGATGGCGATCTATGACAGGGCCAAGATCAACTGGACATAGTTATTCCTCAGAGAATTTATGATACATTCAACAAAATTCGACAAAGCATCAAATAGGCTGAGCACCAAAGGAAAACTCCTATACGGACTGAAGATCTCCGTCATGATCGAGGATTACTGCAAGTCTGAACCACTCACTTTCGCAGATAAGCAGTACTTCAATGTGAAGAAGATGAGGTTTTAGAACAGGGCAACAGCCCTTCAACAGATCGGCTCAGGGCCTGCCGTCTCCAAGAGTTCTCCTCAGAAGACCACTCCTCAGAAGAAGAGATCTTTACCACAAACTTCGCCGAAGGCACCAACCAAAAGCATAAAGAAGCTCAGTGAGGTTGCGCCAACTGAGGGTGAACCTGAACAAGAGACAGCCGTCACTTAGCCTCCTCTACAGCTGAGAGACGAGACAGAGTCATCCGAGAAGACTCGGTCGGTGGAGAAAGTGGTCTCCATCGAGCGCGATGAAGCTGTGGACCAAGGGGTCCCAGCTGAAGATATCCAGGTCGAACATGTTCAAGCCACGGAGAGCCCCTTGGATGTTCCTCCTCTCGGCGGTCACCCCTCTGGCGAGAAACATGCGTCTCCTATAGCAATAGAAGAATCCCGAGACACCCCGAAAAGAAGAATCGATCGGGATGGAAGCTTCGGTTCTTCAATCCGAGCATCCCGAGAGATTACAGAGCACATACCGGAGATCTCAGGCTACATCAATTTAGTTCTCATTGCGAGACAGGCAAGATTCCACATGCTGCTCAGGTTCCAGGAATGGCACAACCTGCAACGTCTTATCACACATCATTCCTGCGAACAACTCCACGAGGAGGAATTGAGATTGAGACAGCAGATTGGCTACTCAGAGCCTACTGATCTCGGTATCTTAGAAGATCTAAGGGCTGCCATGCGCGGCAATGCTGAACGACCGTCAGCCAGCCTCAGCTCCACCTCCCTCTGATGGGTCTAACCCCGATGGTCAGGACCCGCCCAGTGATTCAGGCCCTAAGAAGCCTGATGAGGGAACTCAACCGGACAAGGATACTCCTGCATCTACTGAACTTCAACTCACTATCCTTGCTCCTACGAAGTCGGCGGCTGGTACTTCGACTTCTCCAGAGCCTGCTCAACTCTTGCTAAAATCGACGTTCGAAGTAGCGCCCAGCCCCAAAAGCCGACGATGGAAGTCAGTGGCGAAGGCTCTCAGAAGCCAGGGTACTCAGAATAGGCTTCTTGCCCGAGCAGTCCACAAGACATGGCGACAGACTGCCCAAGCCACACACGCAGAGATTCAGGTACTAAGAACCACATTGTCAGAATCTCCTGTCCCTGACTTCTCCAATATCTTGACTAATGTGCTAGCCACTCAGGAAAGCCGACTTGAGCTCGGCTCGGGCCCGATTCAGGAAGGCCAAGAGAAAATGCTTGAAAAATTCAAGGCCGCCCAAACATCCCATACTGAATCAATCAACACAATCTCTCAGGCCAGCAAGCTCAGACTCAACTCAATTCAGAAGGCCCTTGAAGAGACTATTGAACAAAAGCTGAACGAGTTCAAGGCCGCAGCCGATCAATCTCACAAGGAATACAAGCTTGAGATGATAAATGAGAAGAACGAACTGTATGAGAAGCTAACCAAAATCCACTCTAAGTTAGATGAACTGTCAGCCTCATACTCAACCTGAACCAGAAGGTATCCGCTCAACCTCCTATCCTTGTTGTTGATGCCAAAAAGGGGGAAAATATGGCTAAGCATGGGAAAGCTGAAATCGCGAAATCAATTAAGGGGGAATCTAAGGAGCTGGTACTGAAGGGAAAAAGGTCAGTAGAAGGAACAAGTTCGGTCCCCTACGCACCTATTACAAGCGGCGAGGCCCGGGGTGTCTCAGCTGCATCTGCAGCATCAACTGAGATTGGCCCAAGCGGCTCAGGACCCATAGAAGTAGCTATTCAGACTCAGACTCCTCTTGATATTATCAAAGAAGATGCCGAGTATGCTGATGATGAGGACTCAGAAGAGGAAGAAGCTCCTCTTCCACCTCCTGTTGCCGGCAAAGGCAAGAAAGTTCTTACACTCCCGACCCCTCCTTCCAAGAAGAAAGGATCAAAGAGATACATTACTCCGGGAGGAGGAGGCTCGAATAGCCGCGAGATGAGAAGGCGGCTAGGGGATTTAGCCGAAGGCTGAAGCGGCCCAACAAACCAAAAGCTAAGCCTGCCAAAGGTAAAACAAAGGCTCCAGCTCGCGGCGGCAAAAGACCATCTACTACAAGACTGCCTCCTAGGAAGCTCAAACTCAGCGATGAAGTTGACAGAAAAAAGGAGAAGCAACGGCGTAGCCTCTGCGAGAAGTAGGGTACTTCAAAAGAAAAATCTACTACACCTGCTGACTCAAAAGATGAGCCACCTCACAAGCCGTCCTATACTACTTCCGAAGCTCGGGATCGAGAGATGGAAGAAATGCGGGCTCGGCTTGACGGATATCTCTACGAGGTGAAGAGGCCGGACAAATTGAAGCGGCCCGGTGAAAGGATACATATGGCAGATCTTGAAGCCCTCAGGCTGAGAACAGAAAAGGAAGCAATTCAGAGGATCCCATCAAAGGTTGACATTCCCTACAGATACAGGAAATTCAGAAAGCCTACGGATCTGAAGACTTACAGATGGCCTAGAACTGACGAATGGATTCCAATGGAATTCACGGAAAGATGGGAAGCACTGAAGATTGAGTTCATCGAAAGAAACTACTTCTGGAGTTTCTGGTCCGATAAGCGCAAGGCAGAAGCATATACTGAATATATAATGATTGCTGACTTAGACATGTACGCCAGATTGCAGAAAGCTGTAAAAGAAAATGTCGAGGTCAGAGTCCCAGATCCTAGAATTCTGCCACCCCCACAGACTTGACGGATCCATTCATTTCGGCGTAATTGAGAAAGAAGTGAAGTACGCAGTTGAAGCAAAATTCCTTGATGAAGATGAGCCAGCGGACTTTGCTCAAATACTGAAGCTGAGGAAGAATACTTATCCCATGTATGGAGTGCCCCTTCCTGAAGACTCATCTCAAGAGTTCAAAGACAGGATTAGGAAATTCATATGATTCCCTGCTTCTGTATTTATTTTTTTTAGTCTAGCAAAGATGTATCTGTACTGAACATTCTTCACTTTTATATGATATCTCTGTTTGGCTTTGACAATATCTTATTATCTGAATAGTCGTGTTCCTTTATGCTTAACACTCAGAATCACTGAAGTGATTACTGACTCACACACTCACTGTCTAATTTTCTATCAGTTTATTGCTTAGATAGACTCTGTTAGGATTCTTTGTACTTTGGGAAAATATTGTTAAAACAGGGAGAATATGCTTAGTCTCTATATATTCTAACTTTCTGCCCTGATCCCTTCAGTAGTCTAGAACTTGAAGAACAACTCCACGAATCCTACTTGTAACATTGTAAGGAGCTCTGTTTCTGATAAGTTATAGTGTTAAGTTGCATAGATGTTGTTAGGTTTTGGCATCATCAAATAGGGGGAAATTGTTGGGTGATGATTCTATCCTCAGCAGTGTCACATATAGTGGGAAATGATCCAGTCTTCTATGCTGACATATACTCAGTAGCCTTGTGCTCTGAACTAGTCTGAAGATTTGAAGATCCCAAAACCCTATATTGATTGGTGAGCCTTTACTTTGTAATTTGTTTTTTGTCTCTGAGGTTTCAGACTCAGTAGATCCTCTGCTCTGGTTCAGACATTCAGTAGCTTATTAACCTAAGCACCAGAAGTAGAAGACTCAGTAACACTGGACTCAGCAGGAGCAGTATACTGAATAGAGTCAGTGGAACTGAACTCAGCAGGAGTAATTCATGGTACTCGAGCTGATCCCAGTAGAACCAACTCAGCAGTAGTTCACTACTGAATCAGAGATCGGAACTCAAGCAACGGCCGGGCAGGTCTTACGTACGAGATCTTTTGAAAAACAATCAGTATAGTCAAATACGAGGATAAGAGAAGACAACTTCAGATCTCCTCGAAGTCTGTTCCGTCTCAACCACTTTCTAAACCTCGACCAATGACAAGCAGACACCTATCCTACACCTACTAAAGCTGCAAGTCAACAACTTTCCGGAAAAGGAGGGAAAGGACACTGCCACTCTACTTCAAAAGAACCGTTAGCTACCCAAAAGAGAGAGATAAAGGATCATCGTCTCCAACGGATCTTTCCTAGTCTCTTCTTTATAAATATAGGGATAAATCGATATTTGAAGCACGAGAGCTCACACAAAAAGACGAGAACGAAAAACTAGAACACACAAGAACTCAGGGCATTCAAATGAGCTAATTCGAAAAGCCTAAGTCTTCTGCAAGAAGCTCGAAGAATCTATCTCCGGCGAAAGACTTCATTCTAAGCTCTTAGGAACCAAGCTGAACCGATCGATACAGCCTCTAGTATCCAAACGCGTTACACGAACCCAAAGCTATACTCAGCTGTTCGTCGTTCTAGAAGTAAATTTCTCGTTTCCTATCCCTCTAACCTAAGCTCAATAGAATATATCCATAACTTAGACGAAGGAGTTCATCTTTGAACTAATCCTTATTGTAAAAGGACTCCTTCACAGTTGGAGAGTTTTTCAAACACTAAGTTTGATAACCTTGTAAACTGAGACTTGTTCAGTATAAATTCAAAGACCCGGTTCTGTCCAGCGTACAAGCCGACTGAGACAACCTCAGTATAATAAATAGCTTCTTGATCTTTCGGGACAGTGGACGTAGGATTTTTGTGTCCGAACCACTTTAAAAATCTCTGTGTCTCGTATTTATGTTCTCTTTACTGTTGCATTGATTTACTATTCATACTGAAAACTATCTTCTTAAATCATTCAACTGAGTTTCAGCAAACTTAAGAGATTGCACTAATCAACTGAAACTGTTTTATTAAAAACGCTTTTCAACTCAACTGAATTGGGCCTATACTATTCCGCACCACTGAACTCTATCTACAAGATACTGAATTCTGACATTCAGTCAGCTAGCAGGTCTCAGTAGAGTCAGTCACTCTGCCAACACGATTCAGAATAGCTATCTGGTCTGCTGAATTCATTCAGTACGACATCATCCTGAAAAGGACTATTCGTGTTTAAGTTGAGAAAATTGGTTTCAGGTGTATTCACCCCCCCCCCCCTCTACACCTGAACGTGCTCTCGGGACCAACACTCCAGTTTCTTGTCGATTGAAGAACCTTAGATAATTAAGGACGCGTTGAATGATACTGACTGGATCACTGCCATGCAAGAGGTGCTGAATCAGTTCACTCGAAACGACGTATGTGAGCTTGTTGACAGACCTAGACATCAACACATGATAGGAACGAAGTGGGTCTTCAAGAACAAGGGTGATGAAAACAACATCATTGTCAGGAATAAAGCTCGACTTGTTGCCAAAGGATATTGTCAAGCTGAAGGAATAGACTTCGACGAAACATTCGCCCCAGTCACAAGATTGGAATCCATTCGTTAATTCCTAGCCTATGCAACACATCAACAGTTCACAGTCTATCAGATGGATGTGAATTCAGCTCTCCTGAACGACATGCTGAAGGAAGAAGTCTATGTTGAACAAGCGCCCAACTTTCGGTATGGACATCAGGTTTACGAGACTTAAGAAAACTTTGTATGGGTTAAAAAAACACCCATGGCTTGGTATAATACCCTCTCAGACTTTCTACTTCAGAAAGGTTTTCAGAAGGGAACAGTGGATCGCACCCTATTCAGTATCAAGTCAGTAGAAGACATGTTACTGGTGCACATCTACGTGGACAACATCATCTTTGGATCAAGGAATCTGACCATGTGTCAGAAATTCGAGCAGATGATGAAAGAGAAGTTCGAAATGTCGATGATGGGAGAGATGAACTATTTCCTTGGACTTCAAGTCAAACAATCCAAGAACTAAATATTCATTAATCAAGCTACATATACAACAGATCTCATAAAGAAATTCGGCTGCGAATCCACTAAGTCAGTAAAGATACCTATGAACACCAATCTCAAGATTGATCTTGATAAAGAGGAAGTATCTGTTAACTCAACTGACCATCGCGCTATTATCGGTTCTTTACTATATCTTACAGCCAACAGACCTGACATAACTTATGATGTATGTGTATGCACGAGATTTCAAGCGAATCCGAAGAAGAGCCATGTAGATTCAGCGAAGAAAATTCTTCGTTACCTGAAGGGAACACCTGATGTTGTGTTATGGTATTCTGCTGATAATAACCTCGAACTAACTGGTTATTCTGATGCTGATTATGCAGGTTGCCGAATTGACAGAAAGTTTACCTGTCACGCCTCAGCTCCTCAGGGAAGTAAACAAATGTCGGGACGTGACGGGGTGAGGTATAAAGAAGCGGGAAAGGAAAGGAAAAACATGAAAGAATGATTTCTAACAATTATAACCATATATAAACATCATCAAAATGAAACTTCACAGTATCGATACTCCTCGATGAGCAAAAGAAGGAAGTGAGGATGTCATAGAAAAATTCTAGGCAGAATGCATTTTGATGGTTTTTTATTCTTCCATGAGTTTCTAAGCCAATTACTCAATCCGTTGTTGCTTGAAAAATTCCATAAAAATTATAAAGACAAACTTTAGGATGTCTTCTACGTATCTGAAAAGTTTGGTAAATTTTGGACAAGTCCTTATATTTTTAATAAATTTCATCTTTTATGCTGCCAAAAAAACCATGCATTCAGGATAGAGCTTAGTAAAATATTTATATCTCACTCCACAAAAATGATTTTTATTTTATTCTTTTTTCTAAATGTTCTATACATGTAGGGCCTTGTGAAAGTATTTATTTTGTATTTTTGATCAATGCATGTAAAAGCAGTTTATTACAAACCTTCCGTGGTTAAACAAAGACTTGCATTCTGTGGAGTAGTTTTGAGTGAAAACTAATCTATATATTCTGAATCCATCACTTATCTATAAGGTTTGAAAATTTGATATGTCATCTCTATTCATGTGTCCTAGACATTTGTGGAATATTAGAATTTTTAGAGTAGTGTTGGTCCCACAAACCATAGTTAAAGTATAGTTGGACAGACACGGACCCTGCTCGTATAGTGAACACTGTTTTGGTGATAACTTCTAGAATACTAATTATTTTATTACGAAACTAATTCCAGTATAAACCAGACTCATTAATAATGTTATACGTGGAATATTAGAATTTATGGGGTGAAACCGTGGTCTGTGGAAGTTTTACAAAATAGGACTTCTGCACGAGTTTAACGGATTATAGCTACGACATTGTTCTAACCAAATAACTATTAGGTATCGCTTATAGATCATATTGTACACTTGCTGCTAGATCAAGATGTTAAAACTTAGGATATTGTTGTAGGACCTATCGTGGAAGAGCTATAACCTCGATGACGAGTTTTCGCATAAATCAATTCGGTGAATATCGAGGTGGGTTTATATTTTTCTATAAAAAGTATGTTTGAGTTATTAAGCTCTGTTATTTACGTAAACTATGGATGTTCATGTTTTTACTCTCTATTGGCTTAAATGCTTCTACTTGAATGATATTGGCTACGCCAATAAGAAAGGAAGCAATCGGGCTCTAACTAGGCGAAAGGTTTTCTAGTTAGAGTTAGTGTACACAAATGTTACGAAGTTAGTCTTAGGCGAATGTGTTTCCCTAAGACTAACGAAGAGAAAAGGACGTAGAATGCTCCAATAGTTGATAAAAAGAAAGAATGGCCAAATGAAATGTTTTGGTATTCATAGAATGCTCTTTTGTTTTAAAACTTTCTATGTTATACCGTTTCACATGAACAGTCCATTTTCAAAGATTTGACTAATGTTTTATCAAATGCTTAACCCACGAAGTACATTAGTACTCAGCCCCATTGTTTTCAAAATGTTTTCAGGTTAGAAGGACGGTGCAAGGTGGATGGCTGAGTTGGTGTTGATCATGCTATTTTGTCCTTATAGCCTTATGTTTTTGAGATATTTCCGCTAAACTCTGATTTAAATGTTTTTCTATGACCTCCTCACTTCCTTCTTTTGCTCATCGAGGAGTATCGATACTGTGAAGTTTCATTTTGATGATGTTTATATATGGTTATAATTGTTAGAAATCATTCTTTCATGTTTTTCCCTTTCCTTTCCCGCTTCTTTATACCTCACCCCGTCACGTCCCAACATTTGTTTACTTCCCTGAGGAGCTGAGGCGTGACATTACCTGAGGAACTTGTCAGTTCCTCGGCAGCAAGCTCATAGCGTGGTTTTCAAAGAAACAGCATTCAGTAGCTACGTCCACTACTGAAGCTAAATATATGGCTGCCGGAAGCTGTTGCGCACAGATATTGTGGCTTCGACAACAACTGAGAGACTACGACATTCATCAAGATGAAGTGCCGGTCTACTGCGATAGTACCAGTGCCATTGTAATAACTCGGAACCCTATTCTACATGCAAGGTGCAAACACATGGACATTCGTCATCACTTCATCCGAGACTATGTCGAGAAAAAGGATATCAGAATGGAGAAGATCCACACTGATAAGCAAAGAGCTGATATCCTGACCAAACCTCTAGCTGAGACCAGATTCAACGAACTCTCAGTAGATCTAGGTCTATTGGATCCTACTGAGACGATTCAGTAAACGATTTGGGAAGTACTGAGTAAGGGGGAACTTACTCTCAGTACTGCTGAAATACTCAGTATCGTCAACATGGTATCAACTGACTACGATGTTCAGCTGACAGGTTATGAGTATTTAATTCAGAATTTTGTGATTCAACATGTCATAGCATTTATTTCTCGCCTTTAATGTTCATCGTACTACATTGAGTATGTCGTCTGTCATTAAACTCACGACATTCCATAAAACTGACTGCGGCGCATTAAATGCATGTCATTTCACCTTACCATTTAGGTGATAGAGATAAGAAGGTTAAGATTATAGGCGGCACAGTAATCATAACCTATTATAACATCTAATATGAGCCGTCCACCTCTTAAAAACTGAATAATCTCAACCGCATGTTTATAAACCGTTCATATTCAAATCTGAATATATATGCATGTTATCTCTCACCTAAATCATATTTTCGCCATTTTCGAATGATCTGTGCTTTCTGCAACTATCTCTATGCATTAGACTCCTACTGCATCATAAGCACTCATCCTTCGGTAATAATTATATAAACTAAATCTACCTTACTAACTTAATCTATTTTCAAGTGCTAATATTGTTTTTGCAGATTTCAGTTTTATATAATGGCGACCGTTCCCACCAGTGATGTGTTGATCTTTGAGGATATTCAGGAGATCATATCCGGGAAGAAGGTTCTCTTTGAACCCGTCCTGTCTGTCAGGACATACGGCGTGGAGTGCATGGCTCCCATTTTCGACGCACTTGAGAGATCGGGTCTCCTGCCAATTCTCTTTAGCGCTCCGAGTTAGATCCTGTCACGCCAAGTAGCTGAGTTCTTCTTGAACTATAGAGAGGATGATGATCACAACGACATCTCATCCATCCTCTCCAGGAATGATGTCCAACCTAACAAGTGGGAGGACAAAGCCACTCAGATGGACGTGGCGACATGTCTTCGTCGAAGCTTCGACCTTGAAGATGAAGGGATTACCCTTGCTGGCTACAAGGAATCCTTAGTTGATGATTATCTCTGCCGATTCAGCGGTCAGACGAATATCGTCTTCAAAGCTGCATTTCTGAAAAGTCAGATGCTCCCACAGTACCGTGGCTTGGCTTATATAGTCAACCACATATTGACTAGTTCGGCGGGCTCATACGATCAACTCTCTCGCATTCGAGTCCAGATAATGATGGCAATCGTGGACGAAGCCCCAGTGAACTAGAACGCCTTCTTCAGAGAAGAGTTTAAAGCTCACTCTCAGAAATTTATCAACTCTGTAGATGGCATGCAGCTAATTCCCAAGGGAAAACTTCTCTATGACAACAAATTCAGCATTTTGATCGAGGATCATTGCCCAGAGAGAGTGTCTTTTGTTGACGCATACTATTTTGATCAAAAACAGATCAAGTTTCTAAACGCAGCAGCCGCTGAGAAATCAATAGGGTGAGGACAAGCATTTAAACGTCATCTGGAGATCATTCAGGATCCCCGCCTACTCAGCAGAAGAAGCAAAAAACATTAAAGAAGCCAGAGTCTTCAGTCGCTCCCACACCTATCTCCATCGAGGACTCAGAGTCGGGTCAGGAGAACGTGACTTTGAGGGAGAAGGTGAAGAAAATCCATTCGGAGGAGACTTAGTTAGACATTCCGACTGACACGACCCCACCTACTAAGGTCTCCTCCTCCATCCCAACCTCAGTACTTCAGGCTAGGAGCAGAGCCGTTGAAGAGGTTGCCGATGAGATTCTCGAGATCCATGATCATAAGGATCTCATGGACATAGCTGTCCGTGCTCGGGTGCAAATGCGTTTGTGATTCCTTGACTGGGATCTGCTAGAAGAGACGATCCGCCTGAAGATGGTAGCTGAGTTAGTTAAGGAGAACAACAACTCCAAGAGGAAATCGGATATGGCGAGCCAGCTGACATCGCCTCGCTCGAGGATCTTAGAGCCGCCATGCTGATGCTCCTCCGCATCAGAACTCAAGGCGAGTCTTCCTCTCAGACTCAGCCTCCTCCTCCTCCTCCTCCAACTGACTTACCCAATGATGCAGACCAGGGAAGATTTGCCGAGGGAAAAACTCCCAAGGATGATCAGCCACCACCTCCTCCAGAATCAGGCTCGATCATCCCGACTTCGTCCAAGACTCAGCCTAAGAAACAAAGCAGATATCAGGCTGTTGAGCTCAAGGACATCAGCACGGAGTCCATTAATAAGGTTATTAAGCGTTAGACACACAAGAACAGAACTCTTGCCGATTATGTGAACATTAAGTGGAGCAAGTTCACTGAGGCTTAGGCAAAGACGCTGAAAGACCTTTCTACTGAAGTGCAAAGGATCAGCAAGGCAACGATAATCAACGCTGAAGAGATCCTCAGTCGAGCACTTGAGGCAGAAAAGACCGACCTGACTGCCCAATTCCAAACTATACTACAGTCGCAAGCCAAACAGTTCGCTGAAGAAATGGCTGCTGCAACAGCTTGAGTCCAGAAGGCAGTCGAGGAGCGCTACAAGTTCACGGCTGACAGTGTATCCAAAGCACTGACTAATCCGCACACCTCCTGGCAAGAAATCAAAAAGGCTGCTTCTCATGTAGTGGAAGACTACCTCCGACGATTTGAAGGATACAAATCTGCTCTACTGAATGCCATAGATCAAGAGCATAACAAGCTGTGGGAGTCCTACACTAATGTAGCCACTGACATAGCGTCAGGTCTTGAGACAGTCAAGACCTCAGTAGATGATCTGAGGAACAAGGTCACTGCCCTGGTAACATTAATTGATGATGCTAAAAAGGGGGAAAAGAGTAGATCAACTCACCTGAGAGCTCTCCTTAAGGTAGAAGAAGAATAGGCAGTAGGACCAAGTTCAGCAGTAATTCTGGCTGGGCCCAGCTCAAAAGGAGCTGATAAAGGGGATGAAGCAAGCAAGGGGGAAGGACCTTCTAAAGAGCAAAAAGATGCAAATGTGACTGAGGTGGCCAAATTTATTGAAGGGCTACAAACTGAAGAGTCACCACCTCTAGCCAGGACATCTGATAAGGGAAAGGCCCCTGCTGACCCTAGTCCACCGAAGCCGAAGAAGCTCAAGTTCCGATCTAAAGAAGAACAGATCGCTTTTGATGCCAAAATGGCTAAGGAACTTGAAGAGCGGGCTGCGAAGAAGAATATTACAACCAAGAAGGGCATACTGATCAAATCTCCAGCGCCTACTCGCTCTAGATCTGTACTACCATGGCAGACGAGATCTTCAATTGCTCTTCCCCAACAGTCCAAAACTGAGAAGCCCGACGCATGCAAGTCTAAATCATCATCGCCGAGCGACTCAGAGAATCAGCACGTCCCCTCTACTATGCCATCCAAAGAACAAGAGCAAGAAATTAAGGAAATATGGGACACGAGTTGAGAGAGAGTTGGACGCAAACAAGCGAGGCCCGGACATATCGAGAAGCTAAAGAGCGATTACGCCAAGCTGACCTGGAGGTCCTCAGGCCGCGAACAAAGAAGGAAGCTAGGGAGAGGGTCACTGGAAAGGATAGAAGTATTTCAACTACTTCTAATTACTTCAGGAGAACGGAGCCAGTCAGTGAAGTGACGAGAATTATTTACAAAAGAACTGACGATTGGGTGCCCCTTAAGCTGAATCAAAAATGGGAACAACTAAAGATCGACTTTATCAAGAGATTTTATATCTGGAAGCTTACTAATGAAGGAGTCGATCCTGATTCTATATTCAAAGATTTCCTAACTGCTGGTAACCCTCCTCTCCTTGCTGAGATCCAAACTTTGCTTGAGCAATCAGGAAAGACGATGAAGGCACCTGAATTCAGAATTCTTTCTCCTCCTCTCACTCACCAACACAAAATTTGCAAGAAAGAGATTGAAGAAGAAATCAAAGATGCTATAACTAGCAAAGCCCTGGACAAGAACGATGCTGAAGACTTGATGGAGATCAAGGCCCTGAGGAATCGTGTATATTCAGGATATGGCCTAGAACTTCCGGAGAAGAAGTCTGCTGACTTCAGAGCACGCATGCAACAGTTCAAGAAGAAACAGAGCTGGCTCTTTCTCCGTCTCCTAGACTTAGTCAGTAATGATAGATTGTCTTGTACTGTAATCATCTCATCATCATATATGATATCTATTGCTTTGAGCCTTGACAACTACTCATTGTCTGTACGGCTATTTTGTTTTCCTTTCAACACTATTGATCACCTCAATGATCAGATCACACTCACTCACATTATCTGACCCTCCGTGATTTATATATTCATACCTACCTTAGCAAATTATTTTTTCTTCCTATTATTAAGGGGGAAAGGGCTCTTATATATATATATATATAGGGAGAAATTGCTTTCTAATATGACTTAAGGGGAAACTGTCTTTCAGATATTGTTAGGAGGAAATTATTGATTAGTGTTAATTAGATGATTAGCTACTAAGAGTTGTGATCTTTTCTGAGCTCTGATATGTTAGCTGGAGCATACCTTGTAATAGATCTTAACTTAGTAGTAGTAGCACTTAACCTTAGCATGTTTCTTTTTATAGAAGATGTAAAAGGTTTTGGCATCATCAAATAGGGGGAAATTGTTGGGCTGAGATTCACTAGAAAAATATTTTGTAGATTTGAAGATCCCAAAACCCCTAGATGAATGATGAACCTTCGATTATGTAATAGCTTAGTTTGAGTTCAGTATGTTAGGAACTCAGTAGGCTAGAGTTCAGTAGCTGCGAAGTTCAATAGAAGACCATCCACTCAGCTGTGGACTCAGTATCGAAGAAGTCAGTTGGTCAGCCAACCACCAACTGAATCTGCAAAGGAATTCGTGCCCCACGTACTGAATGCTCAGAAGAATGTCAGTATGAAGACACTTCAGTTGAAGGTCTGAGGATTCAGAGGGAGTCAACCTTGATCTTTGACAAACCTCACCTAACACTCTACCTCGACAAATAAGGAGACAAAAGCGCCTTACCTGCTCTGACAAAAGCTGCTCCTAGACTGAAAAAGAGGCGTACCTCTATAGTGCACCTACTCATCAACGTTCAAATTAAAGTAGCCATTTTCCTTATCGTTTCGACACGTGGCTAGACCCTCTCCAACGGATCTATTCACAAATCGAACACTATAAAAAGAGGAGAGTCTTCATGTAGAAAGACACAGGAACGACGGGAACCAAACTTTTCAACAAACAATCTCTAGCAAGCTCACTGCATATCCAACGAAGAACTTGAACTTAGAATTAGAATCTTCTTTAGTTCTTCTCTATAGATAATACTCGTTCCCCTTCTCTTATCTAAGGGAGCTAAACTGTAATATCCTTAGCTTAGAAACCCTGAGGGAGTTCATATTTTATGAAACGTTCTTATTGTAAGAACTTCCTCATAGTTGGAGAAGCTCAAACTTTTAAATTTGAAAACCCTGTAAAGTCACTACGCCTATAAGTAGATATCTATCATGTGAACAGATCACGGAGACTTGCTCAGTATAAGCAAACAAGTTTGTATATGTGCTATGAACAGATCACTGAGACTTGCTCAGTATATAAATAATACAAGTTCTCCTGCTTGTGTCAGGACAGTGGACGTAGGACCCAGCGTGTCCGAACCACTTTAAAAACCTCCTGTGTTGATTTACTATTGCATTGTTTATTGTTCACTCAGCATTCAACTGTATTTCATAAACTCAGCATAAAATCAGTTTTCCAACCGAGACGTTTCATAGGGCCTACACTTCCGTACACAACTCTAATACTGAACTAATGTTCAACTGACATAAGTCAGTAGAGCTGAACTTAGTAGAAGAAATCTCTGCCCACGCGATCTGAAAGTATGTCTTGTTGTCTGACTCAGTTCAGTAGCACACTCAGCTAAAGCTGACTTTCGCGTTTGAGAAATAATCTGTATTCAGGTGTATTCACCCCCCCCCTCTACACCTAAAGCACGTCTCAGGACCAACAGAATCAATCCTAGACTTTCAATTTTTTGATCTATGTATACCTGTTTTCCTTATTTTGCATTTATTTTAAATTCAAAAAAGGAGAAAATAAATTTAAGTAAGGGTAAGTATGTCTTTTTATACTTTATGTTTTGAAATTAAATCAAACACCTACACTTACCTCTTGTGGCAGCGGCAGACTAACGACGGTTGTGGTAGTCGACGACAACAATTTTGTTATGCATAATATGGTGTTGGTTTTATGCATAATTACGAACATTTTTATGCATAAAACTTTATGTTATGTGGATATTATGTTAGATAATAAAAATACGTTTTATGCATATTATAGTATTTGTTTGTGCATAAGCCCGAACAATTTTATGCATAAAAACTGTTTGTAATGTGGATATTATGTTATAGAATAAAAATAAGTTTTGTGCATATGACAGTATTTGTTATGCATAAGACTGACATATTACAATATTAGTTTATGCATACTTTGGTGCATTTTTACGCATAACAATGTCTTTGTTTGTGCATATTGTGATTTTACAAATATGATTCATCATACTTATAATATACTCCCTCCCTCCCATTGGAAGCGTCTTGTTTCCAATGGGCACGGATGTTAAGAAAATGATAATGTGTGGTGTATATTGTTTGACTTTTGGATAGTTAAATCTTGTCCACATATTCTTGCCTTTTTTAGAAACAAGACACTTCCAATAGGACGCCCAAAATGGAAAACAAGACGCTTCCAATGGGACGGAGGGAGTATAACCTAACTCTATTTCTCTCTCTAGCTAGCGGTGGTGGTGGTCAGCGGCGGCACCGCGGTGGTCGGCGGTCATCAGCGAGAGGTGGTAGGTTACTAGGGTTTTTTCATTTTTGTATTTTCATAATTCAATTATTAATACTATTGTTTACTATTTTACACTCTTCCTAGTTTTATGAATTAATTAAATCAAAAAAATGTTTTATTCTACATCATAGATCGAATGGAGATCTATGGATAGAAATGATTTTTATTTTTTTTCTTCACCATATACATATGGAGTGGATCATATGAGAACCCACATTTAAAGTGAGAAATAAAAACCATGCACAATCATTATATGTTTTATGCATAACCTTTATATTTTTTATGCAAAAAATCTGTAGTACCTAATCCTTATATGTTTTTTGCATAAGACAAAAGTATAAAATTACATATTTTTTGCATAAAATATGTAACGATGTCCATAAAATATATAAGAATTTTGCATGGTTTGTAGTTCTCACGTTAAATGTGGCTCTCACCAGATCCACACCCTATATATATATATATATATATATATATATATGGGAGGGTTCAAATAGGAACACCTCTTAGAGTGAGAAATAGGAACATTTGTCATCCTTTAGATCATGAAATTTGATGGTCCAAATTCATTTTTGTATTTTAATTCGCGAATTTCACAGTTCAGTAATAATAATATGCACAATGGTCATAATGGTAAATTTCATTAGTAAAATAAACAAAACCTAGTTTTTCATCTTCCCCTTCTTATAAATGTACTGCAGACATTCAGAAAAACCGCAAATGTTCCTTTTTTTTCTAAATACTCTCTGTCGGTGTTTCTCCATGGGTGGAAGAATTTAATAGCAAGGGTTCTTCATCGAGTTTGATTTAATTTGGTGTGAAATTCGGTGAGTCATCTCCATCAGCAACGGTTTTGTAAGGGAAGTGAAAATGTTTGAGAAACTTGTCTTTGACATCCGGAATTGACGAATTGGTGTCTGCTATCTTCGATTCTTAGCCTTGTAGTTATGCTTATGTACATTTTCCTAATTGATTTTTCAATTTTATGGGTAATGATATATGCATTGTTTCATCTCTATAAATTATATTAATTGGCATGTGTAGGTCTAGAATTTGATTTGAAACTTCTTTAAATGCCCTACTATTTCATTTTTTTGGTAATCGATTTGATAATCTTGATTCTGCACAATTTTGGTATTGAAAATTCACGGTTAAGGGACAAAGATATGTTTTTTTCAACATATTTCTATGTGGTTGGTTTTTTTCTATTGTAAAATACACAATTTGCACTATCTTGGGGTAAAAATGCACAATTATAGTGGAAAATATGCACAATTAATAGAAAAAAAAATGCACAATTGTTGGAAAAATATGCACAATTAATGGAAAAAAATACAATTTTGAAATACATAATTTTCCACCATTATGGGTTGAAGAAAAGCACAATTAAAAACTAATAATATGCACTCTTAAAGCAAAAATTATGAACTATTCAATAATTAAGCGTCTAAATATGTTTTGTGTTTTAGAAAGTATTTGCACTATTAGAGTAAATTAAATGCACTCTTTAGGCAAAAGTTATGGACTATTCAATGATTAAGTATCTAGAATCTAGTTTTTTTTTTAATACAAAAATCTACATTATTAGGGAAGCTTAAATGCACGCGTAAGGTAAAAATTATGAACTATTCAATAATTAAATGTTTGGAATCTATTTTTTTTAAGAAATACATTAATCTGCACTATTAGGAAAAATTAAATGCATGCTTAAGACAAAAATTAAGAACTGTTCATTGTTTGAGTGTCTAGAAAATTGATTTATGCATTTTGTTTGAGCCATAACGAAAGTATGCACGATTTATTCATAAGGATTTTATTTGCATTAATACACGATTTATTAGATTTGTGCAATTGTTTAAGTCATAATGAATGCACAATTAATTCAATTTTTATACACATTTTAGGAATTTTATCTGCACTATTATACGATTTTTATATTTTTTGCATTTTATTTGAGTCATATTGAAAGTATGCACACTTAAATTCATATATTATGCACGTTTTAGGGATTTTATTTGTATTATTATACTATTTCTTTGTAAGAATAAATTAGTTTTATAAATTTTAAAATTGTTCAAAATCAAAGAAATTCTACTGCACTATTTTTATTTTTTGATTACAATCTTTGATTTTTTTTCACAACCTTTGTAGGAATATTTTTTTGCCTATGAACACAAGGCAGAAAGAAGCATTCAAAGAAGTAATTGCTTATGCCGAGAATTCAATATTGTGAAGAGTTTCTTCAACACTAACTCAACTTCCACAAGGATGATGCTACCAAAAATTTAGAGACACTAGTTCCATGAGGGTAGAGTAATATTTGATTGGATGAGAGTGGTGTATGAGATGAATTTGTATTCGATTTTTTTTTTATATATATATTTGGGTCTAGACAGTTGTGTTTTGAAGTAGATATACCATTCTCTATTAGAATTAATTCCCTTTGTAGAATTTATAATGCTCTTCCCTGAAAAATGCGTAATGAATATACGCGGACCAAGACTTTATAAAGTAAATGACGGAGAAATGAAGAAAAGATGAAACTAAGACCGAATATTAACAATTGCTCTCGTAAATCCGGGACAAAATATAGTGATATTAAAATATGAAAGATAACTAATTAATGAAAACATCGGTTACAATAAGAGTTAGGAAGATAAAGAAATTTAATAGATTGTGCAAGATTACACAAATAACCTTCATGCGGATTTTTTGTCTTAAACGTGCATTTCGAGATTTTAAGTGATGGCAAGATCTGGAACTTCCAATAACTCAATCCAACGATAATGTTATGTTCTTAGTTCTCACTATAAAACCTGTTCTCATATGATATCTCCTCTCTCTCTCTCTCTCTATATATATATATATATATATAGAGAGAGAGAGAGAGAGAGAGACTCTGATTAAAGAATCAGTTCAGTCTGGAAGGGTCAGTTTATTAAAGGTAGACTCAGTTCTTTCCACTAGCTGAAATACCTCAACTTGAACTTACCTTGTCTGAACTAAGCAGAGTCAGCCTAACTATACAATTACAGGCTGAGATCCTATAAATACATCAGACTGGTTCATCAATCAAATCGGAGTTTAGGATCATTCAAAACTTATATTATTTTTCAACAGAAGCTGAGTAAGATAATGAGAGAGTAAGAGAGAGAAGATAATAAAGTATGAGAGATGGTGATAATTATTTGTCAAATTGGGAAAATGATCACTTTTAGTTGGACATCCCAATCAAGAAAGGTGTCCACTTATAGCGTGACAGATATAGTATATGTTCATGACAAAAGTGTAATTCTACTGAATTTATGTATAAAATATTTAATGATTATGCATGAAATGTATAAAGACTGTACATACTTCATATTTCATGCATAAGACTATGGCTTCCTACGACATCCGCTTCTCATGCATAAAACGAGTTAATTAAGTGTATAAATTTTACAATCACTTTGTGGGTCCAATCATGGTATAGATGTATAAAAATTAAAAAGGTGTTAGAAAACTATATTTTTATAAAAGTTAGCTACAAATTTTATGTGAGTACGTAAATGTTTTTGCATTTCTCTCGTCATATTAATAGCATGTTTTATTAATAATACCAACATTTTTTTGCAGGCGCGTGATTTTCCTTTCAATTGGTTTCGAGGAGTAAATCATTTCACTTGCAATCAGAGGTTTAATTAAAAAATAAAAAATCAACTTAACCGTGAAGGTGTAAATACGAATATATCTAGGGGTGTTTCGGTACGGTATACCGGACCAAATTTGTCATACCTTATACCGTACCGAAAGTAACGGTATGAGATTTTTCATACCGTTACCGTACCGTTGACTTCGGTATACCGAAAGTCCGGTATCAAAGATTTAGCATACCGTTGCCGTGTTGGATTTACGGTATACCGTTAACCTTCACGGTATACCGAAGGTTGACGGTATACCGGAAATTAAAATTATACCGAAATTTATTATATATTTTTGTTAGATATAAATATAATAGAAGATATTTTTGTTAGATATATTTTTGTTAGATATAGATATAACTTTTATATATAAGTTAAGAAATTTATTTATATTTTTGTTAGATATAAATATAATAGAAGAAAACTCATATATTTTGTTAGGTATATTCGGTATACCTTTCGTATCCGGTAAATACCGACAATACGGTGTATACCACTTGTTCGGTATACGGTATATACCGCAACCTTCGGTACGTACCGTAGGTTCGGTATGTATCGGTATACCTCGGTATGAGAAAAATTATACTGTTACCGTACCGAAAATTTACGGTACGGTATGATACCGTGATTTTCGGCACGGTATACCGTTAAATTCGATTTTTCCGGTATTTTTTCGGTACGGTATGCACGATATACGGTATTTTCGGTAAAATTATACACCCCTAAATATATCACAATATCATGTTAAGCCAAGTAACCAGTAATGACCAAATATAAGGTAATAAGCAATATCTTCATCATCTTCTATAAGCATGGAAAACAATTGGTTCCTTTCAAGCAAGAATCTCTTCAAGATCAGTACATGATTTAATCTTATTCTCTGTTTTAGATTCCTCTAGAAGCTTCTTTTCATTGGAAAGCTTCTTGAGCCGTGCAAGCTCAAGATCGTTGCTCATCTTCCTCTTATACATCTCCAAAAATGTGATGGGCTCCTCTATCAATGCTTTCTCACCTTCCCGGATCTTAATCGGATAAACTTTTGCGTCCGGGGCTGGATTCTGAAATGTTGCTAATGATAATCTGCTGCATTTTGAGTTCACCACTGCTTGATGATCTGCGTTCTTGAACCTCCCATTGCTTAGGTACTGCTCCAAGTAACATTAGTAATTCAGAAATGTACATTAATTTACTCATAAATACAAATATTGTAAAGAATTATTGGAATTCATAATTCCAAAAGTGGACGATGGGTTCAAAACTATGAATCACTCTAGAAAACGTTTTTGACTCGATGGATCAACTATAACTCTGCAAACCGAAAAGTTAAAGAGTCAAACATTGACAAAATTTGATTCTGAGACGAGACTTGAAAACAGGTCCAAGAATGAGTAAAATGGTAGTCATGGAAAAGTCAATTTGTACACTCGATAACAGTTGAGGGTTCTATTTGCATATTCTAACTAAAACAAAAAAAGAAAGCAAATCTCCTATAATTCTGAGTAGCTACTTTGATAAAAATAATAATAATAAAAAAAATATAAAAGGGATTTTTCATTATTTCAAAATTTCTTAACATGAGGGCACAACCCCCCCCCCAAATTCATTTTTTTTTGTTTTTCACATGTGGAGCCTGAAACCACAATTGCTAAGACCTGCATACTATCAATTATAAGGAACAAATTTGGTCCCTAGATACGAGATTTAAAGCTAACCGAATCTACTTAAATCAAAGTCTTCTTTAATGTAGAGTCACTTCTTATTTAAACTACAACTTAATCTGACAATTTATTCTAAAGTTGTCTCAACTTTTGTGGTGGTATAGCGGTTACGGTGGCTAGCCTACGGCCGGAAGGTCATTGAGTTCAAAATTCACTAAGACCTCTATGTGTGAGTCTATCACATATGGTTAGACTAGAGTGGTTAACATCTCTTATGTTTAGTTTGACTTTTATCGGTAGAAAAATTATGTAAAAAATATTGCCTTCAGTCTTCAGAAACTTGAGGCTAAATTTTTTTTGAATGGATAAAGTTTGAAAGGGCTCCTTAAAATGGGAAATAAGAAGGCTAGAGTGGTTAGCCCCTCTTATATTTAGTTTGACTTTTATTGGTAGAAAAATTTGGTGAAAAAATATTGCCTTCAGTCTTCAGAAACTTAAGGCTAAATTTTTTTGAATGGATCAAGTTTGAAAGGGCTCCTTATCATTCATGTTATAATTAGATGGTTTGGATTGATTATCTATTACACATATTTCTTATATGTTTTATGCATAAAGGTTTATTCATTAAATAAATAAGTGTTATGCATAAAAAATATAAAGAGTATATATGCTTCCTATTTCCTCCGTAACTGTCTCCCTCTCAAACCAGCACCTTAAATTTTTATTTTGTCAACATAAAGCAAAAATCTAAAATTAATGCGGATTAAGTATCCAGACAGCCACACTAATCCAAAAAGTTACTCAATTATTTTTTATGCAATACCTTTTTGTTCTGTTTTTGGTTTTGGGTATGAAACATATGTGAAGTTCATGTCATTACTTCAGAGTTTTAATATTTCCCAATAATTTGTTAATGTCCATCTTTTTAGATGTTTATAATCACCTTGAAGTATGAATTCACGATTTAATAGTGCAATTAAACCTTATACTCACTCAGTCATATTGAAGGTACTAAAACCCATGATAAGAATTTCTAATGATGCGCATATTTTCAGGCACATATACAAGGTGCGTGTGATTGCGTGGTAATGTGCCCTAGATTAGAAATTTTAATTCAATATCTTGCTTTATACATTCCTTATATATTTTAAGCATAAAGAAAAAATTATAAAATTGCTAGAATTTATTAATAGTGGGATGAGAAAAATACGCATAATGCATGAGGAAGGTTGCCTGCATAAGTTTGCAGTTTTCTATGCAAGTATGTATCTTTAGAAATAAGTGAAGTATGAATAATTGAAAAGAGAAGTCAGCATCACGAATTTTGTACGAACGTACGTACCCTAGTATTATTTAAAAAGATATGATTTTGACATGACAGTGTGTGATTTTAGTTTCAACATAAATGTGGTAGGTCCAAGGTCGTTTAACTGCACTATTAAATCATTAACACCAAGTTAATTTGCATCAAAATAAACTTTAAACATTTTTTTGCGGAACCAATGAATTTGCAATAATATACCATAATGGGAGAAATGAACTTACATGACCAAAGTCACCAAGATTGACGACGAAAGCCGCTTGGAGTGGCTGAACCGTGATCCAGGTGCGGCCACCATCCCGGGTCGCCTGTAGGCCGCCCACTTGATCCTGGTGCAGCAGTGTAATCAGACCCGGATCCGTATGACGCTTCAGACCCAAGGTAAGATCGGGTTGCGGGCATTTCGGGTAGAAATTCACCACTATTTTCTGATCCATGTCCCCACAGGCTTTAGAGAGTGCATCCTTTTCAAGATCCATCGCTTCTGATAAAATCTCCAGCAATTTGCACGCCAACTCCATCAGCTGCTGGCTGTACGCCTCCGTCACCGCCCGCCACCCGTCCGGCTTGTCGGGCCATCTTGAGTAGTCGCGGGCCGCCACCGGGTACGAAAAGTAGGTAAATATTTCACGCCAGTCTTGTACAGCTTCTCCCTTCAATTCAAGCCAGCCATTATTAACGCATCCATCGGTTCAGTTCATTAAAATGGGAGAATCTCATTCATTAGTAATACCTGAAGGTGACTAGAGACGATGAAACCACCTTTCTTACCACCAGACATATCAAACCTAAGCTTGTCTTGAGCAGGCAAGCTGAAGAACTCTCGTGCTAATCTGTTCATCATTTCTATGACCGTCAAGTCGACCCCATGATCCACCACCTGGAAAATACCCCAATCCTCACACGCCGCCACTATACTCTGGCCCACCTCCGTCCTCTTCCCGGCAAGTGATATCACCGGAATGTCGTGGCTGAATTGGTCGTGTGTCACCTTAGGCCTCTCGTCTTCATCTCTGATGAACTCGGGGTGGAGGGAGCAATGCTCTGCTTGTTCAGAGAGCGTAGTTCCAGATGGAGCCATGTTATATTTTGGGTTTTATTAGCGAAAGATATTTTTTTCATTTCTCCGTTTTCAAGGTTGTGGTGGGATTTTATATGAAAGAGAAAAGACATGGCACTTGCATTGTACCTAACATTCTCAGCACTTAACGTTCAACTTCAATCTGGTTGAATCGTCATTATTTAAGAAAGGAGATTTTTGTGGGCCGTTGATTAATCAAAGAATTTTGTTTGGACTCTACTAGCTATATGTCTGTATCTGCCTACTGAGGATTCGTGGAGAACTTAAAATAAAGAAAAGTTGGAGTGCAACTCTAAAACGAGAAAATCTTGACGTGTAAAGCCATAATTATTTCAAGATTGATAGGGATTTTTGCCATATTTTCGGCAAAGACCGTTATCTCGTAATTATCATATATCTACTTTTAATTTTGTCCGTTAAAAAGTAAACGTGTAGATGTGATCCTAGAAAAAAACAGTGTCACCTATAAACTTAAACATTCAGTTTACTCATTAAGCATCTCATATAATTTCTATTGTTTTTTTTCATGGTCATAAAACAAAAGACAAAGGGAACTCAAGTAAGGATCATGAATTTGCTTTAGATAATTAGCCCATACAAATGCTATAAAGATAAGGAAATACCTTAAGATGACTTTTACGTCTTTTTGTAATTTTACATAATTAATCCTGCATTAAATATTGCAAATAAATTTTATCTTTACACTAAATTACTCCTCACAAAAGAAACGAAACTAAAAATACTTACAACTCACACACACACATTTAGATCTGGAGAACTAATTTTAGATCTGCGCCTCCTTCTCCATCTTCTTCCACCTCGAACCCTAGATCTCGCCGCCTTTGTCGTAAGGATGAACGAAGAGCCAAGATCCGGCCTCTCCCCATCTCAAAGCTGCCAATTTCTCCATTCCACTTTCGATTCTAAAAGTTCCACGACAGCATTTAGTGTTCTGAGTGACTCCGTCGGCGCCGCCCACACCGCGTATGAGGAATCCGACCCCATTTCTAAGTTTACACCGTCGACAACAGCTTTGACAGATACTACGCCAAGCTGTAGAGAAACGACTAAAAGCCCAAAGTTTTTGAGCGGTGTCGCGGAAGCCGACTGCGGCGCGAGCGAGATCTACTCTGGGTGGAGCCAAGTCTCCAATTCATTGGTCGATTTTCCATACTCGGCATCGCGCAGTCCAGAAATCAAAAGCCAATTACATGGCTTTGATGAGTCGAGCCCTAACCGGCCTTATTTCAATGCCGACAATGATCCCTTACGACAGGAGACGCTGTGTATTCCAGAAATCGAAAGTCAATTCCATGGCTACGATGACTCCATCCTTGACCATCCTTATTTCGATGTCGGCTATGATCCCTTACGGCAGGAGACGTTGTGTATTCCAGAAATCGAAAGCCAATTTAATGGCTACGATGACTCATGCCCTGACCGGCCTTATTTCGATGCTGGCTACAATGCATTATGGATGGAGACGCCGTGTATTCCAGAAATTGAAAGCAAGGCGACGGTGTTGAAGAATCCTGCCCTAACCGACCTTATTTTGATGTCGGATACGATGCCTTCCGACAGGAATCTAGCTCTAATGTGGCTGATTGGGTGAAATCTATCCCTGTTTCTAATCTGTCTTTAATATACCGGTTGTCCCTGTTGTTTGGTTATAGCGTGTTGTGATAGATGCAGTTTTATTGGTCTAAAATGATAATACCCTACTCACTCTAGGTTAGGTGGAACATATCAGTGAAATTCCTTTATTCAAATTGAGATATGTTCCTTAGGTTGTCTGATCTCTGTATGAATTGATTTGAAACACCTTGTCTCCTAATTACTTATTTGCTTGGTAATATGAATTGTTGGTTTACTTGCTGATCTGATTATGGTGTGTGATTGTTGTTTTGGTTGCTGCTTTCCTGCTGGTTTATAAAAGTGGTGAGGATTGGTAATATACATTGTGCTTGGTGATATAGGGTTTAGGCTATGCTGGTTGATCTTATTATGGTATCTTGCGTTGTTTATGGTTTATTGCTCTGATGGCTAGACATGGTTGCATATTTGAAATGTGAAATTGGTTATGTGTCTGAAATGTAAAAAAAAATATAACTCCTACTTACTTAAGATATTTAAAGCTTCTCAAATATGCATACCATTGTGTAAGATAAGCTTGTCATAATAAAGCAAATGGAAAGCTTATTTGGTTGTGGTTCTGGTTTATGAACTATGCAATAGCAATTGCACATGCTGAAAGAAGACCATTTTTGTTTCATAGATAGATAGAAATTGGGAAAAATATGTTAAATCTGTTTCACATCAGATGCTATACAAAATATGTTAAATCAGTTTCACAGACAGATTACTATTCAAAATATTTTAAATTTGTTTAACAGACAGATTGCTATAGAAAATTAAAGAAACTTGGTGATCGTTGTTTTCACACCAAATAAAATTCCTGCACATACTCTGAATTTTATAATTAGTATAGAACAAGGTCAAAACTCAAGGAACAGTGAAAATCAACTATATCTATCCTCTTGATCAAGTTTTGGTGATGCCACCGCGCATAAATTTTAGGTTTACTACCTAGGCAAATAAAAGTAAATAGCAGAAAAGAAAATTTAGATATCACAAGTAAAGAAAGGCGGACTCGACTTCAGGGAACTCGTATGAGACAACTACTTCGATCATTGATGAATAGATTTAATTAATTCCTAGAATCAACCAGTTATAGGACACAATGTTGAACACATATATACCCCAATTCCTACTTACTTAGTCGGTAGTGGCTTGTTGAACAAATTTCCACTACTCCCTAACCTAATCACAACCTAGCTTATTGAACAATCATAGATTTAATGTTTAGATTGCTTTACGAGGAAGGAACCCAATTTTAATCGCCACCTAAGTTGTTGAACAATCTGGCACTAATCTTCATAACCAAAATTAATCAGGTTTAGGTTAATCCAATTAAATCTTTCTACCCCGAATTAAGTCGAAACCCTAGTCTTTAATTACTACGTCCAATTTGATCTCACAAAGTTTGCATCTCATATTCCTCACCCTCGCCGAAGTTTTGAAAGGTTTATCTACGCATGATTAACTTGGACAAGCAAAACGTAATGAACATAATCAGAACAGAAATTAAAGTGCAAAAGTATGAAAGCATACAACGTAAACTTAAGTGCAAAAATCTTAAAAGCGAGAATACCGAAACCATAAACTGAATGAAAACTTGAATTAAAACTGGAAATCTGAAACGAGTGTTGAAATCTGAATTTAACTAACTACGAATGCAATAAAAGTGTTTGAATTCTTGATGCTGAAACTAAATCTAAACTAAGGTACGGGACTAAGATCGGTAGTGGATGAGAACGAAACTAAGGATGAAGAGAAGCGCTGAAATGTTGTGTAGAATACTCTCGACTTCAGCCCTTTATATTGATCTCGAAGCTTATCCTTCAAAGGAAATAATATCTAGGGCAAATCTTGAGTATCTTGATCTCCAAGGCTCCTTTTCCTTGTATAACTCGGCCCTTAATTATCTTTAAGCTTCCAAATCTTTAGCATATCTTTCCTTCTCGATCTAAGCACCATTTTATCTCCAAAACGCGCTAAAATAACTCCAAATCAGCTCGCACCGCCACCTCATCATTAGGTCATAAACCTGCTGAAAATAGACATTTATGTGCACAAAACAGCATCAAGTTGGACAAGATAAGCATCAGAACGGTTGAATTCGAGCAGTATAAAATCGACACATCAAATATCCTCACACTTGAATCATACTTTCCCTCAAGTATGGGATGAACAAAAGAATACTACTACTCGAATCACCATTCTCCAAGACTCAAAACAGACTCAAGGACGGAAATAAAAAACACTAAGACACGAGACTCAGATTCAAAGAAGAGAAATAAAACAAACAGACTCAAACATAAAAGACTCAACACTGAAGCTTACCAAGCAGTCTCAAAATGTCCATGATTCTCAATCTCTGCCCAAACATGTAATGCAATCAAAACCTGCACCAGACAAGTCAAGCAGCATAATTCTCAAACCATAGATTCAGATATCAGCTTGGTCAAAACATAAGCATAGCTGAACTAGCTCACCGATTCACTCAGCTCTCTCTAATCTAGTCTAGGTAAGCCGCTCATAAAAATTATAGTCACGCAGTTACAATAGCAAGTGGTCAATCTAGCAATTCAAAGAGGCCTTTCTCTTGGATGTAATGCGGCTTAAGGACTCATTCAAATATATGACATGGTAGGGAATCCTAGGGGTCCTAAGCTTCTAAAAATTTAAACACAAGTATGCAGCATGATATTCACTGAGGCATTTGATTCAGGCAAGCAGATAGTAAGTACAAGAGATAAACAAATCAACACAGTCGGAGATTTTCTTCACATTCAACTTGGGCAAAGCAGAATAAAAACATTCAGACTTCATCCTTCCCTTTCTTTCTTTCAACAAGTGCTCTTCTCTTTTTCTTCTTTTTTTCCTTTTTTTTTCTTTTCAGTACCACACTCTGTCTGGCCACACTGGCTGCCGGCAGAGTTCAGAATGTAAAATAGCACAATTACAGGGGGGATATCAGTTCAACAATCTTTCTCCAACAAATTCTCATAAAATCTCTTCAGAACATTGCCTCAAATTATGACTTACCACAGCAAACACATGCATATATAGGGTCAAGAGAAAGGCTTTGAAAGGCTTGGCTTCTTTAAATAACTCATGAAAGAACAAGTCAAGGCTTCAAAGTGGCTAACTAGGGGCTGAGCAAATGTAGGAATTGAAATAATTAAAAAGCTCAAATTGGTTAACTCTAATTTGCCTCCTATCATTTATCACACATGACCACAAGCTATTGAGACTTTGCAACACATAACTCTCAAGAAAATAGTGGGAAGTATCCCACTTTAAAGGCTCAAATCTCTCTTTAGTGATGGGGTTTAAAAATTCAGTTTTATTATGCTTAAATTTCCTCATCCCAAGCCACATACAAAATCCTCCATAGTAAGAGAAAATACACTCCAATCATGCAGAATTCAGTCAAAGAAAAGCATGCAAAAATCTGGGCTAATTTATCAAAATCACATCAACATCATGAAAACCTAGTATGCTTCGACCTAGGACGAAGGACACAAACCTAAAACAACCTCCTCACACTTCAACCTTTCTCGCCCTCGAGCAAGTAAAAGAAACATAGAAGCATGTGGATGAAATAGACACAAAGACAAAAGACTGAAAATAAAAGCAAAGACAGAAAATAAAAAATTGACTGACTGAGGGAATGGTTCACCGGTTCTTCAGCTCGTCCAAGCGAGCTATCACCTCCTTCTGAAATTCATCCAACTTCTCTTCCAGCTTGTCCAACTTTGCTTCTATCCGGCCGAACCTGTCCTGCTCCTCCTCCTACCCTGCACCCACAGAATGGCTCGAGACACCAGGTCCCGGCCTAAAGAACTTGTCCAGACCGTCAGTACCAACATAGGTCAGCTTGGCTGACCTCAACCGACTGAGGCTCATAGTAGCAGGGGGGTCAAACATAGACAATGGTACACGGGATATTAAAGCAAAGTTGCGAACAAAGAATGTAGAAAGCAAATGACATAGAGTATGGTGTCGATTCGGCCTAGATGCTATGTTCTCCAAAAAAATGCGCTATCCAATACCCTAAATCAAGTTTAGTTCTTGTATGAGGTAGTTCGTCTCCTGGACCTATATTCCAAGCATCTGGCAGCGTTTGCAACACTTGCAAAACTCATACGCATCCCGATTCAAAGTTAACCAAAAGAATCCACAATTGAGAACCTTTCGTGCAGTACACTTAACTCCTCCATGTCCTCCATATGGTGATGAATGACAACGTTCCAAGATCTCAAATTGTTCCTCCTCGGGTACACACCACGAATAACTTGATCGGCTCCAACTTTCCAAAGTATAGGATTATCCCAAAAATAATACTTACATTCATTCATTAATTTCCTCTTTTGAGCCCTGGTAAAATCAGGTGGTAGCCTCCTTGAAGTGATATAATTAACAATATTGGCATACCACGGAGCTTTACCATCCTTTCCTTCAATTGCATAATATTCTGCCTCAGTTTCATAGTTCCACTTGGACAAGCTGGTAGGGGAATTTTCATCAGATGGCTTGGCCAAGTTCAGCATGCTGTCAAATCCTGGGGTGGCAGAATAATAGAGATGCTCTTCTAGAAATGATTCCTTGATTTGTTTAGCATCTTCAGGATGAACCAGACGACCCAAATGATCAGCTACATTATTCTCAGCACCCTTCTTATCTTGCACTTCCCAATCAAATTCTTGTAACAACAAAATCCAACGTATAAGAAGTGGTTTTGTCTCTTTCTTTACGAGTAGATGCTTTATCGTAGCATGATCAGTGTAGACGATTACCTTAACCCAAGCAAGTATGAGCGGAACTTGTTGAAAGCGAAAACAATAGCGAGTAGCTCCTTTTCCGTAGTGGTGTAATTGCATTGGGCAGGATTGAGCATCTTCGAGGCATAGTATATAGCATGACTAGCCTTTTCATTCTTTTGTGCAAGGACAGCTCCAGCAACATATCACTTGCATCACACATAAGCTCAAATGGAAGTTTCCAATTCGGAGCTTGCATAATAGGAGCTGGTGATCGTTGTATTGCACCAAATAATCCTGCGAAACTCGAGAATTATATTAGTATAGCTCACAGGGTATCGAACACAGGGAACGGAAGACAAGATATATTATTTCTCTACTTATCTTGGGTTTGGTTAGCAACCACGCAAGTTTTGGGTTTTTATCTAAACTTAGAAATTATTAAAACTGAAATAAAACTGTCTTAACTAGGCAGATAAGAGATGGGTCCAGCAGAATATTCACACACACATAATTCCAATCATCGGTACATAGAATGAATTAATCTCATGAATCAACTAGTTATAGATTACCGTAACTTAAACTGCGTAATCCTCACTCCCACTTACTTAGTCAGTAACCGCCATGTTGGGCATCGAAACGGCTACTTCCCTAATTTAGCTACAACCTACGTTGTTGGGCAATCAATAGATTTAATAGCTAAACATCTTTATCGAACTAAGGGAGCCTAGTATAGGAGCCTACTCGTATGTTGGACATCTAATAGTCTCCTACCAGTTTAATCCAACTATTCTTTCGAATAATTTTGCTACTTACCTAGCCTTGTTCCACGAGAAACGATGGAAGTGCTAAGTTAGCTACAGACTGGGCAACCTAGGGTGATCAAGCCTAAATTACTAGCCATATTAAATAAATCAGAATTAACCCGAAACCCTTTGATTAATTATTAGCACCTAAGCCTCATGTACTGTTCACGTGTGCGTTTACATCCTGCCTGACCACTAAAAGTTTAGCTACTCATGAAACTGTCCTGACTGCACAGATAAGACACCTTGCGAAACAGAACATGCATCATTCGTAACCCTAACCCTAGCATGCACGAAAACTAAAATAACGTAAATATAACGAACTAAAAACTGATAACTAAACACGAACTGATTTTAAACTAAACTCAAACTGAATTAAAAACACAAATTGAAACAAGATTAAAAGTACCGATAGTCTTCGATTTCCCGAAACGAAAGGCAAACAAGAAACGAAATTAAACTAACATGCGAACATTAAAAATTGAAATTTGATAGTGTTTGTTCCATCAACTAAAACTACTGCTTGCTTGAAGTATTCGGGAGGAATGGTTGTAGAGTTCTTCTCGTCGGCGGTGCGGTCGGATCGGCGGTGGCTCGGCTTCGGCGTTGGCACGGTCGGCTTATGGTGATCGGAAAGGATGAGGCTCCGAGGTTGTGGAAAGGTAGGCACGGCGTAAAAAGTTGTCCCTGAATTTCGTGCCTCTTCATCCTTTTATAGCACTCCTAGATCTCATCTAGGGTTTCTTGTTGGATAAGGAAAGGATCTTGATAGATATGGAAATATCTAATCCTTCCTTATCCTTCTTCTTTCCTTCTTCTCTCTTTCCTTTTCTTTTCCTTCTTCTTCCTTCTTTTCTTTCTCGGCCAAAACCGCTCAAAATATCGCCATTCCAGCTAGAAATCGCGCTGCCACATCATCTCCACATGTCGTGCCAAATCAGCCTATTTTTCTGAATAACTGCCAACAAAAGCGTCTCGCCTGCACAGTTAAGAGACTTTTCGGACAGAAATAACTAGGTACGAAATCGACTCATCAAATCTCCTTACACTTGAACTATACTCGCCCTCGAGTCTAAGAAGAACAAAAGATAAGTACCTAATTATTTTTGGTCTTCCCCAAGACCCAAGACACAAAAGAAAAGACTCAAGACTCGAACAAAAACAAGACTCGACACGAACGAAAGAAAGAAAATAACAACGGACTCACAAAACGAAGACAAGAAGCCATACCAATCAATTCGAAAATCTTCGCACCAATTCACTAGCCAAGCAATGTCAAACTATGCAATCATAATCTCATCCAACAAGTAGACAATGTAAATTTTTAAACTAAGCACACATATATCAACTTGGTCAAAATCTAAACAATGTGGATCTCCTCAAGTTTCACTCAACACTCAACTAATCTAGATCCGGTTTAAGCCACTCAAAGGAAAACAATCCACGCAATCACGATAAGAGATCATCACAATAGCAATATCAAGGAGGTCTTTCTCATTCGGTTGTAATGGGGCTTAGGACTTAGACAAATTGATGTCGGTAAGGGTCCTAGGGGTACTAAGCTCCATTAAAATTCAGAATCAATGTCATCCATATAATACTCTTCACCTGTGCAATCAAGTCAGTCAAACTCCCACCACTTAGAAAATTTACTTCAATGCTACAACATCAATGCTATGCACCCATACTCTTTCTTTTATGCCACTTTTCGAATTCGATTTTTTTTTTTAGCAGCTGGGCACAAACTGTCTTAACTGTACAGACAGGACACTATGAATTCTGCTTATAGAGTAGCCTTTCTTTTTTTTTTTTTTTGTACTTAGACTTTTTATCCAATCTGTTTTCTGCAGCATGTGTTTACTGGAGAGGTAGGAGACATATGTAACACACTTCAGATTTTTCAATCATGCACAAGAGAGTTCGTAAAACATGTAATAACATGGGTCAAGAGAAAGTTTAAAAAGGCCTTGGCTAAAAAAAATTTCTAACTCAAATCAAAGAAATGGTCAAGGCTCAAATTGGTTCACTAAGGGATAATGTAGAGTAGGAAATATTTTGTCGCGGCCGTGTGGCTAAAAATCCCTAGTGTCTCCTATCATTTATCACAAGTGATTCAAACATATTGTGACTTTGTGGATAAACACTCTCAAAGGAATAGTAGGAAGTGTCCTACTTTAAGGCTCAAATCTTATTTAAGTGAGTGGTTATATAATTTCGATCCAACAATGTTCATTTTTTGTCATCCCAAATTACATGCATACACATGCCTAGATCTACTCTTCACAAAGTCCACAACCAAGCATATTGAAAATAAAAGCATAAATAAGACAAGCTTGCTCATAGAAAACGGCACTTCAAAAATCAAAAAATTTGGCATGCTACGACACTTCGACACAAAATACCCCCTCCTTACACTTAAACCTTACTCGCCCTCGAGCAAGAGAGAAGAGACAAAACAAGGAAAGAATGCATGACAAAATAAACACACAAAAAACCCTCCTTACACTTGGTCCCTACCAAGTGTAAGAACAAATTAAAACTAAAGACAAAAAACAAAAAGAAACACCCCCCTCCTTACACTTGATCCCTATCAAGTGTAAGAACATGAAAAACACACAAGAACAGACTCAAAAACAAAAACAAAAACAAAAATACAAAAAATGAAAATAACATTGGGGAAGAAAAAGTCACTGGTCGCCTCGCCTGGGCAGGCGAGGCAGTCTGCTCATAACTGTGCGACGAAGGTGGTCTACTCGGTGTCCAAGGGAATCCAGATCCGTCCTTAGAGTCTGCACTGTATCCTGTCCTGCAGAAGTAAAGGCACTCGAGACACGAGGTCCCGGTGGATAAAACTGGATCTCTCGGTTAGGCAGTTGGTACAGTAGGCGAGTATGCCTCAACAAATTCCAATCAAACAAAGATGGTGGATCTACCCTACTCAAATAACCCGCATCATGTATGACAAAGTTGCGTTCAATGAACGTGGCAAGAATATGGCATAGAGTCATGTGACGCACGGTATGACTAGCAATTATGAACATGTTATGAGCAATCTACCAACCTAAGTTAATGAGGCGCCAAGTAGCCATGCACCATAGAAAATACAATTCATTGGCACTTACCTTTTCAAAAGAAGTACTTTTTCCAGTCATGTTGTGGGCTAAGTATTGGTGGCAAATGCGAAGGGCGGGATCCTCTATAAAACTTATATGGGAACCGGAAGTGACAAACTCATCCGGGTCGCTTGGGGCAAGAAGCCTCCACGCGGCCCGTGAACCAATATAGCTAGGGTCTTTACTCGGTATACCATGAAATCTCATCTCAAAATGACCTAGATAATAATCATCAAACGAACAAATCCCTAGTCTAGCATTCCACTTGGCCACAGACAAATGATAAGTCCCCCCAAACAACCTAAACTCAATACAAGGTGTAACCAAATCTTTATCACCCTCAAAATGAAAAGTATTGAAGAACTCACTTGCAACCTCTTTGTAGCACGGATAATGATGCGACTCAAGCAACCATGACCAACCAACATTTCAAAAATATTGAAAGAAAGGTCCGATGATACCTGCCGCGCGAAGAAACATGCAGTCGAGGAGGCGGCCACTGTGGAAGTCTTTGCCCTCGCTCTCTTGTAGACGTATATTCATGTACTCAATCTCAAATTGTGAGAGACCATGCACGGCTTCCGGCGAGTCGAGATGGATTATCATGCGGTTTCCATACTCCACTGCTCTTGGAAAGTCCGAGGAGGAGTCAGAGTCGGCAAGGGATAAGTAGTTCATGTTGAAGTCATCTTCAAAATTCCCATCATGATCATCGAACTTGTAGTCCGAATCTCCTTCCTCTTGGCTCGGCAACTCCCCTCTTAAGCTTTCGCTCCAATTAACGCCCTCATAATAGTTTAGTGGCGGTGGTGGATGTTGAAATTAAAGGAACGGCAACCACTCGTAGAGATTTTGAGGATATCTAAGCGGCGGATTGGAGGAAGAAGTACCTCCATGCGGCTTGCTCTCGGTTTTCTTACCCTTGAACGACGTGGTGGAGATGGTGGAGGTGTCGGCTCGGGTGTTGGTTGAGGCGTTGGCTCGGGTGTTGGTTGGGGAGTCGGTTCGGGAGTCGGTACTCACGGCGGTTTTGGCGAGGTAGCAGCGCCCGTGTGCCTTCGTAACCTTCGTCGTGGCGGTTTTGGCGGAGAAGTAGACTCCGTGGCATAATTGGATCTGGCTTCAACTGCCATGGTTGGCGGATTTGGTTCCTCATACGCAAATTCCTCCGATGGTTGCGGTTCAATTTCAAGTTGATGAACTTCCAGAGTTGGCGCGGCCTCCCGGTGGGCAGCGGCGGCATCGCGGTGTCTTTGAGTCTTGGGATCAGAATGGACGGAAGCCAACCAGCGGGCAGCAATGGACAAGCCGGACTTCTTCTTCTTTGGAGGCATGGCGGTTATCTCTCGACTGTGCAGGGAGGAGGATAGTTGGAGAAGAAGGTAGTTTTTAGAGAGAGAAGTAGTGGGCGGCGGTTTTTGGGAGGGAAGGTATTTGAATAGTAACAAGTGGTAGGGTTCGGTCCCCTTCCCTCCTTTTATACTTGGGAATTTTTGCAATCAGGTCCTCTCAATTGTACAGTTAAGAGATCTGGTCCTTCATTCTATTAAATTCGGCCCCCATCTTTTTCTCAACTTCAATTGACTCCAAATGTTCGCCCTCTATGCAATTGAGTCCCTAAATATTTCTGAAAATAGCGATTAAGATCCCAAATTCTTCTTCTCATCATCTTTGCTCCTCCAACTCCTTTTCTTAAACTTTTAAACACCAATTCCATACTTAGCGGAAATCTGAAAAATAAAAGAAACACCAAGCATAAAATCAAACTAAAAATACGAAATCAAAGAAAAACGGAAAAATAACGGGTTGCCTCCCGAAAGCGCCTCTCTTTAGAGTCTTCGGCTAGACCTTCTCTTCAAAGAGTCAAATATACGAGGGAATGGACAAGCTTTGCTCGTCCACATCTTCTATCATTGCGGCAGCATGATAAACCTTAAGGCGATGACCGTTGACAGTGAAAGTCTTGTCTGAGTCCAATTTTTGTATCACCACTGCCCCACTTGGCCAGACAGAACACACCTAGAATGGACCTATACATCTTGAGCGGAGCTTTCCGGGCATGATGCGTAGGCGCGATTGGTAAAGCAGTACAAGTTGGCCTACTTCGAAAGTCTTCATATGGATCATTTTATCATGCCTCATAGCCGCATCATAGGATTCTAACTGGATTTCTTCAAGCTCTTGAAGCTGATATTTCCTCTCCTTAGCACTTTCGGTCAGATCCAAATTAACTTTCTGTACCGCCCACCAGGCCTTGTGTTCCAACTGCACAGGCAAGTGATATAATTTACCGAAAATTAATCTATATGGAGACATACCTAGTGGAGTTTTATAGGTTGTTCAATAAGCCCATAAGGCTTCGTCCAGCCTCATACTCCAATCTTTCCTTGACGGATTGACCGTTTTCTCCCAAATAGACTTCACTTCCCGATTTAACACTTCAGCTTGCCCATTCGTTTGTGGATGGTAAGCGGTAGAAACTCGATGGGCTACTCCATTTTTCTTCATCAACGACTCGATCGGAAAGGATGAGGCTCCGAGGTTGTGGAAAGGTAGGCATAGCGTAAAAGTTGTCCCTGAATTTCGTTCCTCTTCATCCTTTTATAGCACTCCTAGATCTCATCTAGGGTTTCTTATTGGATAAGGAAAGGATCTTGATAGATATGGAAATATCTAATCCTTCCTTATCCTTATTCTTTCCTTCTTCTCTCTTTCCTTTTCTTTTCCTTCTTCTTCCTTCTTCTCTTTCTCGGCCAAAACCGCTCAAAATATCACCATTCCAGCTAGAAATCGCGCTGCCACATCATCTCCACATGTCGTGCCAAATCAACCTATTTTTCTGCATAACTGCCAACAAAAGTGTCTCGCCTGCACAGTTAAGAGACTTTTCGGACAGAAATAACTAGGTATGAAATCGACTCATCAGGAGCGGTGACCATTTTTTCCTTGAGAAGGTCGAAAGCTTACTTGCAGTCATCAGCTAGGACAAACGGACCTTGCTGGAGTAACCTTGTGAAAGGTTGAGCGATCGTTGCGAAGTCCCGAATAAATCTTCGGTAAAATCCAGCATGACCTAAAAATCCTCGAATCTCCTTGACATTTGTTGGATATGGCAGCTGGGCAATCAAATCAACTTTCGCCTTATCAACTTGGATACCTCTTTCAGAAATTATATGTCCAAGAACAATCCTTTCCCTCACCATGAAGTGGCATTTTTCATAATTAAGAACCAAGTTCTTCTCGACGCATCTTCTTAGAACAACATCTAAATTTCCAAGACATCGATCAAAAGAATCTCCATAGACAGTGAAATCATCCATAAAAACTTTGATGCATCTTTCAATAAGATCGGAGAAAATACTCATCATGCAACGTTGCAAAGTTCCGGGAGTGTTGCAAAACCAAAAGGCATGCGTCGATAAGCATAAGTACCAAACGGACATGTTAAGGTAGTCTTCTCTTGATCATCCTTGTTGACATAAATCTAAGAATATCCACTATATCCATCAAGAAAACAGAAGTAGGATTGATCGGCATGTCTTTCAAGCATCTCATCAATGAACGGCAAAGGAAAGTGATCCTTCCTCGTTGCCGTGTTGAATTTCCTGTAGTCAATGCACATTCTCCATCCGGTCACCAACCTCATTGGTGCCAACTCATTCTTCATTCTTAACAACTTGAAAACCTAATTTCTTTGGTACAACATGTACCGGGCAGACCCATTTGTTGTCCGAGATCGGATAGATTATTCCCAAATGAAGCAACTTCAAAATTTCTTTCAAAACAACTTCACGCATGTTGGGATTTAGCTTCATTTGTGGGTCTCGTCTTGGCTTACTATCCGACTCCAATAGGACGTAATGCATGCAAACATCCGGACTGATTCCGATGATATCGGCCAATGTCCAACCAATAGCTCGAGTATGTTTCTTCAGAGTTTCGACCAATCGCTCTTCTTGTTCTTCTGATAATTCACTGTTGATAATCACAGGAAGAGTCTTTTCTTGGCCGAGGTAAGCATACTTTAAATTGGCTGGCAGCTTCTTAAGTTCCAGAACGGGCGGTCTGACATGTGATGGAACTGGTCTGTCTTCCACATTCTGCTTGGGCAAGCAGATGTTGCTACTTGAGGCAACGACTTCTGGAATTGCATAAAGAGACATTATAGCTTCCTTTACCTCCTCATCGAGCATCCCTCCAACATCCAATTCAGAGAGGCTCTGTGTCAATGCTAACTCCAACTTATCCTGCATCAATGTCGTCTCAAGATGTTCATGGACAAGAGGCTCAAAAACCTCAACAGAATAAGCATTTTCACAATCAAGGGTTTTTTTCATAGCATCATCAATATTGTAAGTAAACTTCTCACTATGATAGTCCAAACAGATAGTACCCTTACAAACATCAATTAATGCCTTAGCCATTTTAAGAAAATGTCGACCTAGCAAAACTCCCAAAGTTCCCTTCTTTCCCTCACAAGTGTTAATCACATAAAAATCCGCAGGATATACGAAATCATGGATTTTAACAAGAACATTTTCTAGAAGGCCTTCAGGGATATGCATGATCGGTCAGCTAATTGAATAACAACTTTAGTATCGGTTAATTCAACACCAACTAAGCTATTAAACACTGATAAAGCCTCCTAAGTCACATAGGGATTTTGGGGTCATCATAGTTCCAATCAAACAAGGCAAAGTAAACATACATGGATCATTGCACTTCTCGGGGAGCATATTCCGAATACATGCTGAGATATTCTCATTCACCACGATTTTTCCTTTTTGGCTTGTCTTTCCAGCTATGAATTCTTTCAAAAACTTCCCAAGTTGTGGGATTCTGATAGCGTGAAGAAATGGAAGATTGACTTCCAGCTTCCAAAGATAGACATGTAATCCAGCGTTTGATCCGCAGGCTTCTGCTTCCGCACCAATGCTTATGGAAACGGTGGATTGATCAAAATCTCTTCTTGGGCAACTTGTTTCTTTTCTATTTCCTCTTCATCAACTTTCTCCTTGCCTTTCTTTGAGTTAGGTGACTCAGAGATGCTTGGCTTGGCCAAATCGATAGTGGTATTACTGCCGCTTTCTTCAGCCTTCTTCGGTGTCTTGCTTGGTGGATCTAGGAGATCTCTTCCACTTATGAGAGTAACATGGCTTACATTCCTTGGATTAATCTGGACCTGAGAAGGTAGCTTTCCTTGATTCCCTCGAAACTTATTGATTGAAGTAGATAGTTGTCCTATCTGTCCGGCCAAGCTATCTAATCCGGTTTTATGTTCCTTCTGAGAGTTTTGGATGTTCAGTATAGCTTCATTATGAGCCAAAATGCTCTGCTGCATGGTTTGTTGAGATTGCAGCAATGCATTCTGTGAAGTAGCCATTTCTGCTAAAATTTCTTCAATTTTCTTGTTAGCTTTGCTTGGGCAAGTGGATTTGTTGGTTAAGTCCTTTGATTTGGAGGGCGATAAACCAGCTGCTGTGGTTGTTGTTGGAACATTTGCAGATTATGTTTGGCAAACTGCGTTTTGGGCTGATTATCCCACTTCAGATTTGGGTGATCCTTCCATCCAGGATTGTAGATATTGGAGTAAGGATCCCTCTTCTGTTGGTTGTTGTTCCAATTTCCAATCGCATTGCAATCTTCAGTAGGATTTTCTTGAGCATTACATTGCAACGAGGTATGTCCAGATTGTCCACATACTCCACATATCTGCTCAACCAAGTTGGTTGTGGGTGTCTTCTCTAACATAGAGTGCATTAGTTTCTCCAGCTTCGAGTTCATCATCATTTCTAGCTTCTCAAAGTGATTATCAATCTTTTCTATACTATTATCCTGCTTGGTTTCTAAATATGTGGAATCCGCTGAATTTGCAGATCTTTTTATAATACGGACTTCTCCATAATCCTTAGTTGTAGCTAATTCTTGAATTATCTTCTCAGCATCATTCACTCTGCAACTAGAAAAATTTCCTCCACTACATTAATTGACAAGATTCTTTGTAGCGATTGTCATACCTTGGTAAAAGTAAATTAACAAATCTCCCTTGGAAAAGTTATGATTTCAATGAGAGTTTTGTACCGAGTCCAATATCCATTTAGTGTCTCATCAAACTCTTGTTGGACTCCAGAAATCTCCTTTCGCAAGGTATTGGTCTTTGTAACCGGAAAGTAGCAATCCATAAATATTTGTCTCATCTCTGTCCATGTGCTGATTGAGTTTGCGGGAAGACTTCTGAACCAGTTTCATGCATGATCCGTGAGCGCAAAAGGGAAAGTAAAAAGTTTGAATTGCTCCTTTGTTCCACGGGAATTCTTTTGAGCATTGCAGAATCTCACGAATTCATTCAGAAAGCGGAATGGATCTTCATTCTTCATTCCATGAAACTTGGGTAGGGCTTGGATAAGCCTATACTTGATCTCAATCGGCTCAGCGAGCCCTTCAATTTGGATTGGTGTTGGAAGATCTTCACCACCATGCCGTCCAAACTGATCTAGCCTCGGATTATTCTGATCATCGGCCATGTTCTCAAGTTCAGTCTCGAGTTTCTCTTCAAAAAAGAGTTCTGCTAGGCTAAGCAGAACGTCGTCAGAGTCAGCTTCTGCTTGGTCAGGCGAAGAGTCCTGCTTCGGCAGTTGCTGTTGTTGCAGCTTTGTCTCCTTCCTTAACCTCCTTGCGGTTCTTTCGATCTCATACTCAAATACGAGGTTCAGGTTGGAAAACCTGCTCATAAACTAGTTAAAGCACAAAAGATCAAAAGGTAAACACGGTTAATTAGAAACACCATTCCCCGGCAACGGCGCCAATTTGCTGATCTTTGTTTTCACACCAAATAAAATTACTGCACACACTCAGAATTTTATAATTAGTATAGAACAGGGTCGAACGCAGGGAACAGTGAAAATCAACTATATATATCCTCTTGATTAAGTTTTGGTGATGCCACCACGCATAAATTTTGGGTTTTGTTGGTCCGGAGATGAGTGTCAGGTGTAGGGGGGTGAATACACCTGAGTACAAGTTCTTTTTCTCAAACGCGAAGGACAGTTGAGCTGTAGATTGCGACTGATGAACAGTGCCAAATAGTAACCTTCTGATCGCGGGTCAGAGTGCGTCAACTACTGAGTTTCTCCTACTGACTTTTGTCAGTATTTGATTCTCAGTCGGAGACTTAGAACGGATAATTGTGTAGGGCCCAAAGACTTCGTCTCAGTTTGAAAACGTGTTTTTCACAAGTTATATAATTTTGGCTAGTGCACTTCTCAAATACGTTTTACGCAAAGTATGAGTTTGTAAGATGATTTTGAATGCAGTACAACAAAACAATAAATGACACAAGCAATTTTTAATGTGGATCGGATACGCAAGATCCTACGTCCACGGTCCTGCTGAACATGAGGTCTTGTTAATTTATCTGAGCAAGCCTCAGCAAGGTATCTGTGCACTGGACAGACCCTTCTAAGTTATAGTCCTTAGCGACTTTACAATCCAAACCTGAGTTTGAAGGGGAGGGGATTTTCTCCAACAGTGAAGGAGTTCTTACAATAAGAACCGTCACGAAATGTGAACTCCTTCGAAAGTTCAAAGCTATAGATATGAACGATTGAGCTTAGACAGAGAAGAGGGATCTAAAGAAATAACTCTAGAGAGAAGAACTAGAAATATTCTAATAAGGCAAGTTCTTCGCTGGATCTTCGTGAACGGCGCTAGAGTGTTTCGAAAGCTTGAGCATGTAGTCCCTTTGATATCCCGTGCATGGAGCTCGGAAATGCTTCTCTATTTATAGTTGTGACCCAGGCATTTGTCCGTTGGAGAGGACGAAGCCACGTGTCACAAACATCCAAGGAAAACGGCCATATGTTTGAAATGATGTCGCAGAGTAGTTGGTTACTGTGTTTGAGAGCAGTTTTAGTTGGTCAGAGTAGGTAGAGCTTAGACTGCTTCCCATTGGTCGAGGTTTATGGTAGGTGAGACTTGTCAGACATCGGTCTTCATCGGAGTTGACTCTCACTTATCCTCGTATGATCTTCTGCTGACTTTCGAATGAAGTTAGACTGGGTCGTTTCCTGTCGGATACAGTAGACCTGATAAGATCTCTGTCTTCTTCGTCTGAGTCTGCTGATAACAAAACTTCTACTGAGCGGGATCAGCTGATGACTCTGAAGGTACTGAGCTTGAATACTGTGTTCTTCTGCTGATGTAGGTCAGC
Source organism: Lavandula angustifolia (assembly GCA_028984105.1). NCBI lineage: Eukaryota > Viridiplantae > Streptophyta > Magnoliopsida > Lamiales > Lamiaceae > Lavandula > Lavandula angustifolia. The sequence continues at coordinate 6,364,940 of CM054806.1, read as the reverse complement.
TGATGAGATGTTTTCTACCGAGCGAAGTCAGCTGATGACTTGTGAACACAAGCTCTTACAATAATGACGTGGGGTTCTGGAAAGTAACTTCCTACTGAAGATCAATCCAACATTTACCACGTACAGGACTTAGACAGAAATGATAATGAAAAATATAATCCGTATAGCCTATTACATCATCTAGTCCTATCGACACTACACAAAGGATACAAGACGGTTTTGGGATCTTCAATTCCATAGTACTGAAACACTATGATTTCCCCAATTACCGATAAACAGATAGGTCATATTACAAGAACTACTGAGAAAAAATACTAAGTATCCTCTAAGTGGTTGTTAAGACAAATCACTGACTCATAACCCAACAATTTCCCCTTAATTGATGATGTCAAAACCACTATAGATTCTAAGACTTAAGTCCCAAACTATTGACCAAAAAGACTTCAGTAATAACTGAGCAAATATCACAAGGCATTCACCAAAAAGACTTCAGTAATATATGTGTGTGTGTCAGAGCACTTCAGTGATCAGTCATGCTAAAGTAAAATAAACAAAGCCGTAAGACAATGAGTAGTTGTCTGGCCAGAAGAAAGGTACTGATATATATAAGAAAAGATTACAATCAGTCCTATCTTCTATATAGAGAAAGAGAACCACTGCTATCGCCTGTACTTCTTAATCTTGCTCTTGAAATCAGCAGACTTGGCAGCAGGAGGATCCAAACCATATGATCTGTAGATTCTGGCACGAAGGGTCTGGATATCCTCGAGATCGCTCAGCTGCAAAGGATCAAGATCATGGTGGCGTGCAGCAGCATCGACCTCATCTTCAATCTCTTTCGTACATAAGACTCCTTGAGAGGTCATGGGCAGAGTCAGCTGTCTGTAGGCAGGGGCAACGAGTGGCAGCTTCTCCTTGAATAAAATCAGTTGAATCTGTGCTCTGAGGTTGGCGTCGTACTGATTGATGAAATCGTCGAAGAGTTCAGTAGTCGGTACCTCAGCAGGATAACATTGCCATACGTATTATGCCTTTATGAACTCTATCTTCAGCTCCTCCCATTCGTCATTCAGGTTCCAGGGGATCCACTTGTCTACATGGCGGTGTGGAGCTTTCTTCAGATACGCAGCTCTTGGCACTCCTCGCCTGAAGAACTTGGAACTCCTGGGCACCTGTTTCTTCCAGTCGAGGATTGGTTCCTTGGCAATTTTGTCAGTAAGCTCTATAATCTTTGCCAAGTCTTCCAACCTCTTCTTCTCCCTAAGGGTCGCAGCTCTAGTATCTCCTCTTCGGAGATTCAGCCCTTGCTGCGTAGCCTCCCAGGTTGCTCTATCCTCTGCCTCCTACTCAGGATTAAGTGTTGGAAGATTCTTCATCCTCTGAGCGAGGGGCAGACTGTCAGTATCAGAGCCAGCCTGCTCATCCTGAGCCTTCTTTTTCTTCTGCTCTTCCAAGAGCTTCTTAGCTTGGATCTTGGCCATCTTGGCTACTGGCTTTCTCTTCTTCTTAGCCTTTTGTACCTCTTCCTCCAACTGTCTTTCATAATCCAACTCGTCTTGGAGCTTCTGAGCAACCATTTTATCAAATTCCTCATGCTCTGCTCGGGTTTTGAACTTAGGCATCGGGGAAGGCGGTGGAGTAGATTCAGTCGCTTTCTCCTTCCTGACCCTTTGAGGTAGCAGGGGCTCGTCCTCCTAGTCTACAAATTGTGCAACCTCTTTAATGTGCTGAGCCGAGGATCCTTCGCCTGATCCACCGGCTGGCTCATGCACCTGAGTTGTTTGGACAATTGGGATTGTTTAGACTATGGGAGGGGGTTCTGAACTGGTTCCAGCTTGAATAGCTGAACCTTAACCCTTGGTGATTTCTCTGGCTTCAGACTCACCAACCACCTGAGCTGCCTCAGCCCTTTCTTCCCCTTTTTGGCATCATTAGTAGCCGGGGTCAGAAGGACACGGAGAGCTGTGACTTCCTTCTGGAGGTTGAAGATAGTGTCTTTGATGGAAGTGGTGGTGGTATTGAAGTCGCCGACTGCATCACAGTAGTGCTCCTAGTCAGCCTCTTGATCCTTGCGGATCTGTCGAATCTGGGCTGCTGTTTCTTGCCTCTGATTTAGGAGCGATGCGTCGAGTGAGTCAGTCATCTCTGCCTGGATGAGCTTAAGGGCCGCCGCCTGATTTTCCAAGGCTTTCTGCACGCTGGAGGTGGCCATCTTGTTCCGCTCATCTATTATCTGTTGGACATTTGCTAAGCTCTTAGTCAGCTGCTCAGAAAAGGATTTCTGCTGAGCTTCGAGCAGCTGCTCACTTTGAGCAGCCAGGTCCACCTTCTGAGTGGTGAGCGTAGTCTGGACAATCTCCTGAATGTTTGGATTTGGAGTTTCCGAGACCTTTTTGATATCGCCGGCCAGTCTGTCAACTGTCTCTGTCTGAGACTTTGTGTATTGCGCCCACTTCAGGTGGACGTCCTTAGCTAGAAGACGATTTTTGTCTCCTTGCTTCTTTATCGCCCGGTTGACATACTTTGAGGACACGGAACCTATAGGTTTGTTCTGATATGACGAGGTTTTGAGCCTCTGCTCAGAGGCTGTGAGTTGTTGCTCTCGATTGGGCTTCGAGGCAACAGGGGCGTCACCTGATGTAGGAGGTGGAGGTGGTGACTTACCCTTCTCGCTGGGAGTTTTACCCTTAGAAGATTCTCCCTGGTGTGCGTCCTTGGGTGGTGCATGATCCTCATCATTATTATCATCATCGTTGTCGTCATGATGGGAAGGCTGCGAAGGGCTGCTGGCTGTCTGCTGGGAGGACCTTAGATCCAATAGATACAGCATGGCTGATCTTTAGTCCTCGAACGATGCTAAGTCAGCGGGTTCCCCAAACCCAATAGCTGACTGCATACGTTGTTCTTCTGCCAGTAAGGGCAATGCTGAATGCTGCTTAATCAGCTCTTCGAGGATGTCCCAATTTAGGAATCTTAGTAGCATCTAAGTCCTTGCCCTGATCGCTATGTCGACAAGATCCTGATGAGCTGAGATTTCAGGGATCTCTGCAGCGACTTCTCCTGTGGCTCGGAGATGAGTCTTCTGTAACGTCGACCACTCGGTTGAGACTTCACCAGCCAGTTCCTCAACCTCCTCCAGCTGAGTCTCCTCTGAACTGATCCGCTGTACCTTATCCTTGAGGCGCACCCTCGATCCCGGTATCAGCGTCCAGAATATCTTCCTCCTGAGGAGGTGGGGGAGAAGCAGGCTTAGTAGGAACCTCAGAAGTTCCAGCCTTTGTGAGCCTCTTTCGCTTCGGCGGGTCGGCCCGTGGAGGCAGATTAGTAGAAGGCCTCTTGAGCTCAGCGGCTCCACGTCCGACTGACTTCTCAGCCGCTGCTTTGGTTTTGAACTTAATGAGCTTGCGGTCGAAGTATTTCGAATCAGCAAAGGATGCGTGATTCGATACTGAGTCCTCTATCAGTATGGACATCTTGGTCCTATACAGAAGTTTGCCCACACTAATTAGTCTCCTCTCTCCTGACTGTGTGGCGACAAACTTTTGTGCCTGAGCCTTCAGCTCAGTCATAAAGAACTCCGTCCAGTTCACCTGGACTCCATCAATTATGGCCATCATCAGTTGGAGTCTGGGTTTGGACAACTGATCAAACGAACCAGCTCGTCAGGATATGGATGACGATGTATGCGAGGCCACGGTACTCCGGCAGGAGTTGGTTCTTAGGCAATGCGGACTTGAAGGAGATGTCGTCCCTTCCACAGAAGCGGTGGACATATGCATTAAGCTCCTTCTCCTTGTAGCCCACCGGAGAGATCCCGTAAGCAGGAAGGCCAAAGGTTGACTTCAGCGCTGCCCTAATGTTGATATCGGCATGGCTGGATTCCCACTTCTGAGGGGCCACTTCCCTCATGTAGGCGATCTCAGATACTTCTCCATCTGTATCATCCACCGAACGCCAGTTATAATATAACTCTGCCACCTGGCGGGGAAGATACGAGTGGGGATGCTTCATCACAAGAAGCGCTAGGCCAGACTCCTCAAGAGCCGAGAATACGGGCTCTAGATACGGAAGGTCTGCCTGATGGAGGACCATCGTCGGTTCGAAAAGAACCCTGGACTTGATGATCTCCTCAATGTGGGGTGGGGTCTAAACAATCGCCATTGATATCTACAAGAAACTCGTTAGCATTTGAAAATAGAGTAAGTTAGATTCGTGTTAAGCAGAAGTTTAAGAAATTACTGTAGTCAAAGAGCTAGAGTGAAAAAATAGAGACAGTTTTTGAAGGGAGACGAAAACTGAATCTTGCTCTAAGTGTGATAATGGTGAAAAATAGATAGGATTAGAGGAAAACGAGAGATTTTATAAGATATGAAGATCAACCGGTTTTAATCGCACGGTTGGGATAAAAACTCGCTTTTTAATGACGGTTGTGATCTGATGTTATAAACGGAATGATTATATTAGCCGCCTCTAACCTAGACCCACGTAAGATATACGCAGATAAAGTAAGGTGAGAATACATGCATTAAATGCGTTGCAAGCAGCATTAAATGGTAATATTTTTAAATGAAAACAGTTTCTACTGACTTAAACCTTAAAAACTTATTGGCGGGAAATAAATGCTCATTAAACTACTGAGTGTAAACGACTGATATAATAAATGCGAGCATGCTTCTCAGACTATTAAGTACTTAAACTATGCAAACCACTTCAGCTAAACTTTTACGATCAGCTAGTTACCGTAATTACTCAGGAGGATCTTTGTAGTGCTGAATGACCAGGTTCCCCCTTACTGTGTGATGTATGATTCACCCGACTGAATCAAGGTACTGAGTCTTTTGACCTGTCATACTGACTCCTCCTACTGACATGAGTCAGTGGGATCCAGTAGACCTAGCTCAACTGATAATTCTTTGAATCTGTTCTCAGCTAGTGGTTTGGTCAGTATGTCTACCCTTTGTTTGTCAGTATGGATCTTTTCCATCCTAATATCCTTCTTCTCGACATGGTCTCTGATGAAGTGGTGTCGAATGTCCACGTGCTTGCATCTCGTATGAAGAACTAGGTTCTGAGTTATAGCAATTGCACTGGAGGAGTCACAGTAGATGGGCACTTCATCTTGAGTGATTCCATAATCTCGCAGTTGTTGTCGAAGCCAAAGGATCTAGGCACAGCAATGTCCAGCAGCCATATACTCAGCTTTAGTAGTGGACGTCGCCACTGAATGTTGTTTCTTTGAAAACCATGAAATTAGCTTACTGCCTAGGAACTGACATGTTTCAGAAGTTGAGTTTCGATCTATCCTGCATCCTGCATAATCAGCATCAGAATAACCTGTTAGTATAAGGTGTTGGTCCGGAGACGATAATCAGGTGTAGAGGGGGGGGTGAATACACCTGATCACAGTTCCGTTTTCTCAAACCGAAGGACAGCTGAGTTGTTTGGTGCAACTGATGAACAGTGCCAAATAGTAACCTTCGATCACGGGGTCAGAGTGTGTCAGCTACTGAGCTCTCCTACTGACCTAAGTCAGTCGTTGAAACTCAGTCGGAGACGTTGTGCGGATAAGTGTGTAGGGCCCGATGATTCGTCTCAGTTGAAAACGTGTTTTCGCAAGATAAATTCTTTTGGCTGTGCGCTTTTAAAATACTTTTTATGCAAACATATGATTTTGAGTGGTTGTATGCAATAAAACAGTAAATAACACAAGCGATATAACGTGGTTCGGATACGCAAGATCCTACGTCCACGGTCCTGACTTGGCAGGAGAACTTGTAGATTATTCTGAGCAAGTCTCAGCATGATATCTGTGCACTGGACAGATCCTTCTAAGTTACAGTCCTTAGCGACTTTACAATTCAAACCTAAGTTCGAAAGGGAGGGGATAATCTCCAACTAAGAAGGAGTTCTTACAATAAGAACAATTCACAAAAAGTGAACTCCTTCGAAATTCTAAGCTATAAATTTGGCAATGAGCTTAGTCTAGAGAAGAAAGAGATCTAAATACTCTAGAGAGAAGAACTACAAATATTCTATGAAAGCAAGTTCTTCTCTGTATAATCTGTTGAGTTCGCTAGAGTGTTCTTGAGCTTGAGCTTTTTCCCTTATGAGTCCCGTGCGTGGAGCTCGGATTTCTTCTCTATTTATAGTTATGAGCAGGCATATGTCCATTGGAGAAGATGATGCCACGTGTCACAAGCTTCCAAAGAAAACGGTCATAATTTTGAATTGTTGCAGCAGGGCAGTTAATACTGTACATGAGAGCAGCTTTAGTTGGTCAGAGCAGGTCGAAGCGTTGTCGGCGTCTCATTGGTCGAGGTTTGTGGTAGGTGGGAATGTGTCAGAGATAGAGTTGACTATTCCACATCCTCGTATGATCTTCTGCTGAACTTCGAAAAGACTTGAGCAACTGGGTCGCTTTCTGTCGGATACAGTAGACTCAAGACAGTCTCTGTCTTCTTCGGCTGAGTCGGCTGACAAGTTGATAAGGCTATGGTGGGTCAGCTGATGACTGCGAAGGTACTGAGCTTTGCATTATGTTCTTCTGCTGATATCGTATCAGCTGATGGGCTGTCTCCTACTGAGGTGAAGATCAGCTGTTGGCTGAAGAACGCAAGCTCTTACATTGATGACGTGGGGTTCTGGAAAGTAACTTCGTCAGAAGACCAGTCCAACAGTTTACCCCGTACAGGACTTAGACAAAAAGATAATCAAAATAAAACAAGTCTAACCTATACATCATCTAATCCTATCGACACACCGCACTACTGATATCAGCTGGGTTTTGGGATCTTCAATTCCATAGTACTACTATGATTTCCCCCAATATTCTTTTAACCACTAGACAGCTGAGTACCATCTACTGACTCATAACCCAACAATTTCCCCCTAATTGATGATGCCAAAACCTCCACTCTAAAACAATAAGGAAAGGAAAGCTAATCTACTGACAATAATATCCCCCTAATATATCTGAAAATACAATCAAGGTGATCAGTTAAACATCAAGTCAGTAGGCGAGAGATAGGCAAAATCAGAGAAACGGTTATGTGAGTGTGTGTCAGATCACTTAGTGATCAGTTGTGAAAAACACAAACAAAAGCCATGAGACAATGAGTAATTGTCTGGCAAGCAATAGAAACTGTTATAAATATGATCAAGAGAGTACAAGTTTCTATCATTCTTACAAAAGGAAGACGAGGAAAGCAAGATCACTGCTGACGTCTGAATCTCTGAGTATGCATCTTGAAGTCTTCAGACTTAACAGCCGGAGGGTCCAGGTAATAATACTTGTAGATTCTGGCTCTCAGGACCTGGATTTCCTCGTGATCAGCAGGATGGTCAAAGTTCAGGCAGAGGTGATAAGCAGCTTCTTCGACTTCTCTCTCAATCTCTTTTGTGCCAGCACGCCTCGAGTAGTCCGGGGAGGAGGGATTCTTCTGAACACTGGAGCTTTGAAAGGTATCTTCTCTCTTTCCATGATCTGACGAAGCTGATCTCTGAGTTCCATATCAAATCGGCAAATAAGCTCATCAAAGAGTTGGTCAGCTGGTCTGTCAGTAGGATAGATACCCCACACATAGTATCCCTTGATAAAATCTTCTTTAAGTTCCTCCCACTGCTCATTAAGCTCGGCTGGAACCCACTTGTCCACATGAGGGATAGGGTCCTTCTTGATATCAGGTGCCCTCCTGGAACCCCGTGGAATCTGCTTCCTTGGATCAGCTGCTGGCTTCTGAGATAGGCTAATCATTTTAGCCAAGTCAGCTAATCTCTTCTTCTCTCTGAGGGCCGTTGTCCTTGCATCTCCTCTCCGGAGACTTAGTCCCTTCAGCGTCACCTCCCAGGTGGCTTTGTCCTCGGCCTCCTGCTCAGGTGTAAGATAAGGCGTGTAGTGACCTTGAGCTGTGGGCTGGACTGCAGTGGTGGGGGCTTTGGATAGCTCCTTCTGAGCTTTCTTTTTCTGTTCGTCCACGAGCTGCTTAGCCTTACCTTTGGAAATTTTGCCCATCAATTTCTTAGGCTTCTTGCCTTTCTTTGCCTCTTCCATCTGATGCTCATGATCCAGGTTGTCTTGCAGCTGTTGAGGAACTCTCAGATCATAGGCTTCCTGCTCCGCCTTGGTTTTGAATTTAGGCGTCGGGGAAGATGGAGTGGCTTCAGTAGTAATCTCCTTCCCTGGCCTTTGCGGTGGCAGTTGATGTGGCTCTTCTTCTTCTTGTTGTTCATCAAGGAATTGAGCAATTTCCCCGATGTGCTGAGCGGATGAGATAGGTGCTGGCTCAGTCACAGTCGATTGGGGAAGTGGGGCATACTCCAGGAGGAGCACAGCTGAACTGGGTCCAGCCTGGGTGGTTGAACCTTCTTCTTGAGGTACAGTGCTGGTTCCTTCCCCCTTAGTAGAAGTACCTTCCCCCTCATTAATTTCTTGGACTTCTGGGCTCTTCTGGACCTCAGCCTGTTCCGCCTCAAGATCTTCAATTTTAACTTCTCCTTCCCCCTTTTTGGCATCATCGGCCTGGGAGAGGTGAGTGCGGATGGCTTTAACGTCTTTCTCCAAGTTGTAGACGAGGTCTTTGATTTGAGTGGCAGTGACTTGGAAGTCCTTGACCAGATCATAGTATTTATCCCAGTCGTGCTCCTGATCTTCTCTGAATAATCTGAGTTGTGCGGCTGACTTCTGTCTGAGTTTCAGCAGAGATTGATCGTGGGAGTCTGTGATCTCCTTCTAGATGAGTTTAAGAGCCGCAGCCTGTTGAGTAATGGCATATTGGAGACTGGTGGTGGCCACTTTATTTCTTTCATCCATGGGGGCTTGGACCGCCGCTAAGCTCTTCGTCAGCTGCTCAGAGAATGAATTTTGCTGAGCGATCAGGAGCTGCTGACTTTGAGCGGCTAGGTCAGCCTTTTGAGCTGTAAGGGCCGCCTCGATAGCCTCCTGAATATTGATCTGTTGAGTAGGAGCTTTAGAGACTTTTTCGACCACTTCTGCAAGTCGGTTGATGCTCTCCGTCTGAGCTTTTATATATTGAGCCCACTTAATATGAACATCTTTCGAGAGAAGGCGATTCTTTTCACCTTGGCGCCTGATAGCCCTGTTTACCGACTTGGAGGACACGGAACCTATAGGTTGTATCTGATAAGAACTGGTTCCGAGCCTCTGCTCAGATGACGCGAGTTGTTGCGCTCGACTCGGCTTCGAGGCAGTCTGGGCTTCACCAGATGTAGCAGGAGGTGCTGATTGGCCCTTTTCGCGGGGAGTAGAACATTTAGCATAACCTCCCAATTCTGCATCCTTGGGTGGTGCCTGATCCATCTCATCATCATCCATGTCATCATCGTTGTTAGGATGAGATGGAGGCGAAGGGCTGTCGCCAGGAACTGAGGTGCGCAGACTGAGAAGGTATAGCATCGCAGCCCTCAGGTCCTCGAAGTAGGCAAGATCAGCTGGTTCCCCAAAACTAATGGCTGACTGTAAGTCTTGCTCTTCGGCGAGTAGGGATAGAGCTGACTGAGATTTGATCATGTCCTCGAGAATGTCCCAACTTAGGAACCTCGGTAGCATCTGTATCCTAGCCCTTATGGCTATCCTCACTAGGTCTGAGTGCTCAGCGATTTTTGGAATCTGATCATGGACTTCAGCTGTAGCACGGAGACGAGTGGAGTGGAAGGTGGTCCACTCAGAGGATGGCTCCTCAGTCGGTACCGGAATGTCCGACTGAGTTTCCTCAGAACTGATGACTTGGACTTTGTCCTTCAACGTGGCACCCTCAATGCCGGTGTCCGAGTCAAGAATTTGTTCTTCCTGAGGAGGCGGGGGAGAGGCCGGGTTTGGCTTGTTCCACCGGGGACCTCGGAAGGTCCAGTCTTTGTCAGCCTCTTCCTTTTCGGTGGGTCAGCGCGAGGGGGCAGGTCTGATACGACCCTCTTCGGCTCAGGCGGCCCTCGCCCGACTGACTTCTCAGTAGCGGCTCTAGTTTTAAACTTGATGAGCTTGCTGTCGAAGTACCTGGAGTCAGCAAAAGCTGAGCTCCTCGAGACGTTCTGCTCGATCATGATGGACATCTTCGTCCCTTATAACAGTTTGCCCATACTGGCGAGCCTCCTTTCTCCAGTGGGTAGAACTGTGAACTTCTGAGCCTGAGCCCTCAGCTCGGCTAAGTAGTAGTCCGTCCAATTGACGCGGACTCTATCGTCAATAAACATCATCAGCTGGATTTTCAGCTTAGAAAGCTGATCATATGATGCGGTTGAGCTCGTTAAGATATGAGAAATGATATAAGCGAGTGCCCGGTATCTCGGTAGCAACAAATTCTTCGGCAGAGCGGTATTGAAGGCTATGTCCTTCCTACCACAAAACTTCTGCACATAGGCATTGATCTCCTTCTCCTTGTAACCAACCGGAGAAATACCTTCGTCTGTCAGATCAAAAGCCAGTTCGACAGCATCTCGAATGTTGAACTCGTGAATACTAGCATCCCATGAGAGGGAATCGACCTCCTTCATGTATGAAAAGCTGGAGACTTCGGCTCCTGAGTCTAGAGTCCTCCAGTTGTAGTAGACCTCTGCTACTTGCCTGGGAAGATAGGCTCTCGGTTGCCTTGTAACAAGAGCGTCTAGGACCGATTCTTCCAGAGCATCAAAAACCTCCTCCATATAAGGAATATCCACTTGTCGGAAGGCCATCGTGGGTTCGAATTGAATGCGCGAGGTAATGATCTCTTCGATATTTGCGGGGGTCTGTATCGTCGCCATGGAAATCTGCATCAAAACTCGTTAGCACTTGAAAATAGAGTAAGTCAGTAGAGTTTTAAGCACGATTAAATACATTACCGTAATATTTAGAGCTTGAAATACGCAGATGCAAAGCAGTTTTAAGATTTGGGGAGAAAACTAAATTCGCAGAAAAAGAGCTCTAAGTTCGGAAATGGCGAAAAGTGAGGAAATGGTAGAAGATGAAAGATTTTGTAAGATATGCGTGATTAGCCGTTTAGATCGGACGGCTGGGTTTTAATCTATCATTTTTATCGACGGCTCAGATTAGAAGTTATAAAAGGAATGATTACTTGGCCGCCTCTACCATAGACCCACGTAGGATGATGCGTAATAAAGGTAAGTGAGAAGACATGCATTAAATGCGCTGCAGACAGCATTAAAGACGAGTTACTTTAAATAAGAACGGTTTCCTACTGACTCATCCTTAAAGATTAATGGCGGGAAATGAATGCTCATTAACTACTGAGTGCAAGCGACTGATGTAATAAATGCGAGCATGCTTCTGAAAAAGTTTAAGTATAGAATACTACGCAAACCTCTTCAGCTGAACTTTTACGATCAGCTGGTTACCGTTAAGGTTAAGGAGGATGGTTGACGTGCTGATGACCACGTTCCCCCTTACTGTGTACAGTATGATTCTCCCGACTGAATCACCAGTCGATCATCCGACTCGTCATACTTGGTTCCTACACTTGATACCAATTGATGGCACTTGTCGGTAGTTGTCTTCTACCGATAAGATTCGATGAGGATCCAAGTAGACCTAGCTCAACCGATAGTTCTCCCGAATCTGTTCTCGGCTAGTGGTTTGGTCGGTATGTACGCCCTTTGCTTATCGGGATGGGATTTTCTCCATTCTGGTATCCTTCTTCTCGACATGGTCTCTGATGAAGTGGTGTCGAATATCCACGTGCTTGCATCTCGTATGGAGAACTGGATTCTGAGTGATTGCAATAGCACTTGTGGAGTCACAGTAGATGGACACTTCATCCTGACTTATACCATAGTCTCTCAGTAGTTGTCGAAGCCAAAGGATCTGGGCACAGCAACTTCCAGCAGCCATGTACTCAGCTTCAGTAGTGGACGTTGCTACTGAGTGCTGCTTCTTTGAAAACCAAGATATCAGCTTGCTGCCTAGGAACTGACACGTTCCAGAAGTTGATTTTCGATCTATCCTGCATCCTGCATAATCAGCATCAGAATAACCTGTCAGTATAAGATTATCGTCAGCAGGATACCATAACCCAGCGTCAGGTGTTCCTCTTAGATAGCGTAGAATCTTTTTTGCTGAGTCTAGATGACTTCGCTTAGGATCCGCTTGAAATCTCGTGCATACACCTACAGCATAAGTTATGTCAGGTCGGCTAGCTGTTAAATATAATAGAGAACCAATAATAGCTCTATAATCAATAGAGTTAACAGAAGGAGCCTCTTTGTCTAGATCGATTTTAAAATTTATGTTCATGGGGATCTTGACTGGCTTGCTAGAGTCGCAGCCGAATCTTTTGAGAAGATCGCGAGTGTATTTGGCTTGATTGATGAAGATTCCTTCAGGTGATTGCTTCACTTGAAATCCAAGGAAATAATTCATCTCTCCCATCATGGACATCTCGAATTTCTCTTTCATCATCTTCTCGAACTGCTGGCATATGGTCTCGTTTCTGCAGCCGAAAATGATATCGTCCACGTAGATTTGCACCAGTAGGATGTCATCTCCTGACTTTATGTTGAACAGGGTGTGATCTATTGTCCCGTTCTGAAAACCTTTCTGAAGTAGAAAGTCTGATAGGGTATCGTACCAAGCCCTGGGTGCTTGTTTTAACCCATACAGAGCTTTCCGAAGTCTGTACACCTGATGTCCCTGCTGAAAGCCGGGCGGTTGTTCCATATAGACTTCTTCCTTCAGTACGCCGTTCAGAAAAGCTGACTTTACATCCATCTGATATACTTTGAAACCTTGATGCGTTGCATAGGCTAGGAAAAGACGAATGGCTTCCAATCTAGCGACTGGAGCGAAAGTTTCATCAAAGTCGATTCCTTCTGCTTGACTGTATCCCTTGGCAGCTAGTCGAGCTTTGTTTCTGACGATGACGTTGTTTTCATCACGCTTGTTTTTGAAGACCCACTTAGTACCGATCACATGCTGATGTCTATGTCTGTCCACAAGCTCCCAAACTTCGTTTCTGACGAACTGGTTCAGCTCTTCTTGCATGGCGATGATCCAGTCAGCATCATTGAGTGCATCCTCTATTGACTGAGGTTCTTCTGTAGACAAGAAACAAGAATAGAGTGAGCTTTCTCCTTGACTCAATCAAGATCTAGTTCTTATCGTTGCTGACGGATCTCCTATAATGAGATCTGAAGAATGAGCGTCAAGCCATGAACGTCTGAGTCTGGCTTCTTTTTCTGATACTACTTCTGCACAGTCAGAAGGTGTGTTAGGCATTTCAGTAGTACTGTTCTGAGATTGCAGTAGTTCAGTAAGAAGGTTAGGATCTACCGAGTTTCCAGGTTCATGGGCATTTAGCTCAGGAACATTAATCGTTCCCCCTGAGTTTATATTCTCAGTAGAGGTCTCAGTTACCACTGGGGCTTCCTCATCGACCGTTGTTACCTGTTGTTGATTCTGTTCAGTAGAATCAACCAGGTTAGCTACATCGCTTGTTGGCTGAGTCTGAATTTCTTCATCGTCTGACTCATCATCCCAACAATGCTGGATCTTTTCAGTTTTATCAGTCAGTCCGAGATCCTGTAGCTTGATGGTGACATCTTCAGTGTTTGTCTCTGTATTTTTCCTATTCTCAGTAACAAACTCATCAAAAACAACATGAGGGCTTTCCTCCACGCAAAGGGTTCGATAGTTAAAGACTCTGAAGGCCTTACTGACTCGAGAGTATCCTAAGAATACTCCTTGATCAGATTTGCTATCAAAGACCTTCAGCTGATCTTTCCCATTATTGTGAATAAAGCAAGGACAGCCAAAAATATGAAAATAAGAAATAGAAGGAATTCTCCCTTTCCATAATTCGTATGGTGTCTTCATGTGTTGCTGTGTAAGTAGTGAGCGATTCGGAGTATAGCAGGCGGTGTCAGTAGCATCAGCCCAGAACTTTGAGGGTAGTCCAGAGTCTGTTAGGAGCGTTCTTGATGCTTCTTTGAGTGTTCTGTTTTTGCGTTCAGCAAGTCCGTTCTGCTGAGGGGTGCGAGCAGCTGATGTCTCGTGCTGAATTCCCTCTTTATCGCAGTACTCCTAAACTACTGAGTTGAGAAATTTTGTTCCTCTATCTGAGCGAATTCTTTGAATCTTGATGTCCTTTTCCACACTGAGTTTCTTCAGTAGATTGGGTAGCTCAGTTTGAACATCAGATTTGTTGGCGATGAAGATGACCCAATTATATCTCGAGTAGTCGTCAATAACGACGAGGGCATACTTCTTGCCTCTTATAGTCACTGGGGAGACTGGCCCGAATAAGTCCATGTGGAGCAGCTGAAGGATTCCATCAGTGGAAGGTGAAGGAATAGGTGGATTGCTTTTCTTTGTCTACTTTCCCTTCAAGCATGCTTCACAATTTCTGTCTTTGATGAACGATTCGTTGGGCAGTCCTCTGACTTTGGAGTTCTTGGCGAGCTTGTTCATAGTCTTGAAGTTCAGGTGGCTGAGTCTCTTGTTCCATAGCCATCCTGACTTGTCACTAGATTTCGTCTGTGCGAGCAAGCAAGCCTCAGGTTCTGCGGTATTCTAGTTTGCAACGTATATATTCTTCCTCCACGAACCTGATAACACTGTTTTCCCTGTAGATTTATCAACAATATCACAGAAACCAGCGTCAAAGATTACTCTGTTAAGATTATCACAGAATTGACTGACAGAAAGGAGATTATGTTGAAGTCCTTCAACATATGTTACTCTTGGAACTGAAGCAGTCCCAATGTTCAGCGTTCCATTTCCCCTTGTGTAGCCTTTTGAGTTGTCACCGAACTCAATTCTGGGACTATCTTCTTGTATGTAGTTGGTTAGCAGGCTCTTCTGGTATGTCATATGTCTCGAGCAGCCGATGTCCACTATCCAAGGGTCCTTATGCACCTGCAAAACAGAAACATTTTTAGGTACCCTTTGGTTCAGTTGGGTCCTTACATGTTAGTGGGTGATTTCGGAACCCAAATCTGCCTAGGAACCTTAGAAGTCTGAGACTTCTTCTTCTGAACCTTGTCAGTTTTCTTCTCCACATGACCTAGAGATACTGACTTTCTGATGATTTTGGGCTCAGGAGCTTTCTTCTTCTGAGTCTTTGCGCTCCTCCTGACCCTGGGCTCATAGTAGTACGAGCCATACTAAGTCGGGTGCTCATACAGTGGCTCCTTGTACTGTTCTGCCCACCTGACCTTCTTGGTTCCCCCTGAGTTTGATCGCGGTGTCTTGGGGCTAGAACCTTTGGTCAGTTGCTTTTTGCTGCTCGGCTGAGGTGCAACGATTTTCTGCTTATTCTTCGCCTGAGGTGTGGTGTCAGCAGTTTGCACCTTTCCTCTGACGAACCTATCAGCCAGCGCTTCTGAGCTTTTTGAGGTAGAAGCTTCGTGAGTATAGCCAAGACCTTCTTTCAGGACTGTTAGCCGTTGCGCTCTAAGCATACTTTCTGGCTTCTCCTTAGCTCCTAGGTACTGTTCAGTCATCAATCATCGCCAGACCTCGTCAGTCCTCCTGAGTGAGTCATAATCTTTTTGCACGTCTGTGAGCTTCTAACTGAGTTGGGCTATTTCAGTCTCTTTCTCAGAATTGTCCTTAGTAAGAACTGAGATCTGAGTCTCTTGAAGCTGAGACTTAGTCATAAGAGATTCAATCTCTTCCTTGAGTCTCGTCACCAGATTCTCTGACTCAGTAGAGACCTGACAATTAGAAGAAAGTCTCTGATTCTCAGCCTTTACCTGTTCCAGTTCCTGAATCGTTCTGCTGAATTCTCTGCTCAGCTGAATCTGTTCCTCTAGCAGATCATCGTATGCTTGTACCACATCCAGAGGATCATCTGTGACCGAGCACGTGTCGTGTGTGTTGTGTGAAGAAGAGGTTGTATTAAGTTTGGAATTTACCTCAGCCTCTTCTCCGGCCATCAGACAGTATTCAGCTGTTCCTTCAGGAACCGTTTCTCCGACCTCAACTGCTACAAATGCAGCTTCGTCCTCAGAGGAATACATGAATGTATCCTCCTCAAGTGAGTTGTTGGATATCTCTCCGGCTATGTAGGCCTGCCTTCTTTGGGCAAATTTTTCTCGTCTGGCCTGCCGTTCAGCTCATTGAGCAGCTGAGAGTTCGGGACAGTCGTACTGGTAGTGTCCCTCCTTCTTACAGTTGTAGCAGGTGGATGTTCTGCTGCTTTTTCCGGTTGAGTGTTTGAATAGACTAGCAGCAGGCTCTGCATTCCTGCATTCAGTAGAAGGTTTAGATTCTTCCCTTTTCTGATAATCTTTCTTACCTGAGGGAGAATCTCGGTGGTATTTCCTCAGCTTTCTGACTCTCTCTTTTTCTCTCTAATATTTGAGAGCCATCAGTGCGAGTTGGTCAGGGCCTGAAGTCTCAGAGGACTTTTCTACGGTTGTGGCCTCTGCCTTGCTGGAGGAAATAGGTTTGGCTCCAGTTTTGCTGACTGTTGCTTTAAAAGCGTGGTCAATCTGTGTGTCAGCTGGAGCACTAGAACACCTTTAGGGTAGACTATGCTCAAATTCCTCCGTTTTTAGTTCTGAAAATATAACATCAGGAGTTAGAGCATTAAGATCAGAGCGACGTAAATAAGTAGCAAAAGGAAGCCACTTCTGTCGAGGTAGCGCTCTTAAGATCTTGGTGTTCATCTCCTTGTTGGTGAACATCTTCCCCAGCCCGTTGATGATGTTGACTTGACTTGTAAATCTGACACTAAGCTCGTCAATGGTCTCTCTGGGCTCCATTGCAAAGGCTTCAAACTTCTAAAGCTCTAATTCGAGCTTGTTCTCTTTGATCTGCGGGGTTCCTTGGCTCAGTACAGCCAGGGCATCCCAAAGCTCTTTAGCCGTTTTGCAGTCTTGCACCCTCCCGAGATGAGAGTCACTGAGCGTAGTCAGTATAGCATTTCGCGCAACTCGGTCGAGGTTATGCAGCTTTTTCTCTTCAGGTGTGAAGGCTGATTTTTCTTTAGGGATCTTAGCACCAGTCTGTGCTCCTCCACCTCCCAGTTCAGCATATTGTACGCTGTCGATCATGGGAATAATGGGTCCTGTCTCAAGGACGTCCGTCATGCTGTCATGCAGCGATGTGAGGTGTGCCTCCATTCTCACGCGCCATACTGTGAAGTTATCTATCGAGAACTTCGGCACCATCCGAATACCTAACATGTCAGACATTATGTGAATGAGTATAAGGATGAATGAAGAGATGCTTGTGCAGTGAAAACGTTTTCAAGGATCTGTTCGAGAGGACCAGTAGTACAGAACCAGCGATCAGAAGAACACCGAGGCTCTGATGTTAATTGTTGGTCCGCGGACGATAGTCAGGTGTAGAGGGGGGTGAATACACCTGATCACAATTTCTTTTTCTCAAACCGAAGGACAGCTGAGTGTTTGGTGCAACTGATGAACAGTGCTAAATAGTAACCTTCGATTACGGGGTCAGAGTATGTCAGCTACTGAGCTCTCCTACTGACCTAAGTCAGTCGTTGAAACTCAATCGGAGACGTTGTGCGGATAAGTGTGTAGGGCCCGTAGATTCGTCTCAGTTGAAAATGTGTTTTCGCAAGATAAATTCTTTTGGTTGTGCGCTTTTAAAATACGTTTTATGCAAACATATGATTTTGAGCGGTTGTATGATATGCAATAAAACAGTAAATAACACAAGCGATATAACGTGGTTTGGATACGCAAGATCCTACGTCCACGGTCCTGACTTGGCAAGAGAACTTGTTGATTATTCTGAGCAAGTCTCAGCAAGGTATCTGTGCACTGGACAGATCCTTCTAAGTTACAGTCCTTAGCAACTTTACAATTCAAACCTAAGTTCGAAAGGGAGGGGATAATCTCCAACTAAGAAGGAGTTCTTACAATAAGAACAATTCACAAAAAGTGAACTCCTTCGAAATTCTAAGCTATAAATTTGGCAATGAGCTTAGTCTAGAGAAGAAAGAGATCTAAATACTCTAGAGAGAAGAACTACAAATACTCTATGAAAGCAAGTTATTCTCTGTATAATCTGTTGAGTTCGCTAGAGTGTTCTTGAGCTTGAGCTTTTTCCCTTATGAGTCCTGTGCGTGGAGCTCGGATTTCTTCTCTATTTATAGTTATGAGCAGGCATATGTCCATTGGAGAAGACGATGCCACGTGTCACGAGCTTCCAAAGAAAACGGTCATAATTTCGAATTGTTGCAGCAGGGCAGTTAATACTATACATGAGAGCAGCTTTAGTTGGTCAGAGCAGGTCAAAGCGTTGTCGGCGTCTCATTGTTCGAGGTTTGTGGTAGGTGGGAATGTGTCAGAGATAGAGTTGACTATTCCACATCCTCGTATGATCTTCTGCTGAACTTCGAAAAGACGTGAGCAACTGGGTCGCTTTCTGTCGGATACAGTAGACTCAAGACAGTCTCTGTCTTCTTCGGCTGAGTCGGCTGACAAGTTGATAAGGCTCTGGTGGGTCAGCTGATGACTGCGAAGGTACTGAGCTTTGCATTATGTTCTTCTGCTGATATCGTATCAGCTGATGGGATGTCTCCTACTGAGGTGAAGATCAGCTGCTGGCTGAAGAACGCAAGCTCTTACATTGATGACGTGGGGTTCTGGAAAGTAACTTCGTCAGAAGATCAGTCCAACAGTTTACCCCGTACAGGACTTAGACAAAAAGATAATCAAAATAAAACAAGTCTAACCTATACATCATCTAATCCTATCGACACACTGCACTACTGATATCAGCTGGGTTTTGGGATCTTCAATTCCATAGTACTACTATGATTTCCCCCAATATTCTTTTAACCACTAGACAGCTGAGTACCATCTACTGACTCATAACCCAACAATTTCCCCCTAATTGATGATGCCAAAACCTCCACTCTAAAACAATAAGGAAAGGAAAGCTAATCTACTGACAATAATATCCCCCTAATATATCTGAAAATACAATCAAGGTGATCAGTTAAACATCAAGTCAGTAGGCGAGAGATAGGCAAAATCAGAGAAACGGTATGTAAGTGTGTGTCCAGATCACTTAGTGATCAGTTGTGAAAAACACAAACAAAAGCCATGAGACAATGAGTAATTGTCTGGCAAGCAATAGAAACTGTTATAAATATGATCAAGAGAGTACAAGTTTCTATCATTCTTACAGGACTTAGACAAAAAGATAATCAAAATAAAACAAGTCTAACCTATACATCATCTAATCCTATCGACGCACTGCACTACTGATATCAGCTGGGTTTTGGGATCTTCAATTCCATAGTACTACTATGATTTCCCCCAATATTCTTTTAACCGCTAGACAGCTGAGTACCATCTACTGACTCATAACCCAACATAAGGTTATCATCAGCAAGATACCATAACCCTGCATCAGGTGTCCCCTTCAGATATCGCAGAATCTTCTTTGCTGACTTCGTTAGGGATTCGCCTGAAATCTTGCACGTACACCTACAACATAAGTTATGTCAGGTCTGCTTGCTGCTAAATATAATAAAGAACCAATAATAGCTCTATAATCAGTAGAGTTAACAGAAGCTCCCTCTTTGTCTAGATCGATTTTAAAATTTATGTTCATGGGGATCTTGACTGGCTTGCTTGAGTCGCAGCCGAATATTTTCAGGAGATCTAGAGTGTATTTAGCATGGTTGATGAATATTCCTTCAGTTGATTGCTTCACTTGGAATCCAAGGAAATAGTTTATCTCCCCCATCATGGACATCTCGAACTTCTCCTTCATCATTTTCTCGAGTTGTTGACATATAGTCACGTTCCTGCAACCAAAAATGATGTCGTCCACGTAGATTTGCACTAGTAGGATGTCATCTCCTGACTTGATGTTGAACAAGGTGCGATCTACTGTCCCCTTCTGAAAACCTTTCTGAAGCAGAAAGTCTGATAGGGTATCGTACCAAGCCCTGGGTGCTTGTTTTAACTCATACAGACCTTTTCGAAGTCTGTAAACCTGATGTCCCTGCTGAAAGCCGGGCGGTTGTTCCACATAGACTTCTTCCTTCAGTATGCCGTTCAGAAATGCTGACTTTACATCCATTTGATAAACTTTAAATCTTTGATGCGTTGCATAGGCTAGGAACAAACGAATAGCTTCCAATCTGGCGACTGGGGCGAATGTTTCATCAAAGTCTATTCCTTCTGCTTGATAGTATCCCTTAGCAACAAGTCGAGCCTTATTTCTGACAATGACGTTGTTTTCATCTCGCTTGTTTTTGAAGACCCACTTAGTGCCGATCACGTGCTGATGTCTAGGTCTGTCAACAAGCTCCCAAACTTCATTTCGAACGAACTAGTTCAGCTCTTCTTGCATAGCAATGATCTAGTCAGCATCGTTAAGTGCATCCTCTATCGTCTGAGGTTCTTCAGTAGACAAGAAGCAGGAGTAGAGAGAACTTTCTCCTTGGCTTAATCTGGATCTTGTCCTTATTGCTGCTGATGGATCTCCTATGATAAGATCAGAAGAGTAAGCGTCAAACCATGAACGTCTGAGTTTGGCTTCTTCTTCTGAGATTACTTTTGTACAGTCAACAGGAGTGTTATGCATTTCAATAGTGATATTCTATGACTGAAGCAATTCAGTAAGAAGGTTAGGATCTACTGAGTTTCCAGGTTCAGGGGCATTTAGCTCAGGAACATTTGTCGTTCCCCCTAAGTTTATATTCTCAGTAGAGGTCTCAGTTACCACTGGGGTTTCCTCATCGACCATTCTTACCTGATGTTGATTATGTTCAGTAGAATCAACCAGGTCAGCTACAGTGCCTGTGGGATGGGTCTGGATTTCCTCATCGTCTGACTCATCATCCCAACAATGCTGGATCTTTTCAGCTTTATCATTCAGTGCGAGATCTTGTAGCTTGCTGCTGACATCTTCAGTATTTGTCTTCTTCGATTTCCTGTCCTCAGTAACAAACTCATCAAAGACAACATGAGGGCTTTCTTCCACGCAAAGACTCCAATAGTTAAAGACTCTGAATGCTTTACTGACTCGAGAGTATCCTAAGAATACTCCTTGATCAGATTTGTTATCAAAGATCTTCAACTGATCTTTCCCATTATTGTGAATAAAGCAAGGACAGCCAAAAATATGTAAATGAGAAATAGAAGGAATTCTCCCTTTCCACAGTTCGTAAGGTGTCTTCATGCGTTGCTATGTAAGTAGTGAGCGATTCTGAGTATAACAGGCGGTGTCAGTAGCATCAACCTAGAACTTTGAGCGTAGTCCAGAGTCTGCTAGGAGCATTCTTGCTGCTTCTTTGAGTGTTCTGTTCTTACGTTCAGCAAGTCTGTTCTGCTGAGGGGTGCGAACTGCTGATGTCTCGTACTTGATTCCCTCTTTATCGCAGTACTCTTTTACTACTGAGTTGAGAAATTTTGTTCCTCGGTCTGAGCGAATTCTTTGTATCCTGATGTCTTTCTCCACACTGAGTTTCTTCAGCAGATTGGGTAACTCAGTCTTGACATCAGATTTGTTGGCTATGAAGATGACCCACGTATATCTTGAGTAGTCATCAATAACAACGAGGGCATACTTCTTGCCTCTTATAGTCACTGGAGAAACTTGCCCAAATAGGTCCATGTGTAGCAGTTGAAGGATTCCATCAGTGGAAGGTGACGGAATTGGTGGATTGTTTTTCTTTGTCTGCTTTCCCTTCAAGCACGCTTCAAAATTTATGTCTTTGATAAACGCTTCATTGGGCAGTCCTCTAACTTTAGAGTCCTTGGCTAGCTTGTTCATAGTCTTGAAATTCAGGTGACTGAGTCTCTTGTGCCACAGCCATCCTGTTTTATCACTGGATTTCGTCTGAGGAAGTAAGCAAGCCTCAGGTTCTGCGGTTTTTCGATTTGCAACGTAGATATTCTTCTTCCGCAAACCTGATAACACTGTTTTCCCTGTAGATTTGTCAACAACATCACAGAAACCAACGTCAAAGATAACTCTATTCAGATTATCACGCAATGATGACGAGAAAGGAGATTATGTTGAAGTCCTTCAACATATGTTACTCTTAGGAACCAAAGCGGTCCCAATGTTCAGTGTTCCATATCCCCTTGTATAGCCTTTAGAGTTGTCACCAAACTCAATTCTGGGACCATCTTCTTGTACGTAATTGGTCAGCAGGCTCTTTTGATATGTCATATGTCTCAAGCAGCCGCTGTCCACAATCCAAGGGTCCTTATGGACCTGCAAAACAGAAACAGTTTTAGGTACCCTTTGGTTTAGTTTGGGTCCTTAAGCGTTAGTTGGTGATTTTGCGACCCAGATCTGTCTCGGGACCTTAGGAGTCTGAGACTTCTTCTTCTGAACCTTGTTAGTCTTTTTCTCCATAGGACTTGGAGATACTGACTTCTTGGTAGTTTTGTGTTCAGGAGCTTTCTTCTTCTGAGGTTTTGTGCTCCTCCTGACCCTGGGCTCATAGAAGTACGAACCATATTGTACTGGATGCTCATACAGTGGTTCGCTGTACTGTTCTGCCCACCTGACCTTCTTGGTTCCCCCTGAATTTGATCGTGGTGTCCTGGGGCTAGAACCTTTGGTCATTTGATTCTTGTTGCTCGGCTGAGGTGAAATCATCTTTTGTTTGTTTTTCGCCTGAGTTGTTGGTTCAACAACCTGAACTTTCCCTCTGACGAACCTATCAGCCAACATTTCTGAGCTTTTAGATGTTGAAGTGGAAGCTTCATGAGTGTAGCCAGGTCCTTCTTTCATGGCTAGTGGCCTTTGAGCTCTGTGCATGCTTTCCAACTTCTCTTTAGCATCTAGGTATTGTTCAGTCATCAGTCCTCGGAAGACCTCATCACTTTTCCGAATTGATTCATAATCCTTTTCAACTTCTGCGAGTTTCTAACGGAGTCGGGCTATCTCAGTATCTTTCTCAGAATTGTCCTTGGTCAGAACTGATAACTGAGTTTCTTGAAGCTGAGACTTAGTCATAAGAGATTTAATCTCTTCCTTGAGTCTCGCGACCGCATTCTCTCCGAATCGCAGAGACTCGACAATCGAAGAAAGTCTCTGAGTCTTAGCCTTTACCTGTTCCAATTCCTGAATAGTTCTGCTGAACTCTCTCCTCAGCTGAATCTTCTCCTCTAGTAGATCATCATATGCTTGTACCACGTCTAGAGGTTCATCTGTGACCGATCATATGTCGTGTGTGCTATGTGAAGAGGAGGTTATATTAAGTTTCGAGTTTACCTCAGCCTCTTCTCTGGCCATCAGGCAATATTCAGCTGTTGATTCAGGATCTGTTTCTCCGATCTCAACGGCGACAAATGCAGCTTCGTCTTTAGAAGAATACATAAATGTATCTACCTCGATTGAGTCATCGGATATCTCTCCGGTGATATAGGACTGCCTTCTTAGAGCAAATTTCTCGCGTCTGGCCTGCCGTTCTGCTCGTTGAGCAGCTGAGAGTTCGGGACAGTCTTATTGATAATGTCCCTCCTTCTTGTAGTTGTAACATTTAGAAGTTCTGCCGCCTTTTCCAGCTGAGTCGTTGGATGGACTAGCAGCATGTTCTGCGTTCCTGCAATCAATAGGTGGTTGAGATTCTTCCCTTTTTCGATAATTGTTTTTACCTGAGGGAGAATCTCTGTAGAATTTCTTCAGCTTCCTGACTCTTTCCTTTTTTTTCTCTTTGATATTTGAGAGCCATGAGCGCAAGCTGATCAGTAGCAGGAGTCTCGGAAGACTTAGCATCTGACGTAGCTACTGTCTTGCTGGAAGAAATGGGATTGACTCCAGTTTTGCTGACTTTTTCTTTGTAGGCATGATCTATCTGTGTGTCAGCAGGAGCACTGGAACATCATTGGGGTAGGTTGTGCTCGAATTCCTCCGTCTTTAATTCTGAAAATATAACATTAGGAGTTAGAGCATTTAGATCTGATCGACGTAGATATGTAGCAAAAGGAAGCCACTTCAGCCGAGGTAACGCTCTCAAGATCTTCGTGTTCATCTCTTTGTTGGTGAACGTCCTCCCCAGCCCATTGATCACATTGATCTGATTTGTAAATCTGACGCTTAGCTCGTCAATGCTTTCGTTGGGCTCCATGGCAAAAGTGTCGAACTTTTGTAGCTCTAGCTCGAGCTTGTTTTCTTTGATCTGCAGGGTTCCTTGGCTCAGTACAGCCAGGGCATCCCAAAGTTTCTGTGCCTTTTTGCAGTCTTGCACCCTCCCGAGGTGTGAATCGCTGAGCGTAGTCAGGATTGCATTCCGCACAACTCGGTCGAGGTTGTGCAGCTTTTTCTCTTCAGGCGTGAAGGTTGATTTGTCTTTGGCAACTTTAACACCAGTCTATGCTCCTACACCTCCCACAGTGGCAAACTGAACACTGTCGATCATGGGAATGATAGGTCTTGTCTCTAGGACATCAATCATGCTGTCGTGCAGCGATGTAAGGTGCGCCTCCATTCTTACGCGCCATACCGTGTAGTTCTCCACAGAGAACATCGGTACCATCCGAATACCTGACATATCAGACATTATGGGTCAGAGTATAAGGATGTATGAAGAGATCCTTGTGCAGTGAAAAATGTTTTCAGGATCTGTTCGAGTAGACCAGAGTTTCAGAACCGATGATCAAAAGAACACCGATGCTCTGATACTGATTGTTGGTCCGGAGATGAGTGTCAGGTGTAGAGGGGGGTGAATACACCTGAGTACGAGTTCTTTTTTCTCAAACGCGAAGCATAGCTGAGCTGTAGATTGTGACTAATGAACAGTGCCAAATAGTAACCTTTTGATTGCGGGTCAGAGTGCGTCAACTACTGAGTTTCTCCTACAGACTTTTGTCAGTGTTTGATTCTCAGTCGGAGACTTAGTGCGGATAAGTGTGTAGGGCCCGAAGACTTCGTCTCGGTTTGAAAACGTGTATGTCACAAGTTAAATAATTTTGGCTAGTGCACTTCTCAAATACGTTTTAGGCAAAGTATGAGTTTGTAAGATGATTTTGAATGCAGTGCAATAAAACAGTAAATGACACAAGCGATTTTTAACGTGGTTCGGATACGCAGGATCCTACGTCCACGGTCCTGCTGAACAGGAGGTCTTGTTGATTTATCTGAGCAAGCCTCAGCAAGGTATCTGTGCACTGGACAGACCCTTCTAAGTTATAGTCCTTAGCGAGTTTACAATCCAAACCTGAGTTTGAAGGGGAGGGGATTTTCTCCAACACTGAAGGAGTTCTTACAATAAGAACCGTCACGAAATGTGAACTCCTTCGAAAGTTCTAAGCTATAGATATAAACGATTGAGCTTAGATAGAGAAGAGGGATCTGAAGAAATAACTCTAGAGAGAAGAACTAGAAATATTCTAATAAGGCAAGTTCTTCGTTGGATCTT
Source organism: Lavandula angustifolia (assembly GCA_028984105.1). Lineage (NCBI taxonomy): Eukaryota > Viridiplantae > Streptophyta > Magnoliopsida > Lamiales > Lamiaceae > Lavandula > Lavandula angustifolia. The sequence continues at coordinate 6,339,624 of CM054806.1, read as the reverse complement.
CGTGAACGCCGCTAGAGTGTTTTGAAAGCTTGAGCGTGTAGTCCCTTTGATATCCCGTGCGTGAGCGCTAGACTTGTCAGACATCAGTCTTCATCGGAGTTAACTCTCACTTATCCTCGTATGATCTTCTACTGATTTTCGAATGAAGTTAGACTGGGTCGTTTCCTGTCGGATACAGTAGACCTGATAAGATCTCTATCTTCTTCGTCTGAGTCTGCTAATAACAAAACTTCTACGGAGCGAGATCAGCTGATGACTCTGAAGGTACTGAGCTTGAATATTGTGTTCTTCGGCTGATGTAGGTCAGCTAATGAGATGTCTTCTACTGAGCGAAGTCAGCTGATGACTTGTGAACACAAGCTCTTACAATGATAACGTGAGGTTCTCGAAAGTAACTTCCTACTTAAGATCAATCCAACATTTACCCCGTACAGGACTTAGACAAAAACAATAATGAAAAATATAATCCGTCTAGCCTATTACATCATCTAGTCCTATCAACACTACACAAAGGATATAAGACGGTTTTGGGATCTTTAATTCCATAGTAATGAAACACTATGATTTCCCCCATTACCGATAAACAGATAGGTTATATTACAAGAACTACTGATAAAAAATACTAAGTATCCTCTAAGTGATTGTTAAGATAAACCACTGACTCATAACCCAACAGGTTTACTACCTAGGCAAATAAAAATAAATAGCAGAAAAGTAAATTTAGATAAAACAAGTAAAGAAAGGCGGACTCGGCTTCAAGTAACTCGTATGAGACAACTACTTCGATCATTGATGCATAGATTTAATTAATTCCTAGAATCAACCAGTTATAGGATACAGTGTTGAACACGTACATACCCCAATTCCTACTTACTTAGTCGGTAGTGGCTTGTTGAACAAATTTCCACTACTCCCTAACCAAACCACAACCTAGCTTGTTGAACAATCCTAGAGTTAATGTTTAGATTGATTTACGAGGAAGGAACCCAATTTTAATCTCTACCGTTGTTGAACAAGCTGACATAGATGATTAACCTCCTTAATTCGACTACCGTTACGATAGCTTCGCCACCTAAGTTGTTGAACAATTTGGCACTAATCTTCATAACCTAAATTGATCAGGTTTAAGTTAATCCAATTAAATCTTTCTACCCCGAATTAAGTCGAAACCCTAGTCTTTAATTACTACATCCAATTAGATCTCACAAAGTTTGTATCTCATATTCGTCACCCTCGCCGAAGTCCTAAAAGGTTTAGCTACGCATGATTAACTTGGACAAGCAAAACGTAATGAACATACTCAGAACAGAAATTAAAGTGCGAAAGAATGAAAGCATACAACGTAAACTAAAGTGCAAAAATCTTAAAAGCGAGAATACTGAAACCATAAACTGAACGAAAGCTTGAATTAAAACTGGAAATCTGAAACGAGTGCTGAAATCTGAATTTAACTAACTACGAAAGCATTAAAAAGTGTTTGAATTCTTGATGCTGAAACTAAATCTACACTAAGCTACGGGACTAAGATCGGTAGTGGAGGAGAACGAAACTAAGGATGAAAAAAAGTGCTGAAAGGTTGTGTAGAATGCTCTCGACTCCAGCCCTTTATATAGATCTCGAAGCTTATCCTTCAAAGGAAATCATATCTAGGGCAAATCTTGAGTATCTTGATCTCCAAGACTCCTTTTCCTTGTATAACTCGGCCCTTAATTATCTTTAAGCTTCCAAATATTTAGCTTATCTTTCCTTCTCGATCTAAGCCATGTTTTATCTCCAAAACGCACCAAAATAACTCGAAATCAGCTCTGCACCGCCACCTTATCATCGGGCCATAAACCTGCTGAAATAGACATTTATGTGCACAAAACAGCATCAACTTGGACAAGATGAGCGTCACAACTGGGTGAATTCGAGTAGTATAAAATCGACACATCAAAACTTAAATCTACTTATAACCTCAACCTAGTCCACAACTCTTCTAGCCCTTCCACAATGCCATTCTCCAACATATAGGTTATGCTCTCCCTAACCATATCTGGAGAAACTTCCAAGTCTGTAGGAAGTTCATTCTGTCTGAGTAATGCATCTTTCCTCATATGAGGAATTTTGTAGGTATTATGCCCCTTCACACTCATTATCTCCACCATACAACATTGCAAGCTTAAGAATACCTTATTTAAGGTCATAGAGGATAATTGAACATATGAACAATACACTGCATTAATTAACTCATAAACATTGGTGCAATCTGATTCTATTTGGATGTTCTGGATTGCCCTAAACCACCCAAGAGCATTGACATTTGTGTCAGGTGAATTGGGTGGTTGGTGGACAATTCTTATGTCAAATCCCTCTATTGTGGCTGCTGCATGCCCTGAAGTCTGGATCACTATCATTTATGTTTGGACGGGCATTCTCCAGCTATATGAATATTGTTTTATCTACCGTAGGAAGCCATTTAGATCTAATTGCAGGGAGTATCTGTGGTTAAAAAAAATCCAAGAAATAAATAAATGAAAGCTCTGAAAATTGCATTTTCAGAGTATGGACTTTAGGTTGTTAAACACCACATGTGTTATAGATTACCTCATTTGCTGCCATTGAATTATCTTTGGCAATAATCTGTTTAGGAATCAGATTCTAGGTAGAATTTGAATTCTGAAGTGTGCTGCCATCTTTGGAATTTCATATCCAAAGATGCAAACTTGTTAATTGTTTGTTTGTACAAACAACACAGGGACAATCAAAATATTATTATACAGACACTAGTCAGAATCTGAATTGTGATTCATGTTCTGACTTCTAGTCCAAATGACCATAAAACAATTTGAATATCCTAAATGTACATAAAACAGTCTAATTCAGAATGCTTTCTAATTACATAGTCTGAGTTTTCAAACCTAAATTTATGTATATAAGGAAAAGACACTATAATATTCCATACCTGAGTTATGATACACTCCTTGATCACCTGTTTTGTTATGGATGCAATAGCTTAGTCTCCAATGTCCCTTTACATTGGTTTTTGCTTCCTCTCACAGCTGCAACTTTATGTGTAAAGGGAAAAATCCCAATTTTGCCATCAAACTTAACTGCACCATCTTCAGCAAATACAGGCCTAGCTACTGCACACATGAACATCACTTTCTGCATGAATTTCTTGTTTTGGCAAGACCTATGTGGCTCCATCTCTGTAGGAGTTATATAGTATCTGTGTGTAGCCTTACTTAGATAGAGCCACTTTTCATCTATGTGCACCGTGTTTTGCATACTCTTGAACTTAAGGCTTTGCATGATTGTATTAAACTCAAGTGACTCAACTGAAAACTGTAACCTTTCTAATTGGTTTTCTATTATCAAGAAGGGTTTTATTGCACTAGAGTGAGCTTTGATTAGACCATGTTTAACCCATTTCCACACCGTTGATTTGCTGCAATTTATGCCATTTGCTAGCTTCCTTATAGTGGCTCTCTTCTTCACACTCAACCTCTCTATTGCTGCTAAATCGATATGCATTGTCTTCTTATGTTTTACATTTTTCTTTTTCGACTGTAAGTACACTGCTTGCCCCTGATTTCTTTGTTCTTCTGCTGCAGCCCACAACCGTCCAATGGTCTTTGGTCCTCTTGCGGGTTTATCGTTGCTCTGATTCTGCATAATCCATTGAATTATGCAATTTTTCTCATCTGTAGATAAATCTTTTCTCATTTTGAAAAATCTGTTTTGATAGTGTATTGAGATTCTATTTAAAATCTGCTTGTATATATAGAGAAAAGCTGACTAGAGGGAATTTTGAATCTATTTTGGCTCCAAATTCTAAATTTGGAAAATTACTATTGCAGGTTTTAGTTGTGTATGGTAGGCGTATGTTTTGAAGTTTAATTTCTGGTTCACAAATTGATTATTTCATTTATGAATTTGCCTTTTTATTTCTTGTTAAATATGGTTCCTGTTCATATAACTACGAAATTAAATATTGTTCCTATTCATATATAACTACGAAATTAAATACTGTTAACTATGAAATAAATTCAGTCCATCAAATTAATTTTTGCCTTAGAAGAATAAATATGCTATTCTTTATTGCACTCAAATTAAAGAAGAGAGAGCAAGTAACACAACCCACTAATTGTGAAGGGACCTACACAAGTAACATCATTAACAACTCTCCTTAAATCCTGTGCCGGAAAGATAAGGGACAAGAATTGTGGGACGGACGGAGGGAGTATGAAATATTATTTGGAACTAAGATTACTTTTAAAAAATATTTTCATAACTCATTGATAGACAATCAACAACATGAAGCGCGTACATGATTAGAAGAACCATTCATGTGATATTTTGAAAACTCGATATTGGACTTGTGTCCTAACTGCTACGTCTATAAAGTTCAATTTTCATTTTTAATGATATGTGTTTATCATTGACTAATGTGTATACAGGGGTGGATGCAGGGCTGGGCTGGACTGGGCTCCAGCCCAGTGCAACTCCGGCCCAGATCGTATATTTACCCAGTCCGAATAAATTTTTATGGATTTCAGCCTTGCCCAATACATTCTCAGCCCAATCCATTCTCAGCCCAAACCAATTCGGTTTTAATCAATTCCCCAAACCAATTCGTTTTTAATCAATTCCCAGTCCGAATATATTTACACAGCCCAGTTTTGAATCAATTTTGACAAATGACAAATCAAGTTTTTAATTCCCAAAACCATTTCCCAAAATTGACAGCCCAAACTAATTTCCAGACTCCAGTCATCCTCACAAGTCGGGACTCGGAGTCGGGACCCCAGCCTCTGTCCCATCCTCACAAATCAAGTTTTTAATTCCCCCCGCCGCCGCTGTCCCCCCGCGCCCCGCCGCCGCCGTCCCCCCTACTAACCACCAGCCGCTGTACCCCCGCCGCCGCTGTCCCCCCGCGCCCCGCCGCCGCCGGCCCGTCCCCCTTACTAGCCGCCGCCGCCGGAGTTCACTTGGGTATTCTCCGTTATATTAGCCACTCCCCCCTACTATGTTGTTGTCTCTTGTCTCTTATTTGATTGTGGGTGTGGCCGTGTGGCGGTGTGGGAATATATATAATATATTCATATATGTATCTCAAAGGTGTTTAGGGGACAAATTGTAAGTTGGATTTAGTCTGGAGAAGGTGTTTAGCCTTTAGGGGACAAATTGTTATATATATAATGCATTCTGTTTTTCGAGGTTTTGGCTCTGTTTATGCTCAAATAATTTAATAATTCCTCTCATTTATGTTTATAGTTGAGAAATGGATCAAGACCAACCTTTAGCAAAGAAAGGAAAAGGTCTTATATCGTTATTTTTTTAAAAATGTGATCGTCCAGATAATGAAATTGAAGGTAGCTCAAGACCTTCATCCACAGCTACCGGGAGTCAAACTAGTCCCTTTGTGCCAGATTTGCAATTTGATAGACCGTGTATCGACCGTGAGCGTGATTCAGGAAAAAGAAAACAATTGTCAGAATATCCTCCTCATTTACGAGATGATGTAAGACGTGCATATCTTAATGATGGGCCTTTTCAATCAAAACTAACTTCGTATCCTGTCACATGGTGTGGTACTCAAAATTGAAGTTTTCAGAAGACATGGTTTAACAAGTTCAATTGGTTGGAATATTCGCCTTCCAAAGACAAGGCATATTGCTTTTATTGCTTTCTTTTTACAAGTGATGTTGTGCCTACTACTTCTGCATTAGTCAAGGAAGGATTCAACAATTGGAAAAGGGTTAGTAGCCAAGGAAGTAAATGTGCATTTACGTCTCATGTTGGTTCTACAACAACATCACCACATGCTATGTGTTTTCAACGTGCAGAAGATTTGAGGAGAGCCGTTGGACATATAGACAAAGTTATGCATGCTCAGACAAGTATTGAGAAGGCGAGAAATCGTTTGCGTCTGAAGACCTCAATCAAAAGCCTCCATTGGCTTGCACTTCAAGGTTGTGCTTATCGAGGTCACGATGAGTCTTCAACTTCATCAAACCGTGGAAATTTTATTGAATTGGTGAAGGCTTTTGCAAGCATGAATAAAGAAGTGGATGAAGTTGTTCTTGATAATGCTCCGAAAAATGCCCAATACCTTGCTCCGGAAATCCAAAAGGATATTTTGAAGATTTTGGCCAATAGAGCGCGTCAAAAGATTCGTAAAGAAGTTGGAGATGGATATTTTAGTTTTCTTGTTGATGAAGCACAAGATATTTCCAAGCAAGAGCAAATGGCCATTATCTTGAGGTTTGTGAATGATCATGGAGTTTTAGTTGAACGTTTTTTTGCAATTAAAAGTGTTAGTGACACCACTTCACTAAATTTGAAAAAAACGATATGTGGTGTTCTTTCTCATCATGATTTACAGACTGAGAAAAGGAGAGGCCAAGGGTATGATGGTGCTAGTAATATGAGCGGTTCATGGAATGGTCTCCAAGCTTTATTTCTTAGAGATTGTCCATATGCCTATTATATTCATTGCTTTGCGCATCGTCTACAATTGGCATTGGTTTCTTCCGTTAAGGATATCAGTGTTGTTTGGGAGTTCATTTCCCACTTGGATAATGTTGTTAACATTATAACTTCTTCACCAAGGCGTGTTCATCTGCACGCCGCTCAAAGAGATGAAATTCAAAGTTTATTGGATGCAGATGAGCTTGATTCTGGACGTGGTGCCAATCAAATTGGTAATTTGCAACGAGCTGGAGCTACTCGATGGAGTTCGCACTACAACTCTGTGAAGAGTTTGATAGGTATGTATGCTGCAACTTGTAAAGTATTTGAATGTCTCATTGAACATTCTTCGAATGGGAGATCTAAAGCCGAAGTGCAAGGAGTTTACAAAATATGGCAAACTTTGAGTTTGTATTCACTTTACACTTGATGCATGAAGTTATGAGAATTACGGATTCTCTTTGCCAAATTCTTCAAAGAAAAACTCAAGATATTTTGGATGCTATTTCTTTTATCTCTAGTACTAAAGCTATTCTTCAAGAATTGAGAGAATGTGGTTGGGAGGAATTTCTGGAAGAGGTCAATGCCTTTTGCTTGAAGAATGATATTGATGTTCCTAATTTGGATTCTCCATATAAGATTGGTCGTTCTCGTGGACAAACTTCTATCGAACATCATTATCATTATGATGTTTTTAATGGAGCAATAGATCATATCTTGATGGAGTTGAATTCAAGATTTAATGATGTATCTGTGGAATTGCTTTCTCTTAGTGTGGCCTTAGATCCTAAAAACTCTTTTGCCTCTTTCAAAAGTGATGATATTTGCAAGCTTGCAAGTAAGTTCTATCCTGGAGATTTCACTAATCAAGATGTAGTTACATTGGAGTATGAGTTGATACATTATAAGCATGATGTGATGCTCAAGCAAGAATTTCAAGTTTCTACACTTGTTGAGTTGAGTCAAGTATTTGTTGAGAGTGGGAGATCGAAGGTTTATCCTATGTTAACTAGACTGATTCATCTAGTTTTGACATTACCGATTTCCACTGCTACAACTGAACGAGCATTTTCAAAAATGAAGCATGTGAAGACGGCACTTCAGAGCAAGATGGGAGATGATTTACTTGAAGACTCGTTGATGATTTATAGTGAAAGAGATTTTGTTATAGATATTGATTTAGACTCGGTCGTTGATGAGTTTTATGTTTTGAAGTCTCGTAGAGCTCAATTGATGTAAACATTTTCGATTTATATAAAACTTAATGTGTCAAGTTTTACTGCTCAGACCCCCCCCCCCCCCAAATAAATTTCTAGATCCGCCCCTGTGTGTATGGAATTGTTTGATCTCGAAGGAGATATTCTATAAATTTGGACGTGATGATGATCTCTTCGTTCATCAGATCATTAATAATTTGATTAAACAAATTAAGTAATATATTCACGAAAAAGTATTTTTAGTTTGCATTTAATGGTGTGTTTACAACAATTTATTTTAAATGGTTCTAATTCTTAGAGCGTTATCTAAACCTAAGTAGTATTCATTCTCTACTAATTTTTTGCAAAGACACAATTTCGTTCCACTTTATAATATTGTCTAAAATATCTTCGCCGGGTTATAAAACAAGATCATTTTGATTCTTTTGGACCGTGGAGACGTGTATGTAATTTCAAGGAAAAAATAACGAAATTTTCAAATATATATAAATAATATGGAAAAGCAATTTGGACGGTGGCGGGCAGGTCACAATCATCCCCAAATATGACACGATTTAGTTTAATATATTATACTCCATCATACTCATAGAAAGTGTCTCATTTGTATGGGGTACGGAGATTAAAAAAATATGATTGTGTGGTGTATATTTTTTGACTTTTTGACTTCTTAATTTTGGTCCACATATTGTTTCCTTTTTAAAAAAACAATATATTTTTTATGGGACGACTCAAAAAGGAAAACAAGACACTTTCTATGGGATGAAGGAAGTATATGTATACATGATTTAGAGTAACTTGATGTTTAAACACACGTCGGTTACGAAATTATAGGAATGAGGCAGCATAAGTTGAGACGGGTTAAATTTCTTTAATTGGTTGAAGTTAGAAAGTTGAATGGTATAGAATTAGAGTGATTGTCATGTTAGGGTGACAGCGTGGAGTGATGGGTATATAGAAATCTAACACTCCCGGTGGGTGGCACGCCTTCTGACCCAACTTTAACTCCCTCCATAATGGGTACTCACTACTATATTTAGTTCACTTGTTTATCTTCCTCGTTTACGATTTTTTATAATTTCATTTAATTTTGTCCTTTCTATTTCATTTAATTTTGTATTCACACGTTTGCTTTCTAACTTTACGCAACTATCATCTTAATTTTACTTTTTCCGATTTTACCGTCCCGTTACTGTTCTTTTCTAATAATAGATAGATGATAAATTCTTTTTATGTCATCGTAATCAAGGAAGATGAGATACCTTATATTATATGGTAGTAAATTTGAGCACATACTTTGCTCGAGTTCGAAGATATTTTGAGGAACTGTTGATAAATTAAAATATTTAAATGTATACACTCTTCTCTAATATTTTAGATGAAAAATAATGATAGTACATATAATGCGTACCTTTACAGCGGAAATGCTAGATAGACGAACTCACTAACCAAGTGCTCCTTTTAATTGTTTCACTGTGAATTTTAGAGAGAAAATGAAACCGTAAAAAAATTGATTACGTACGTTCAAGAGAATATATCTTATATTCGCTTTCTCTCTTATCTTTTTTAATTTCATTTCATTATAAGTTCATGACTTATAATAAATACAATTATGCAACCCAATGGATGTAAATTATGATTACATTAAACTAATTAATTACTCAGTTAATTAATATGTTCAACATCTCTTACTCACCACAAAGACTTGTGTGTCACAACAAAGACTTGTGTTGACATGTGGCATATGTGGCACACCATAATTAATTTTGATTTGATTATTTAATTAAAATGTATTCCACATGTCAAATGATTTGTGGAGGTGACATATAGTGGAGTATAATTGTGCGACACCAAAGTCTATCCGCTTACTCACACATGATGGGTTGAACAAAGCATCTCATCACACAAATATACAAGACATCATACAAGCATATGGATCGAGTGACTCGCGAACATATGAACTTTTAATTGTAGTATACCAGTAAAAGAAATATAACATCTCAACCGGTTTAAAATCGAACTTTGACTCGCTATACCCTATACATCTTCCTAAAACCACACTAGTCAACTTATCTCTAATCCCTTTATACAGATAGACCATACCTAACCAGTTTCCAGAACTCATGTATTGTTGGGATGGGATTCAGTAGAACAATATGTTGGGTTATGAGTCAGTGGTTGATTTTAATCATCACTTAGAGGGTACTTTGTCTTTATTATCAGTAGTTCTTGTAATAGGCTTTGTCTATTTATCGGTAATGGGGAAAATCTTAGTAATTTATTGCTATGGAATTGAAGATCCCAAAACTTGTCTTGTACCCTTAGTGTAGTGTCTTTCGGACTAGATGATGTAATAGGCTAGACTGATCTTATTTTCATTATTTGTTTTGTCTAAGTCCTATAAGGGGTATTTGTTGGTCTGAACTTCAGTAGGAAGTTACATTCCAGAACCCCACATCATCAATTGTAAGAGCTCGTGTTCAAAACACTCTAGCGCTTTCACGAAGATCCAGCGAAGAACTTGCTTATTAGAATATTTTTAGTTCTTCTCTCTAGAGTTTTTCTTTAGATCCCTCTTCTCTATCTAAGCTCCATTGTTATATCCATAGCTTAGAACCTTTGAAGGAGTTCACTTTTCGTGACTGTTCTTATTGTAAGAACTCCTTCATAGTTGGAGAAAATCCCGTCCCCTTCAAACTTCGGTTTGGATTGAAAAGTCGCTAAGGACTATAACTTAGAAGGGTCTGTCCAGTGTACAGATACCTTGTTGAGGTTTGCTTAGATTAATCAACAAGACCTCATGTTCAGCAGGACCGTGGACGTAGGATCTTGCGTATCCGAACCACGTTAAAAATCACTTGTGTCATTTACTGTTTTATTGCATTGTTTTCAAACTCTCTTACAAACTCATACTTTGCATAAAACGTATTTAAAAGTGCACTAGCCAAAACTATTTGGTTTGCGAAAAAACATGTTTTCAAATCGAGACGAAGTCTATCGGGCCCTACACTTATCCGCACTAACTCTCTGCCTAAGGATCTGATATTAACAAAAGTCAGTAGAAGAAACTTAGTAGTTGAGTCACTCTGACCCGCGATCAGAAGGTTACTATCTGACACTATTCATCAGTCGCAACCTACAGCTCAGCTATCCTTCGCGTTTGAGAAAAGAAACTTGTCCTCAGGTGTATTCACCCCCCCCCCTCTACACCTGACACTCGTCTCCGGACCAACAATTGGTATCAGAGCTCTGTTTTTCTCCTGATCATTGGTTCTGTAACTACTAGTCTACTCAAACAGATCCTGAAAACGTTTTTCACTTCATAAGCATCTCTTCATACATCCTTATACTCTCACTCATAATGTCTGATATGTCAGGTATACGGATGGTACCGATGTTCTCTGTGGAGAACTACACGGTATGGCGTGTGAGAATGGAGGCGCACCTTACATCGCTGCACGACAGCATGACTGATGTCTTTGAGACAGGACCCATCATTCCCATGATCGACAGCGTTCAATATGCCGCTGTAGGAGGTGTAGGAGCACAGACTGGTGCTAAAGTTGATAAAGACAAATCTGCCTTCACACCTGAAGAGAAAAAGTTGCACAACCTCGAGCGAGTTGCGCGGAATGCAATCCTGACTACGCTCAGCGATTCACACCTCGGGAGGGTGCAAGATTGTAAGACGGCAAAAGAACTTTGGGATGCCCTGTCTGTACTGAGCCAAGGAACCCTGCAGATTAAAGAGAACAAGCTCGAGCTAGAGCTTCAAAAGTTCGACACCTTTGCCAAGGAGCCCAACAAGACCATTGACAAGCTTAGTGTCAGATTCACAAACCAGATCAATGTGATCAACGGGCTGGGGAGGACGTTCACCAACAAAGAGATGAACACCAAGATCTTGAGAGCGTTGCCTCGACTGAAATGGCTTCCTTTTGCGACTTATTTACGTCGCTCAAATCTTAATGCTTTAACTCATGATGTTATCTTTTCAGAATTAAAGACAGAGGATCTCGAGCACAGCCTACCCCAAAGATGTTCCAGTGCTCCAACTGACACCCAGATAGATCATGCTTTCAAAGCAACAGTCAGCAAATCTGGAGCCAACCCCATTTCTTCCAGCAAGATAGCAGCTACCTCAGATGCTAAGTATTCCGAGACTCCTGCTACTGATCAACTTGCGCTTATGGCTCTCAAGTATCAAACAGAGAAGGAAAGAGTCAGAAAGCTGAAGAAATACCACCGAGATTCTCCCTCAGGTAAGAAAGAACATCGAAAAAGGGAAGAATCTAAACCATCTACTGATTGGAGGAACGCAGAGCTTGCTGCTAATCCATCCAACAGCTCAGCTGGAAAAAGCGCCAGAACAATTGTGTGTTACAACTGCAAGAAAGAGGGACACTTTCAGTACGACTATCCCGAGCTCTCAGTTGCTCAACGAGCAGAACGGCAGGCTAGACGCGAGAAATTTGCCCGGAGGAGGCAGGCCTACATTGCCGGAGAGATATCCGATGACTCAATCGAGGAAGATACTTTCATGTATTACTCTGAAGACGAAGCTGCATTTATAGCCGTTGAGGTCGGAGAAACAGATCCTGAATCAACGACTGAATACTGTCTGATTGCCGGAGAAGAGGCTGAGGTAAATTCGAAATTTATTATAACCTCCTCTTCACAGAGCACACACGATACATGCTCAGCTACAGATGAACCTCTAGATGTGATACAAGCATATGATGATCTACTAGAGGAGCAGATTCAGTTAAGTAGAGAGTTCAGCAGAACTATTCAGGAATTGGAACAGGTAAAGGCTGAGAATCAGAGACTTTCTTCTGATTGCCAGGTCTCTACTGAGTCAGAGAATCTAGTTGCGAGATTGAAGGAAGAGATTGAATCTCTGATGACTAAGTCTCAACTTCAAGAAACTCAGATATCAGTTCTGACTAAGGACAATTCTGAGAAAGATACAGAAATAGCCCGACTTAGTCAGAAACTCGCAGAGGTTGAGAAAGATTATGAATCACTTCGGAAAAGTGATGAGGTTTGGCGAGGACTGATGACTGAACAGTACCTAGGAGTCAAAGAGAAGTTGGAAAGCATGCTTAGAGCTCAAAGGTCACCAGCCATGAAAGAAGGACTTGGCTACACTCATGAAGCTTCCACCTCTACCTCTAAAGGCTCCGAAATGCTGGCTGAGAGGTTCGTCAGAGGGAAAGTTCAGGTCTCTGAACCAACAACTCAGGCGAAGAACAAATAGAAGATGATTGCACCTCAGCCGAGCAACAAGAAGCAACTGACCGAAGGTTCTAGCCCCAGAACACCACGATCAAATTCAGGGGGAACTAAGAAGGTCAGGTGGGCAGAGCAGTATGGCGAGCCACTGTATGAGCATCCAGCACAGTATGGTTCGTACTATTATGAGCCCAGGGTCAGGAGGAGCACAAAGCCTCAGAAGAAGAAAGCTCCTGAACCCAAAACTTTCAGCAAGTCAGTATCTCCAGGTCCAGTGGAGAAAAAGACTGACAAGGTTCAGAAAAGGAAGTCTCAGACTCCTAAGGTCCCGAGACATATCTAGGTCGCAAAATCACCAACTAACGCTTAAGGACCCAAACTGAACCAAAGGGTACCTAAAAATGTTTCTGTTTTGCAGGTGCATAAGGACCCTTGGATTGTGGACAGCGGCTGCTCGAGACACATGACGTATCAAAATAGCCTGCTGACCAATTACGTGCAAGAAGATGGTTCCAGAATTGAGTTTGGTGACAACTCTAAAGGCTATACAAGGGGATACGGAACACTGAACATTGGGACTGCTTCAGTTCCAAGAGTAACATATGTTGAAGGACTTCAACATAATCTCCTTTCTGTCAGTCAATTATGTGATAATCTGAATAGAGTTATCTTTGACGCTGGTTTCTGTGATGTTGTTGACAAATCTACAGGGAAAACAGTGTTATCAGGTTCGCGGAAGAAGAATATCTACGTTGCAAATTGGAATACCGCAGAACCCGAGGCTTGCTTACTTGCTCAGACGAAATCCAGTGATAAAACAGGATGGTTGTGGCACAAGAGACTCAGTCACCTATATTTCAAGACAATCAACAAGCTAGCCAAGAACTCTAAAGTCAGAGGACTGCCCAATGAAGATTTTATCAAAGACAGAAATTGTGAAGCATGTTTGAAGGGAAAACAGACAAAGAAAAACAATCCACCAATTCCGTCACCTTCCACTGATGGAATCCTTCAACTGCTACACATGGACTTATTTGGGCCAGTTTCTCCAGTGACTATAAGAGGCAAGAAGTATGTCCTCGTCGTTATTGACGATTATTCGAGATTTACGTGGGTCATCTTCATAGCCAACAAATCTGATGTCAAGACTGAGCTACCAATACTGTTGAAGAAACTCAGTGTGGAGAAAGACATCAAGATTCAGAGAATTTGCTCAGACAGAGGAACAGAATTTCTCAACTCAGTAGTTAAAGAGTACCGCGATAAGAAGGGAATTCAACACGAGACTTCAGCAGCTCGCACACCTCAGCAGAACAGACTTGCTGAACGAAAGAACATAACATTAAAAGAAGCAGCAAGAACGCTCCTAGCAGACTCTGGACTACCCTCAAAGTTCTGGGCTGATGCTACTGACACTGCCTACTACACTCAGAGTCGTTCACTACTTACACAGCAGCACATGAAGACACCATACGAACTGTGGAAATGGAGAATTCCTTCTATTTCTCATTTCCATATTTTTGGTTGTCCTTGCTTTATCCACAATAATGGGAAGGATCAGTTGAAGGTCTTTGATAGAAAATCATATCAAGGAGTATTCTTAGGATACTCTCGAGTCAGTAAAGCCTTCAGGGTCTTTAACTATCGGACTCTTTGTGTGGAGGAAAGCCCTCATGTTATTTTTGATGAGTTTGTTACTGAGAATAGGAAACCAAAGAAGACAAATCCTGAAGATGTCAGCAGCAAGCTACAGGATCTCACACTAAACGACAAAGCCGAAAAGATCCAGCATTGTTGGGATGATGAGTCAGACGATGAAGAAATTCAGACCCATCCCGCAAGCACTGTAGCTGACCTGGTTGATTCTACTGATCAGGTAACAATGGTCGATGAGGAAGCCCCAGTGGTAAGTGAGACCCCTACTGAGAATATAAACTCAGGGGGAACGACTAATGTTCCTGAGCTAAATTCCCCTGAACGTGGAAACTCAGTAGATCCTAACCTTCTTACTGAATTGCTTCAGTCACAGAATAGTACTACTGAAATGCCTAACACTCCTGTTGACTGTACAGAAGTAATCTCAGAAGAAGAAGCCAAACTCAGACGTTCGTGGCTAGACGCTCACTCTTCTGATTTAATCATTGGAGATCCATCAGCAGCAGTAAGGACAAGATCCAGATTAAGCCAAGGAGAGAGTGCTCTCTACTCCTGCTTCTTGTCTACTGAAGAACCTCAGATTATAGAGGATGCTCTCAACGATGTTGACTGGATCATTGCCATGCAAGAGGAGCTGAACTAGTTTGTCCGCAACGAAGTTTGGGAGCTTGCTGACAGACCTAGACATCAGCACGTGATCGGCACTAAGTGGGTCTTTAAAAACAAGTGAGATGAAAACAACGTCATCGTCAGAAACAAGAATCGACTTGTTTCCAAGGGATACTGTCAAGCAAAAGGAATAAACTTTGACGAAACATTCGCCCCAGTCGCCAGATTGGAAGCTATTCGTCTATTCCTAGCTTATGCAACACATCAAAGATTTAAAGTATATCAAATGGATGTGAAGTCAGCGTTTCTGAACGGCGTACTGAATGAAGAAGTCTACGTGGAACAACCGCCCAGCTTTCAGCAGGGACATTAGGTGTACAGACTTCGGAAAGCTCTATATGGGTTAAAACAAGCACCCAGGGCTTAGTATGATACCCTATCAAACTTTCTGCTTCAGAAAGGTTTTCAGAAGGGGACAGTAGATCGCAACCTGTTCAACATCAAGTCAGGCGATGACATTCTACTGGTGCAGATCTATGTGGACGACATCATTTTTGGTTGCAGGAACGTGACTATATGTCAACAATTCGAGAAAATGATGAAGGAGAAGTTCGAGATGTCCATGATGGGGTAGATGAACTATTTCCCTGGATTTCAAGTAAAGTAATAACCTGAAGGAATATTCATCAACCAAGCTAAATACACTCGAGACCTCCTGAAAAGATTTGGCTGCGACTCAAGCAAGCCAGTCAAGATCCTCATGAACACGAACTTTAAAATCGATCTAGACAAAGAGGGAGCTTCTGTTAACTCTACTGATTATAGAGCTATTATTGGTTCTTTACTATATTTAACAGCAAGCAGACTTGACATAACTTATGTTGTAGGTGTATGTGCAAGATTTCAGGCGAATCCCAAGCGAAGTCATCTGGACTTAGCAAAGAAGATTTCGCGATACCTGAAGGGAACACCTGAAGCAGGGTTATGGTATCCTGCTGATGATAATCTGATTTAACAGGTTATTCTGATGCTGATTATGCAGGATGCAGGATAGATCGAAAGTCAACTTCCGGAACTTGTCAGTTCCTAGGCAGCAAGCTGATATCTTGGTTCTCAAAGAAACAGCATTCAGTGGCAACGTCCACTACTGAAGCTGAGTATATGGTTGCTGGAAATTGTTGTGCCCAGATCCTTTGGCTTCGACAACAACTCCAAGATTATGGAATTACTCAAGATGAAGTGCCCATATACTGCGACTCCACCAGTGCGATTGCAATAACTCAGAATCCAGTTCTTCATACGAGATGCAAGCACGTGGACATTCGACACCACTTCATCAGAGACCTTGTCGAAATGAAGGACATCAGGATGGAGAAGATCCATACTGACGAGCAAAGGGCAGACATACTGACCAAACCACTAGCTGAGAGCAGATTCAGAGAATTATCAGTCGAACTCGGTCTACTGGATCCTACTGACTCGAGTCAGTAAGAGAAGTCAGTACGACATATCAGAAGTCAGACTCAGTACTTTGATTCAGTCGGGTGAATCATACAGTACACAGTAAGGGGGAACATGGTACCATCAGTACCACGAAGATCCTCCTGAGTCATTACGGTAACCAGTTGATCGTAAAAGTTCAGCTGAAGAGGTTTGCGTAGTTAGATTCTTTAATATTCTCAGAAGCATGCTCGCATTTATTAAGTCAGTCGTTTGCATTCAGTAGCATGACTTGCATTTATTTCCCGCCTGGTGAGGTGAACGTGGATGATACGGACGGGGAGATGACGTTGATCGGCTATATGAGGGAAGTGGCTCCTCAGAAATGGGAATCCAGCAGCGCCGACATCAATGTGAGGGAGGCTTTGAAGTCCTCCTTTGATCTACCGGATTTCGGGATTTCTCCCGTGGGCTACAAGGAGACAGAGCTCAATGCCTACGTCCACCGATTCTGTGGAAGGGACGATATCTCCTTCAAATCCGTCCTGTCGAAGAACCAACTCCTTCCGGAGTACAGAGGCCTCGCCTACGTCGTTATCTACATACTGACGAGCGCCGCCGGTTCTTTCGACCAGCTGTCCAAGCCGAGACTCCAACTGATGATGGAAATAGTTGATGGAGTCCAGGTGAACTAGACACAGTTCTTTCTTGCTGAGCTGAAGGCACAAGCGCAGAAGTTTGAAGCCACTGAGTCAGGAGAGATAAGACTGATCAGTGTGGGCAAATTGTTGTACGGGACCAAGGTATCCGTACTGATCGAGGATTCGGTGATGAATCATGCGTCATTCGCAGATTCTAAGTACTTCGATTGCAAGCTCATTAAATTCAAAACCAGAGCAGCGGCTGAAAAGTCTATCGGACGTGGAGCAACTGAGCTCAAGAGATCATCTACTGATCTCCCTCCACGAGCCGATCAGCCGAAGCGGAAAAAGCTCTCCAAGGCTGGAGCTTCTAAGGCCCCCGCTAAGCCTGCTTCCCCTCCACCACTTCAGGAGGAGGAGCTACTGGACGCTGATACCGCATTGAGGGTGCCACGCTGAAAGACAAGGTACAGCGGGTAAGCACGGATGAGACTCAGCCGGAGGAAGTTGAGGAACAGGCTGCTGAGGTCTCTTCCGAATAGTCGTCGACTATACAGATGACTCGTCTCCGTGCCACAGGAGAAGTCGCCGCACAAATTCCTGAGATCTCTTCTCATTAGGACTTTGTCGACATAGCGATTAGGGCAAGGACTCAGATGTTGCTGAGGTTCCTTAACTGGGACATTCTTGCAGAGCTCATCCAACAACACTCTTCATTGTCCCTACTAGCAGAGGAACAAAGTCTGGAGTCAGCGATTGGGGTTGGGGAACCCGCTGACATTGCTTCCTTCGAGGACCTGCGCTCAGCCATGTTATATCTTCTAGAGCTGAGGTCTTCCCCGCAGACGGCCAGGAGCCCGTCGCCGCCTTCTCATCATGCTGATTACAATGATGATGAAAAGGCACCACCCAAGGATGCAGAAATGGGAGATTCTGCTGAGGGAAAATCTCCCAGCGAGAAGGGCGAGTCACCTCCACCACCTCCTGAATCAGGTGCCGCCCCAGTTGCTTCAACCAGCAGGAAGCAACAACTCGCCGCCTCAAAGCAGAGGCTCGGAACCTCATCGTATCAGATCAAACCCATCGGTTCCATGTCCTCAAAGTCTGTCAACCGCGCAATCAGAAAGCAAGGAGACAAAAATCGTCTCCTGGCTAAGGACGTCCACCTGAAGTGGGCGCAGTATACTAAGGCGCAGACGGAGAAGGTTGATGGACTTGCGACCGCAGTCAAGGTCTTAGACGCTCCTACTCCCAATATACAGGAGATCATCGAGGCTGCGCTGGCAGCTCAAAAGGCAGACTTGGTTGCTCAATGTCAGCAGCTGCTCGAAGCCTAGCAGAAGAAGTTTGCTGAGCAGCTGGCTGCGAGCTTAGCCACAGTCCAAACCACAATGGATGAACGCAACAGGATGGCCACCTCTAGTGTGCAGAAAGCTTTAGAGACTCAGGCGGCCGCCCTGAAGCTTATCCAGGCAGAGATGACTGCCTCCCACGACACATCGCTTCTAAAACAGAGGAACGAAGCAGAAGCCCACATCCGCCAAATCCGCAAGGATCAGGAGGATGATTGGGTACATTATTGCGATGTCGTCGGAGACTTCAACACCACCACCACTTCCATTAAGACGGCTATCTTCGACCTCCAGAAGGAAGTAGCAGCTATCAGGACCCTTCTGACCCCGGCTGCTGATGATGCCAAAAAGATGGAAGAAAGGGAAGGAAGAGCTCAGGTGGGTGGGCAGTCAGAAGAGAGGGAAATCCTCAAGGGAGAAAGTTCAGCAGCGCAGGCTGGAACTAGCTCTGTTTCCCCTCCCCAAGTCCAAATCCCTCAAGTCCAAACAACTCAGCTACCCGAGCCCGTTGGAGGATCAGGTGAAGGATCATCGGCTCAGGCGCAGCACATAGAGGAGGTCGCTCAGTTCGTCGACCAGGAGGATGAGCCCCTGCCGTCTCAAAGGCCCGAGAAGGAGAAAGCTACTGAATCTACTCCACCTCCTTCCCCGATGCCCAAATTCAAAACTCGAGCGGAGCAGGAGGAACATGACAAGAGAGTGGCTCAGCTCCTCCAGGATCAGTTGGACTACGAGATGAGGTTGGAGGAAGAGGCTCAGAAGCCTAAGAAGAAGATAAGAGTGACAGTTGCCAGAATGTCTAAGAGTCATGCCAAGAAGATATTGGATGAACAGAAGAAGAAGGCTCAGCAATCTGCTGATGAGCCTGCTGACTCAGACACTGACAACCTGCCGCTTGCTCAGAGGCTAAAGAAAATCTCTACTCTTAAACCTGAGCAGGAGGCAGAAGACAAGGCAACCTGGGAGGCTACGAAGCAAGGGCTAAATCTCCGGAGAGGAGATAAGAGAGCTGAAGCTTTAAGGGAGAAGAAGAGGTTGGAAGACCTGGCCAAAATCATAGATCTTAGTGACAGAATCGCCAGGGAGCCAATCATCGATAAAAGCAAGCAAGTTCCGAAAACATCTAAGTTCTTCCGGCTAGGTGCTCAGAAGGCCTATCTCAAGAAGACTCCGCACCGCCGCGTAGACAGATGGATTCCCTGGAATTTGAATGAGGAGTGGGAAGAGCTGAAGATTGATTTCATTAAGGCATACTATGTGTGGCAGTGCTATCCTGCTGAGGTGTCGCCGGCTGATCTCTTCGACGACGCGAACTTCAGAGCACAGATCAAGCTACTTATTTTCAAGGAGAAGCTACCACTCACTGCCCCTGCCTACCGCCAGCTGACTCCTCCCATGACTACTCGAGGAGTTATTTACACGAAGGAAATCGAGGACGAGGTCGAGACTGTTGCGCGTCACAATGACTTAGATCCTTTGCAGCCAAGCGATCTCGACGACATCCAGACCCTCAGAGCGAGAGTATACAAATCTTATGGGTTGGAGCCTCCAGCTGCTAAGTCTGTTGAGTTTAAAGCCAAGATCAAGAAGTTCAGGCGTTAGCAGTAGCTGCTCCTTTCTTTTGTTGTATAGAAGCATAGACTGATTGTAACCTCTATTCTCATATATAACATTAGTTCTTTGCTTGGCCAGACAATTACTCATTGTCTTATGGCTGTGTTTACTTTTTTTATCACAACTGATCACTGAAGTGATCTGACACACACACACACGTAACCTATATTTCTCTGATATACCAATCTTTTATCAGCTGATTACCCTGCTTTAACTGCTTAGTTTTACTGAAGTCTTATGGTCAGTAGTTCAGTGCTTAGTGGTTTTGGCATCATCAATTAGGGGGAAATTGTTGGGTTATGAGTCAGTGGTTGATTTTAATCATCACTTAGAGGGTACTTTGTCTTTATTATCAGTAATTCTTGTAATAGGACTTGTCTATTTATCGGTAATGGGGGAAATCTTAGTAATTTATTGCTATGGAATTGAAGATCCCAAAACCTGTCATGTACCCTTAGTGTAGTGTCTTTCGGACTAGATGATGTAATAGGCTAGACTGATCTTATTTTCATTATCTGTTTTGTCTAAGTCCTATAAGGGGTATTTGTTGGTCTGAACTTCAGTAGGAAGTTACATTCCAGAACCCCATGTCATCAGTTGTAAGAGCTCGTGTTCTCAGGTCTCCAGCTGACTACACATCAGTAGAAGGATTTCTCATCAGCTGACCCTCCAGTAGAAGAACACAGGACAGAGCTCAGTACCTTCAGAGTTATCAGCTGACTACACCTCAGTAGAAGATCCTTATCAGCCGACTCAGACGAAGAAGATAGTGATCGTGTCAGATCTACTGTATCCGACAGGAAACGACCCGACCTTTTAACATCATTCGAAAGTCAGCAGAAGATCATACGAGGATAAGTGAGAGTCTACTCAGACGAAGACTGATGTTTGACAAGTCTCACCTACCACAAACCTCGACCAATGAGAAGCGGTCTAAGCCTTACCTGCTCTGACCAATTAAAGCTGCTCTCATGTACAGTGACCAACTACTCTGCGACACTATTTCGAACATATGGTCATTTTCCTTGGACGCTTGTGACACGTGGCATCGTCCCCTCCAACGGACAAATGCCTGGGTCACAACTATAAATAGAGAAGCTTTTCCGAGCTCAACGCACGGGATATCAAAGGGATTACACGCTCAAGCATTCAAAACACTCTAGCGCTTTCACGAAGATCCAGCAAAAAACTTGCTTATTAGAATATTTTTAGTTCTTCTCTCTAGAGTTTTCTTTAGATTCCTCTTCTCTATCTAAGCTCCATTGTTATATCCATAGCTTAGAACCTTCGAAGGAGTCACTTTTCATGACTGTTCTTATTGTAAGAACTCCTTCATAGTTGGAGAAAATCTCCTCCCCTTCAAACTTCGGTTTGGATTGTAAAGTCGCTAAGGACTATAATTTAGAAGGGTCTATCCAGTGCACAGATACCTTGTTGAGGCTTGCTCAGATTAATCAACAAGACCTCCTGTTCAGCAGGACCGTGGACGTATGATCTTGCGTATCCGAACCACATTAGAAATCGCTTGTGTCATTTACTGTTTTATTGCATTGTTTTCAAACTCTCTTACAAACTCATACTTTGCATAAAACGTATTCAAATCGAGATAAGTCTATCGGGCCCTACACTTATCCGCACTAACTCTCCGCCTGAGGATCTGATACTGACAAAAGTCAGTAGAAGAAACTCAGTAGTTATGTCACTCTGACCCGCGATCAGAAAGTTACTATCTGCCACTGTTCATCAGTCACAACTTACAGCTCAGTTGTCTTTCGCGTTTGAGAAAAGAAACTAGTACTCAGGTGTATTCACCCCCCCCCCCCCTCTACACCTGACACTCGTCTCTGGACCAACACAATATTTTGTAGATTTGAAAATCCTAAAACCCCTAGCTGAATGATGAACCTTCGATTATGTAATAGCTTACTTTGAGTTCAGCATGTTAGGAACTCAGTAGGCTAGAGTTCAGTAGCTGCGAAGTTCATTAGAAGACCTTGCACTCAGCTGATGGACTCAGTATCGAAGAAGTCAGTTGGTCAACTAACCACCAACTGAATCTGCTAAGGAATTCGTACCCCACGTACTGAATGCTCAGAAGAATGTCAGTAGGAAGACACTTCAGTTGAAGGTGCGAGGATTCAGAGGGAGTCAACCTTGATGTTTGACAAACCTCACCTAACACTCTACCTTGACGAATAAGTAGCCGAAAGCGTCTTACATGCTCTGACAAAAGCTGCTCCTAGATTAAAAAAGAGGTGTACCTCTACAGTGCACCTACTCATCAACGTTCAAATTAAAGTAGTCGTTTTCCTTGTCGTTTCGACACGTGGCTAGACCCTCTCCAACGGATCTATTAACATATCGAACACTATAAATAGAGGAGAGTCTTCATGTAGAAAGACACAACCGGGAACCAAAGCTTTCAACGCACAAACGATCTCTAGCAAGCTCACTGCATATCCAGAGAAGAAATTGAACTTAGAATTAGAATCTACTTTAGTTCTTCTCTCTAGATAATACTTGTTCCCCTTCTCTTATCTAAGTGAGCTAATCTGTAATATTCATATTTTGTGAAATGTTCTTATTGTAAGAACTTCCTCATAATTGGAGAAGTTCAAACCTTTAAGCTTGAAAACCCTGTAAAGTCACTATGACTATAAGTATATATATGTCTTGTGAACAGATCATTGAGATTTGCTCAGTATAAGCAAACAAGTTTCTATCTGTCCTGTGAACAGATCACTGAGACTTGCTCAGTATAAATAATACAAGTTCTCCTGCCTGTGTCAGGACAGTGGACGTAGGACCCAACGTGTCCGAACCACTTTAAAAACCTCCTGTGTTGATTTACTATTGCATTGTTTATTGTTCACTCAGCATTCAACTGTATTCCATAAACTCGGCATTAAACCGATTTTCCAACCGAGCCGTTTCATAGGGCCTACACTTCCGCACACAACTCTAATACTGAACTACTGTTCAACAGACATAAGTCACTAGAGCTGAACTCAGTAGAAGAAATGTCTGCCCACGCGATCTAAAAGTATATCTGGTTGTCTAACTTAGTTCAGTAGCACACTCAGGTAAAGCTGACTTTCGCGTTTGAGAAAGAATCTGTATTCAAGAGTATTCACCCCCCCCCCCGCCCTCTCTACACCTGAAGCACGTCTCAGGACCAACAATTGGTATCAGAGCGGTGTTTTTATTGATCATCATTTTCTGCATACTGGTCTATCTCGAACAAGATCCTAGGAAAACTCGTTTTAACTGTATCTTGCATCTCTTCATTGCATCTTATATCCTATCTTTCTACGATGTCTGATATTTCAGGGATAAGGACGGTACCCATGTTCTCAACAAAGAACTATGCGGTATGGTGGGTGAGGATGGAGGCTCATCTAACTTCGCTGCATGACAGCATGACCGACGTCCTGGAGAAAGGACCTATTATTCTGATGGTCGACTCAGTCAAACTTGCACTAGACGGAGCAGCAGGTGCCAGAACCGGCCCGAAGGTTCCCAAGGACAAGAGCCTCTTCACTCCTAAAGAGAAGAAATTGCACAACCTCAACCGAGTTGCGCGGAATGCAATACTGATGACACTCAGTGACTCTTATCTCGGGAGAGTGCATGATTGCAAGACAGCAAAGGAGCTATGGGATGCTCTTGCAGTACTGAGCCAAGGAACTCCACAAATCAAAGAGAACAAACTAGAGTTAGCGCTGCAGAAAGTCGAGGCATTCGCTATGCTTCATGGGGAGTCCATAGATGATTTCAGCGTGCGATTCACAAACCAGATCAACATCATCAACGGACTGGGGAGAACGTTTAGCAACAAGGAGACCAATACCAAGATTCTAAGGGCTCTTAGCAGACCCAAGTGGTACTCTTTTGCTACATGTCTGATCTGACTTAAACTCTTTTACTCCTGATTATATATTTTCAGAGCTAAAAGCATTGGAGTTTGAATTCAACCTCCAACACACCCCCGGTGCTGAAGCTGAAGTGCCAATGGATCATGTATACAAGGCATCAATTAGCACTCCCGGAGCAAGTCCCTCAACAACAAGCCAGTCAGCCGGAAGCTCAGTAAAAATACCAACTGCTGACAACTTGGCTGAGAACTATGCTCTCCTTGCCGTGAAATACCAGAAGGAGAAGGACATGTTCAGAAGGAAGATGAAAAAGGCTTCCCTGAAATATCAAGGTAAGAGAGATTATAGTCCCTCGAAAAGTGAAATTAAAACTCTACCTGATTGTAGGAATACTGATGTTGCTCCCGCTGAACAAAATGAAGGAAATTATGAGGAAGAATCGATTACCTTCCTCCTTCGTATGTTGTTGCAGCTCTGATTGTTGCTCCCGATCAGATCTTCTGATCTGTGTCGCGGCCCTTTCCTTCCTCCACGTGGACAGAGATCTGAAGGAAATGAAAAATATGTTCTCTCATTCTGTAATTCACGTTTTTTTGCGTGGATGATTTTATGAATAATCATAATCTTACTGAACGTGTTTTTCATATATATATATAATGTATAAAACATTATATTATAATTGTGGCACATTAGTAATTATAATGATAATGGGCTTCTAATAATAAATTAATATTCAGTCCATAATATAATTAATAATAACTGGGTCACTTATTTATCAATTAATTAGTCTAGTCAATTAATTCCAGATAAATAATTTTATATTATTAAATAATATATAAATACATTAATCTATTAATAATAATTTTCGAGAGAGCAGAATAAATACTAGGCAGCTAATTGGGCCAAACCAGGGATCTAATACAAGAAATAAAGTCGGGCCTCAAATTAATTAATTATCTATGCTCAGCCCAAAGAAAAATTAATTAATAAACACATATTCATTTCACTAGAGAATCCGTGCTGACTTACCCCTTTATCTCAACTTGAGCATGAACTTGTATTTTAGACTTAATCGATCCTCGTATTTAAGATAGAAATATTCGTTAATTAACTAAGCTCACTGACAGCTTAAATTAATTAACATCTTATATATGTTCCTGAAAAGTACCACTCGACCTTATTAACACACCTGAACTTAATCAACCAGTCGGGTTTAGTGTACTAATCCTTACGAGTTCCTCAAGGGATATTATCAACCTATTTTACTAGGATACGGTTGCAAGATACAGACAACCAGCTTGAGCTACAAATGACTACTGGCACCCAAGATACGTAGATCCGATCGTGATGATGTTCACCATAGTAGGTCAAAGTGATAAATAGTCAAATACACTCAGCTGAAGTCTTATCAAGCTTAAGAACAGCTAAGTCACCGAGATCTTGGTTCTCCACTAAGGTCAGTTAGGAGAACACATCTCACTGTGATCCATCAATACACCACCTTAAGTGTACCAGTAAAGACAAGCAGCCAAGACAAACCACTTCTTATCTAAACTGCAGCTTAAACCGACACACTACACAAATCTAACTTTTATACAAGATAAAGGATTACATGTGCAAATATATATTTATCAGATAGGAGAATAAAATAGTGGTAAGAATAAAACACTTTGTATACAAGCATAAAATTTGCTTCTAGTATACAAAATCCCAACATTGTATACAAACATAAAATTTGCTTCCAGTATACAAAATCCCAACACAAAAAGACACACCTAGAAGGGATGGCAGAAGCTCAGTATGCTACAGCTGCAAGAAACCAAGACATTTTCAGTATGAATGTCAAGAACTCTCAGCAGCTGAACGAGCTGAAAGGCAAGCCCGACGTGATAAGTTTGTCAGAAAGAGGCAAGCTTACATAGCTGGAGAGTTGTCTGACTGCTCAAGCGACACAGAGCTTTTCATGAAATCATCAGATGATGATGCTGCGTTCGTCGCTATTGAAGCAGAAGACACTGAACTGTGTCTCATGGCCGGAGAAGAGGCTGAGGTAAATTTTGACCCCAATATATGCCCCACTTCACCGTGCACACACGACACGAGCTCAATTGCAGGTGAACCGCTATATATGATTCTTGCATACGAGGATTTTCTTGAAGAGCAAATTCAGATGAGCCAGCGTTCAGCAAGACGATTCAGGAAATGGAAATCCTGAAAGCGGAAAATTAGAGACTTTCAAAGAGAAGTAAGGTCTTTACTGAGTCTAAAGGACTTGCTCTGAGATTGATGGAAGAGATTAACTCATTAATGACTAAGTCTCACAACCAAGAAGCACAAATTTCAGTATTGACTAAAGAAGTCTCTGAGAAAGAGACTGAAATCGCAAATCTCAAGGAAAAACTCACACAGTCCAGAGCAGAATATGAATCTTTAAGAAAGAGCGATGAAGTGTGGAGAACCTTGATGACAGAACAATACATTGAAGCCAAGAAGAAGTTGGAGAAGCTGCTAAGATCTCAGAGACCATGCTCCACTAAGGAAGGACTTGGTTACACTTTTGAAGCATCCACTTCAGGACAGAAGGCTCCACTAAGCTGGCTGATAGGTTTGTCCAAGGGTGACTCAGCATGCAGACTATACATTCCCTCAGACAAAGAATAAGCAGGAAATTCTAACACCTCAGCCGAGCAACAAGAAGATGACCCATCTATCTAGTTTTTTAAGTTTCCCAGAACATAAATAAATGCTCTCGGAATTGGAACGATGAGCACCTCCCAAATGCGTAAAAAACAAACATAAGCTAGATCTAAAAAAGCAACAATTCAAGCCAAGAAAATGGTAGTAAATCATGAACTTGTAGTAAAACCACAAAATATTGCATCTTTACTGTGAAATGCCACATATTAACCACACCCACAGCCAAAAAGCATTCAAACCAAAAATCCACCATCAAGAGAAGGGGGAACGGTGGTTGTTGTGGGATTTGTACCCATATAATTTCATTTATTGCCTGAAATTAAAGAATCAAGAAAATCACACCAACCCTTTCTCACACCAAGAAATCAATTCACCAAAAAGGAGGAAATCAGTGCAAAGACAATAGAAGAACACTCACACAGACGACTACAACTTTAAGGAACAAATGCAAAATACCAAACCGTGAAAAAGATGAGTTGTCGCTAATCTTTGCTAGCCACTACAACAACACCGTGCATTCACAAAACGGACGGAAATGGATCGGCCACTGTGGTCGCCGGAAATCCTCGTAACGCCGCCTTGATCAAATATTCGTCATTGATGAGGTGGAAGGTTGTGGTGGCTGCTGGTGTACGCCGGACATCGGCCTTGGCAGCATCAAAGTGGTGGCGGCGGTGCTTCTTAATGCCGGAGAGGGGTGAAGGGCTTTGAAATTGGGGACTTCGAGTTGCTAGTTATTTTGTTTTGCTATGTTATTTTTTTATTGTATTACATATATAAATAAAATATAATATAAGTATATATTTAAGTGTTAAGTGTTATTAAAAATATATAAATATAGTATTAATTAAATTTAAATTATAATTATAATTAATTATTTAAACTTAAGTATTAATATAATAAAGATTATTTATTTGAGTTATGATAATTTTTTATATTATTTAATATTATAAGGTATAAATTATACTCCATCCGTCCCGTTATTTGTGGCTCAATTGATTTTGACACGGGAATTAAGAGAACAGATGATAAAGTATGAGAGAGAGAATAGATGATAAAGTATGAGAGAGAAGATGAGTAAGATAATGAGAGAGTATGAGAGAAAGATGATAAAGTAGGAGAGAGAATGTAATAAAGTAGAAGAGAGAAGATGATAGAGTAGGAGTAATTTTTTAACAAATTAGGAAAGTGGGCACAAATAATGGGACATTCCTTTCAGGAAAGTGAGCCACAAATAGCGGGACGGAGGGAGTAATTAAATATCTAAACTTAAGTATCAAAATAATAAAGATTATTTTTCAGAGTCATGATAATTTTTTATTTTATTTAATATTATAAAGTATTTTTAAATTGTATGTAAAAATGTGTATTTATAGATTTTTATGTAAAAAACTTTTATTTAATTTTTATTGTTATTTTTAAAAACATAAAAATTAGTAATTAATTAATATATACATATTTAGGTAAAAGACAACGTATAAACGCAGACGGTTGATAAAACTGTTGTCCATGAATGAAGTTTTAACTACAACGGTCAAACGACAACGGTTATTAAGACTGTTGTCTATAAGTGCATACGACAACATTTAAAAGACAACGATTATCAGAACCATTGTCCATGAGCGCCCTTTTACACATACGACAATGGGTCAACAACAACGGTTGTTAAAAACCGTTGTCTATGAGCACATCCATATGCTACGACAATGTTTAAATGACAACGATAGGTACAACAGTTGTCTATGAGCGCCTTTTCTGATCTACGACAACGGGTCAATGACAACGGTAGTAAAAAATCGTTGTCTATGAGCGCACTTTTGATATAAAAGACAACGGTTTTGCAAGCTACGACAATGGTTTTACACAAAAAAAAAAACTATCTTTCAAAGGTTGTCGTAGGCCAAATTTGTAGTAGTGATGCTGAAGAAATTAGAGAATGTCAGTAAAGAACTTTTTTGTAAAGTGTCTGAGGTATCAAGGAAGTCAACTCAGTATCAATCTTGGAGTATGAATGAAGCCTCACCGACCAACAAACCTCGACCAATAAGAAGCTTACAACATTGTACTTGCCTTGACACAAAAGCTACAGTCAGCCTCCCTACTCTGAAAAAGAGAGAATCTCTACAGTAACATCCAAAATTTATTATGGTCGTTTTTCTTGTCGTTCTTGCCATGTGATTAGGTCATGTCCAATGGTTCTATTCACAAGTCAAAAACTATAAATAAAGATCGATCTTCCAACGTTGAAGACATTGGGAACACAATCATCCAAAGCATACAAGCTCTAGCTTACTTAAAACACACATAGTGAAGAAATCTTGAACTTATAGCATTTGATATGGTTCTTCTTTCTAGTGTAATCTAGTTCTCATTCACTATTCTCTAAGCCAATATTGTTATATCACATGCTTAGAATTCAAAGGAGTTCATTTCTGAACTGTTCTTATTGTAAAACTCTTTCATAGTTGGAGAAAAACCATCAAACCTTTGTATTTGAACCCATTGTAAAGTCGTTGGGACTCTAACTAGTCACAATCTGTCCAATACACTGATCAATTGAGATTTGCTCAATATAATCTAATCAAGAACTGTTGTATTCCAGGAAGGTGGACGTAGGATCTTGCAAATCCGAACCCCTCTAAAAATATGCGTGTTATTTATTGTTACATTGTTTTACTGTTCATTCTGGATACAAGTTGTTTTTCAAATTCATATAAGTCTGAATTTTAAATAAATCTCTTTAAGACATACACAAATATAACTAAAATAGTTTTTAGTAACAAACTTTTTCTAAAGAGACGATTAAAATTGGGCCTACGCATTCCGCAACATATTTATATATAGTTCACCGGTCTACTGACATAAGTTAGCAAATTGTGCTCAGGATACTAAATCACCCAGCACGCGATCAGAGAGCTTATCTGGCAAGCTGAGTAACTGATTCCAACGTTTTAAGTTTGAAATTAGTACTCAGGTTTATTCGCCTCCCCCGGCTTCACCTGAAGACTCGTTTTTGGACCAACACAGATTACCAATTCTATCATCACTCCTAGAAACCCCTGCTTGATATCCCTCGAAAGAGTCTTAAGTGAGACTATCGTTGTCTCCAGACTTGGGGCTCCTTACAGTATTGAACTCCATCGTTTTAGCCCTCAAATCAATATGTAAGATTCCCAAGGTCTCCAACCACTTCACCCCTAAAATAATATCCACATTCCCCAATCTCAGTGGTAAGAAGCCATCCGTAAGAATGATATTTTACCTAAATACACCTCTAGTGCAAGGCACAACCCTTTGCTTAACACTCTATCTCCCATCCTTACACAAATGACGTATGTTCCTGTGTCCAATCGAGAGCTTTAGTTGCTCATCTATCGTTGCCAACACAAAATTGTGCGTGGGTCCCGTGTCGATTAATGCAAGGATAGTGTGCCTCGAATATTACCCCTAATCGTAATTATCTTCGGTGAACTCAAACTAATAACGGATTTTGATAACACTTCAATTGGCCCATCCAATGTCATCGTTTCCACTATCGTCTTCATCTCCCTTCTCAATCACCAAAAATACATTACATTATATTTTGCAAGCATGGCTCATGTGCCATTTTGCATCACAATGGTAACAGAATCCTTGCCTCTTCTTTCCACGAATCTATACCTTGGTCATCCGTTTATCCCCTCTGCCTCTTGCTCAATCATAGTGCTATGCCCATTCGAGGAGGCAACATTAGGATTAAGTAAGACTGTGTGCGAGTCATCCGCTTGTTCAATCGAATTGGGACCCGTTCCTCGTCTCCGATAAGATGAAGTTGGACCTCGCCCCCCGTGGAATAGATAGTTGGTATTTTAGGGCTAAGACCACTTCTTTTGTCTGTCTCAACTACTGCCTCATTTTTTGCTTCAATCTTTTCGGCTAATCTCATCGCCTGTTTCAGAGATCGAGCTCCCACAATTCCACTTCCTTTATCAAATCATTCTTGAGCCCATTAAAGAAACTTTCAAGAGGGCTACATCGGCTACCACACCTATGAGTGGCGCCGACTTCTCGATGAACTTATTAATGTTGTCTTCCACCGTTCCGGTGTGTGTAACGGCTTACTTTGGGATTATAGATTACCATTGGGACGTTCTTTCTCTGGAAAACAGAACAAACTAAAATATCACTACACATGTGATACCCAATTCTTCGGATCGGTGCCACTAAAAAAGGCAGATCATGCTTCTTAACGCGACCTTTGTAACGGTTGTAAACTTCTACAACCACGGTCCCTACTCCCTGAATAATAGGAGCTACCCTCGAATTCTTTCTTGCAGTCAGAACGACGGGAGTGCTCTTTCTTCTTCACGAACTCGCTGCTCTATTTTGTCTAGCCGAGCACCCCCCCCCGTCCAAAATCCTTCGCTGACGACTTTGAATTTGACGTTTTAGATTTGTCCACGTGTAGTTGTATAAATTGATCTAATTTGGAATACAGCTCCTCTTGCTTTGTGTGCATCTCAATAGCATGCGCTTCGAGTAGACATGCCCATTTTCAAATCAAAACCGGCTCAAACCGGGTTTTAAATCGAAATCGGAACCGGCATAAACCAGAACCGGTGCAAACTGAAACCGTCTTGATCCGTAAACCATCGGTTTGCGGTTCAATTTTGATTTACTCTTTTTCAAACTATGAAACCGCCGGTTTCAAATCATCGGTTCCAAACCGGGTGAAACCGACGATTTCACCTATTAAAATTGTCAAAGATCAGATATCTAATGAATTAGATAAAAGAATTTTAAATTAAAAAACATTATTGAAGATCTAAATCTTCTAATTTTTACTTATATTTAAAACAAACTATTCATTTAAAATACAAAAATCTTACCAATTTTGATATTTTAAAGTAGTACACAAAAGGATAAAACATTATTTTGTATTTAGTAAATTGCAAATGGATACTAACGTTCCCCAAAAAATATATATGGGATAAAAGTTGTTCACATGTTATCATTGAAAATCATAGAATATCAAATATTGTTTAATAGTTACTACACGACGAAGAATCGAAAACAATGATATAAAATTTATTTCTAAAACGATGATGATAATGAAGAATCAACAATGAGATTGCATTAATATATTTAATTGTTTAATTCTTTCATGAGATTGTACAATTTATTTATAATTTATTACTGACTTGATTTGAAACCGAAAAATGTATTTTTTTTTTAAATTAATAAAAAAATTAATTCAGTAATTAAAAAAATAAAATTTTTGAAAACCGTGAAACCAGTAAATTGGAACCGAAACCGGCTCAAACCGGAACCGTCAACCGTCTACATGTGGTTTGGTTTCGGTTTCAGTTTTTAGCAAACCGTAACTGACGGTTTCAAACCGTAACCGTAACCGGAATCGGAAATGGGCATGTCTAGCCTAGAGCTGCTCTTGGATCTCGGTGGTCGGAGTTTGAATGTCGGCGCGGATTGTACTGACATCTACTTCCAGCCCTTCTATCCTTTTGTATGTGTCGCCATAGCATAGCCTCTCAAACGGTCCTCACGGACCTAGTACTATCTAATACTAGATTTGTTTTGTTGCACCAGTAACCAACAAGAACAATAGCAATACAATAAGAATGAGTGGAAGTCAAATTTAGTAGTTGCATCAACATGCCAAACGAGACTGTCCTATTTCCGAGTTAAGGGAAACTCCAGAGCTAATCTTAGTTTTCACCAAATATCAGTTGTGTAGTGAAACCCTAGGGCGAACTACTTAAGGGTTATTTCCGTATGGGTCAGGCTCAAAACACAAAATACAGCTAACCAACATACAACTAATAAAGCAAAAGGACCCAAACAACCAAAATACCCATAACTCCTCTTTCCTTCTTATGCAACGGCTCGTTTTTTTCTTCCTCTCCCCTTTTAAGTAAGAATGAGAGTTGGTGTATCAATCTTATAAACTTAACATTTTGTATGAATGAAATTATGAAGTTTAAGACAAGTAATAGCATTTTTCAATCTGAAATAGGTCTTCACATTACATATTTGTACGTCGAATGGTCCAAAAAGTAATTGTGCATTTATGCCAATCATCCAGACCAGGTGCAAGTTTGAGAAGTAGGTTTTTCTCTCTAAACAAAATTTTTAAGAAAATATATTTAAAAAAAAAGCATGTGATTCTTCTAAAAAAACAAATCAACTACCCGTACTGGTGCTAAAACATTGGTTTTCCAAAATAGATACGTATTAGTCTTAAAGAATATCATCTCATAACCACTCCTACATTAACACTGCAAGAACTTTACACATAAAAACTACAAAATAAACTAGCACTATAAATAGTGTAAGATACTGCAACAGTAGTGATAAATTAAATAATTAGCATACACAAGCATACAACATGCAATAATATGTACCAGCTACAGACAGCTAAGCTTTCAGAATAAGTCAAGTAGGAGGAGCTGCTGATGGAGGTAAAACTATTTGAGGAGATGACGAATTCTTCAGTTTAGGAACTTTAAAGGAGGAAGTGAACAGTTTCGGAGTATCTGGAATGAAAATAACATCCACGTCTTTCCTCTTCGAACTACAGCTTCCCTGCAAAACACGTGAAAGAAAATAATCATTCTCCATTGAAACAAATTCCATGTAACAAGACAACCATCCATGATACAACTTATGAGGCGCAATTTAAGAAACATAAGAAAAGAAAGGATTTTACTTCATCCATATGCTGTGATCATAATTTATGTACCAAGATCACAGGCTGTACACAGCATTGAGTACTGACTGACTAAGAAGTACCTCAAACCAAAATCCAGCTAACTTAGAAATTTGACTACCAGTTGCGTGCAACTTACGAGTAAACAGGCAGAGACCGTAATGTACTTGCCAGAGGTTAGGTGCAGTTCGACTACTTTCAATGTTTTTTAACATGTCATTATACATACGTGAATCTCTAAGTAGCAAAGATGGGATTCAACATAAATTGAGCTTTGCTATCGATTGCTTCCTAGGAGTCTTTCCTCCAGTTAACTTATGCGCACTTGGTTTCGTATGAGTCATCTGTAGAGAGACTTAGTTGCAATATACCCTCACAAGGTTTTAAAAAACCCAATTGAGGCCCGCCTCGAGGCACGCCTCGAATCGAAACGGCAAAAAAACGCCTTGAGGCGTACGCCTCAGACCATACGCTTCATCTGAGCGCCTCGTTCCGGCGAGGCGCGCCTCGAGGCCCGCCTTTGAGACGTTTTTTCATTGAGGCGGTCCCTTTTTTTATCGGGCCAGAATTCGAATTCTTATGAAATTAATATAATTGAGCTTAAACCTAATTACATTAATTAGATTTTTAGTCAGCCCAATCCAAAATATTTAGATTAGAATCAAAATTGAGTAGAAAACAACGTGAATTGAAATTAATATTAGTGTTGCTTCCAGAAACGAAGAGGTTATATTAAATTAGACATTTCTTTATGTGATTAGTTGCCTGAAGTTTTATTAGATAACTGGGTATAATTAATTATTTAACTTAATAACACGAAGAGGTTAGATGAGCTAGTAAGATTCATTGTATTTCTCTTCCAGAAAAGATATTTTGGCCACAAATTCCCATGTATTTCACTAAAAAGTTAAAATCCTAGTTGTGGAGAATATTGAATCCCATGTATTTTGAATTTGAGAGTACTTTTGACTTATGTGTTATTATATATTTATTATAGGGAAAAAATTAAATTTACGCCTCAATTTTACGCCTCGTTCCGTTTTGAGGCTTACGCCTCGTGAAACCATGAAAAAACGCCTCAAAACCCGTTTACGCTTTTTAAAACCTTGTACCCTCAAATTGAAAGAGACTTTCTACAATTTGTTGCTAAGTTTAGCAAGATCTCAGAAAAGAAAAAGATACAAACAAGGGCAACAGTAAACGAGTAAGTTTATAAGGATCGGGAGATGTATGTTAAGGATCGAGTAGAGGGTATACAACAGTAAACGAGTAGAGAGCATTTCTTGTCTTAACTGGTTTTTTGGTGTGGGGGCGGGGTGCATGAGCTTCCTTTCTAGGCGATCTTATTCCTAACAATAACCAAATCCCACCAGTACTTCGGATCACTCATCCCTAAATAAGTGTGCACTGGAAACATTCATTCTCAGTAAAATCAAAGTTATAAGCATGCAAATGAGGACATTAAAAACAGATTTTTAGTAACCTGGTACCCTCTACGTGATTCCACCTTTTCAAATTTGTAAATTTTCTAGTTCAAGTTTCACAGTCCAGACTCCTACCTGAAGAAAATAGCAGCAGGAAGTAACCATAGGGTGAGACAGCAGAATGTTCATTGCCCTTTCCACCAATACTGTTTACAGACTTAAGAGCTAGCTATCCACCAAAATTAGTGTCAATGTGTCATTAGTTGTTCGCGTCTAAACCCAGAAAAAGGCAAAGGCTTCATAACTTCTCCAATTGCAACGTCAACTCCTTATCTCTG
This sequence comes from Lavandula angustifolia, assembly GCA_028984105.1. Taxonomy (NCBI): domain Eukaryota; kingdom Viridiplantae; phylum Streptophyta; class Magnoliopsida; order Lamiales; family Lamiaceae; genus Lavandula; species Lavandula angustifolia. Next base: position 6,304,367 of record CM054806.1, on the reverse strand, counting down.
AGATCCTCTTAATTGTCAACTATATTGCCCGTACAGCAAAACACCATATGTATAAGAAAAGCAATTCTCATCATATTCACGAGTGATCATACTATAAAGCTCCTTATATGAGTCTTGGATATAAACTTATGCTTCATTCATGACCGGTATCCCAGCAACAAAAATTATGAAAACCTCACATCACATGACACCGACATTAGACTAGACCAAAATATGCAAGAGAAAACAACACAATTTGATTAATAAGCTACTACAAATACAGAACGCATATGAAATCATCCACTTTGGTTTATCATCACATCACAAGATTATATAGTGAAACCATCAGAACCCACTCAGGATGCAAAAGAACAGCATGCTTGCAGCAATTTAATCAACCAAATTTCTACATGACATTTGCATTTAGTTATATGCTACGCAAGACTCACAAGATGTTTGACAACTATATGCCACAAACCACAAAGACGGGTTTCGATCATCAACATACCTTCTCACTTGTTTGTGGAGGATCCGACTCTGTCTTCACTTTAGCAATGCTTCTCCGAGTGCTACTACTATTCTTGCCTCGGCTTAAAGATGATATTCGCTCTGCTCTACAAGGGTGCTGTAACGTCGTAGCTGACCCTGATCTGGATTTTAAGATTTCAATTTCCTTCATAAGATTCAAGATTTCCTCATTCTTTCGAATTGATTCAGATTCCATCTTTGTAATATTAGCCTGTAACTGTTCATTTAATATGTGCATCTCTTCTGCCCTGCTTACAAGCATCAGAACCTTTTCATTTGCATTTTCAACTTCATCGCATTTCTTTCGTAATTGTTCAGTGAAGCTGCTCTCCATTTGTTTATACTGGTTCCAAACAAAATTCTTCTCTGCCAAGAGAACTGAAATCTCAGAGTTCTTCTCCATTTTGTAGTTCTCAAGTTCACTTTTCAGCTTCTTCACCTCATCTCGAAGTGCTTTATTTCGCGAGCCTTCCCCTTTATTACTATTATCAATTGATATATCCTGAAAGTCACAAGAAAGTTTTGAACAAAAGAAAAGATATGTGGATTGATCTCATGGAAAACCACCTAACATGTAAAAAGTATAGCACGTACAGTTGGCCCAGAACACTTCTGCGCAAGATTGTCACTCAAATCTCTGAAGTCAGCCAAGTCATACTCTGCATTCTCTACATTCGACAGAAACTTGGTATGAAGATACAATAAAAAACAAGTAAAAACTAATAATTTTCCTTGTAAATATGTAACTGAAATAAATGTACAGCTTCCCCAAGGTTTTTCTCATTGACGATAAAAATCATGAAATTACTCCGGTCAGTGCTAAAGAGTATCAAAATCATGAAATTAATGTTTAGTACATTGTTTTATCTTTCTCATAATAGTTTAATTCAAAAATAAATTATTACTTCCTATGCCTGTTTCCAAATTTTCAATATAGTTGAGTGGCAGAATCAATTTGGAACAACTCATGACAAAAGCTTTCCTTTTGTCGTCTCTCATCCCGCATAAAGGGGGATAGTGTTTAACTCTTTATATGTATATATTACATTTGTTAATGTTGACATTTGGGCAGACAATTCATATTATGTTTAATGGTGGTAACTATGGTTATTCTTATTATTGAGGCTTATGCCCCAGTCTACAGCAACTTACAACTCGTGGTATAATGGAAAAATGCTTTGAGTGCTGATTATGATTTTTAAGACCTTGTCTTTCTTCTATACCCAGCCTACTAGTTCCCCGCCGGCCTAATCTCTCATATCCTTCCAGAATACTCCAATCCTATGCACCTCCTAGACCTAACCACCACCTTCCACCCACCGCCTCCAGTTTAAAAGCCCAACACAACAAGTTTGTATCCCCGCCAAACCCCCAAAGCAACTGACTTATGCAAAATTATTTTCTTTCTCCTCAGGGCACAGTCACCTGTCTCCAGTAGACCCCATAACTGCCCACCTTTAACTTAAAACTATTATTAGCCTAGATTTTTTTAAGGACCATAACAGATCGCATGTTTCCACAGATGGTACCGGCCTCCAGTAGAGAAGCACAGCGTCAGGAATGGGAAGAAGATATTTTAATCCAACATGGTCAGTTTGAGGAAAAAGTGTTAGGCACTATTGTACCTTTAGTGGAGAAATTAGGCACTATTGTACCTTTAGTGGAGACCGGAAACTTAAAATTTTATTTAAAAAATTAAAAAAAATTATTCAAAAGGGAAAAGTTGATAAAAGCATCCCATGGGGAGCTTCCAGATTGTACTGAAAATATTATACCTTAGACCTAGAATTGAGGCAGAACTAAAGAAGTCATCCCTCAAACACTTTTTTTTCTTTAAGCCAAGAGAGGTGAAGTGCTGCAAACGATGTTCGGCAAAAACAATCACTTATAGAGTGTGTTCTAGCACATCCTTTAACTAATCTTCTAGAGAAAGCTTGAACAGTGAGATGACAGTACATTTAACTGTTTGGAAATTTCCGTTCCACTAACAGAGGCTTACATTTGCAAGTTTACTAGAGTTAGATGCAATGGATGCTCCCAATAGTTTAATCCCTTCTCTCAAGAAACTTTAATTACTAGCAAAAATATCCAAAACTAGAAAAAAGGATTCATTCTTGAATCTTAGACTTTATTGGAGTAAACTACTCTTGAAATTTCTTATGTCGTCTCGCATGATGCAGCTTCTAAACTATGCATAACTAAATTCTTTACTAAACTATCATTTCAGGTCCAGAATTACAAACAAAAAAATCATAATTTTCAAAGGTAAAAAGAAATCAAATCGGTGCAATCTTTCTTGGGTTAGAAAACTAACCATATCTATGCTTGTAGACGATAGAATCCCGTTCCCTGAAACCCAGAATGAGTTCCGCTTTCAAAGAATCAACTTTGTGCTCTGTTTTTATCTGCATCGAGAATCCCCAATCGTTAGCAATTCATACAGAAAACACTATTAAAAAACACTATTAACTCCGACAAATATATTAGAATTCACACAATTGAAAGGAGGTCAGTCACCATATAAATAACCCCATGCAAGTGCTTAACTCTGTCTTCAAGAATCTGCCTGTCACTCTGAAGATTCTGAGTCAATTTCACCATCGCTTTAAAAATATTATCCCATTTTCTTTCGCGAACCGAATTTTTCTCCAGGGATTGGCGTTTCCCCATCGCAAAGTTTGCAAATATACAGATAACGTGAGTCAGTGATAAAATAATTAGTAGTAAAAATCGAGATTAATATGGCAGAAGGTTGGGTCGAAATAACGGCGAAGAGGCAGCAGAAGGAAAATTTCCGGCTTCACGAATCACGGCGAAGCAGCAGCAGAAGGAAAATTTGTGAGTGAGAGGAGAGAGAAGGTTAGGTCGAAATAAATCTTTAACGGACGAAATTTTTGAAGAGAAAAGGGGCAGCGGGCCCAGACATCAAATCAAATAATATACACAGATTTTTCCAAATCCCTTTAGATTTGTTTATTTATTTATATATTATTTTATTTTATTGTGTTATGTATGTAGTATATTTATGTGTTAATATATCAATATACCAATCTATACTATATCAAATACAAAATTACCCAACTTTATAAAACCTATCCACTATATACCCAAATTTACTAAAATACCCCAACTTTTTCACTTCTCTCACCTAAAAAGTGTCAGACCATGATCAAACCGTGGGAGTGTCCGACCGATCGGACATGACCGATCATGATCGGCCCATGTGATCGGGCACCCCCACATGATCGGCCATGTGATCGGCCACCCCCATGATCGGCCAAGTCCCATCGGCCACCCCCATGATCGGCCACCCCATGTGATAGTGGATAGCGATCGGCCCACTTGGTCGGACGTGTCCGATCGGTCCGACCGATCGGACCTGATCGGCCCCTCTGTCCACCATGATCGGACCATCCATAGTAGGGTATTTTTGTCTTCTTGGATATATAGTGTAGTTAAATATAAGAATTGGGTATAAATGTGTTTGTCTTTCCCCATATGGGCATTTCGCCGCCGGACTCTATATTTATTTACCATATATATTAGTTTTAATATGCGTTGTTAGCCAAAAAACATAAAACAAACTGAGAGAAAAAGCCACTTCATACAAGCATAAAACGGATTTTCACTAAGACGACTATTTTAAGGTCCTACACTTCCGCACACAACCTTTGTTGCTAAACTACTGTTCACTGATATAAATTAGTAGGACTGTACTGAGTAGGAGAATCTCTACCCACGCGATCGAGAAAGCTTATTTGGCTAACTGACAAGTTCAGTAGCAATATTCAACATCAGCTGACTTTTCGCGTTATGAGTTTTGAATTTGCATTCAGGTGTATTCATCCCCCCCCCCTTTCTACACCTGAAGCTCGTCTCTGGACCTGACAAGGAAGGAAAGAAGGTTGTTGCCAATTCTTCTACTACTCCTCCTTCACCCAAGAAAAAGCCAAAGTTCCGAAGCATAGAAGCTGAGATTGCTTATGATAGGGAAATGACTGAGAGGCTTTAGGCAGAACTAGAAAAAAACGAAACAGAGGAAAAGCCTGAGAGAAAAAGCCACTTCAGAAGAAAGTTGTGCTGAAGGCAGCAGTACAAACACTGAGAAGTCCAACGCCCCAACAGTCAACGTCTATTGCTGCCAAGGCTAAAAGTTCACAAACTGCTCAAACAAACTGCTCAAAGCTCTTAGAAATAGACTGAACAAGAGCTGCAGTCACTATAGATGAACTTTGGAATGCCTCTAAGAGAAGCCTAGACTTTAGAGCCAAAGCAAGGCAGATTGTTGAGGCCAAGAGCATAATGCTACAAGAGGAAATTGATGCTGAAGTCACAAGGACTCAGAAGGAAGCAAGAGAAAGAGCCGTGGAGAAGAGTTGAGAGATCCCTCCTACATCTATTTGTGTTTATCTATAGTACGTCTATCTATTTCTAATTGACTTTTGCATCATCAAATAGGGGGAAATTGTTGGGTGATGATTTATAATGAAAGATTTGAAGATCTCACAACCCTAGCTGATTGATTGACCAACATATTGTAATAGATTTATAGCTTAGTTGAGCTTAGCATATTTGTAGCTCGGTAGGCTAGAAAACATTTTTAGTAGCTGCCTTGGTTTCAGCTGAAAATTCTATTCAACAGTCTTTTTAAATCAAGTGGTTTGAAGACTTAGTTGGATTCCGGATGAATCTACTGATTGAGTGTTGTGAAGTCCATAGAAGCACATCAACATGCTAAAGACATTGGAGTTTGAATGAGCCTAACCTACCAATGGAGATCTTTTCAGTAAAGTGTCTGAGGTATTAGAGGAAGTCAACTCAACATCAGTCTTGGAGTTTCAATGAGCCTAACCTACCATCTAACGTGTCCGATGAGGAACTGCCAACCCTGTACTTATTCTGAAATAAAGCTGCAGTCAACCTCTGAACTCTAAAAAAGAGAGAGAATCTCTACAGTGAAGTCCAAATTGCAAGATTGCCATTTTTCTTGTCTTGTTTGACACATGTCTAGGTCCTCTCCAACAAATCTATTCACCAGTCAAGCCTATAAATAGAGATCATTTTCCATGCAATTCTTGTCATGTTTGACACGTGTTGGACTTGCTTTCAAATGCTTTAAGTTGATCTTTCCCGTTGTTATGAAATGAAACAGGGACAATCAAAGATATGAAAATATGATATAGCGGGCTTCCTTCCATTCCATATTTCATAAGGTACATTGTTGTTGTCGAGTTAGGATGGATCTTTTCTAGGTATATCATGTTGTTGCTGTAGCTTTAGCTCAAAACTTTTGAGGTACGTTTGATTCTACAAGCATTGATCTTACAACTTCCTTGATGGTTCAGTTCCTTCGTTCAGCAACTCCATTCTGCTCGGGTGTCGTTGTTGCTACTTTTTCATTTTTTATTCCATGAGCTTTTAGGTAATCAGTAACATGTGAGTTTATTAATTCAATTTCTCTATCAGAACACGTTTTCTTAATCTTAATGTGTTCGGATGAGTGATAAGATTTGAAGATCCCAAAACCCCTAGCTGAATGATGGGCCTTCGATATTGTAATAACTTAGATGAGTTCAGCTGTTAAAACTCAGTAGGCTAGAGTTCAGTAGCTGTGGATTCAGTAGAAGATTCTGCACTCAGCTGAAGAACTCAGTATCGAGGAAGTCAGTTGGTCTGTTAATCACCAACTGAATATGCAAAGGGAATCGAGCCAGCGACTGAAGTGTTCAGACGAATGTCGATAGAGGGCAATCAAGCAAAGGTCCGAGGATTATAGGAAGTCAACTCATCGTACTTTGAGTTTGAATGAGCCTCACCAGCTCTCATAGACCTCGACCAAAGCCGACAACGCCTTACCTGCTTTGCCATAAAGCTGCTCTCAGTCGGAAAAAAAGGAAATCTCTACAGTGCCTCTACTCAACGTTCAAATTATTTGTGGCCGCTTTTCTTGTCTTATTCAACACGTGGCTAGAAGCCCTCCAATGGATCTATTCATAAATCGAAGACTATAAATAGAGAAGGTCTTCATGTAGAAAGACGGACAGGGAACCAAAGAAAACAAAGCTCAAACCTCTAGCGAACTTACAAGCAACATACAAGCGAAGAACATGCTCTTTGATTTTAGATTGCTTCTTTAATTCTTCTCTCTAGAGAATTATTGTTCCATTTCTCTATCTAAGCGTGCGAATTGTAAAATCAAAAGCTTAGAACCTCGAAGGAGTTCATATCTTTTGAACTATTCTTATTTGTAAGAACTCCTTCCTAGTTGGAGAAACTCTAACCTTAAACGGTTAAGAATTATACGGTCACTACGACTACAAGTAGTTATCTGTCCAGCGTACAAATTGAGTGAGGCTTCCTGAGTATAAGCAAACAGGTTAGAATCTGTCCTATGAACAGATCAACTGAGGGTTGCTCAGTATAATTAAAACAACAACTCCTGCTTAGTTCAGGACAGTGGACGCAGGACCTTGTGTGTCCAAACCACTTTAAAAATCGTTGTGTTGATTTTAACTGTTCATTCAGCATCCAACTGAGTTTTAAATCAACTTGCATAAAACGGGTATTCAAATGAGATGCATATTTTAAAGGGCCTACACTTCCGCACTCAACTCTTGTCTTGAGCTACCGTTCACCGATATAAGTCAGTGGGACTGTACTCAATAGGAGAATATATTCCCAAGCGATCGAGAAAGCATATCTGGCCAACTGACAAAGTTCAGTAGCAATCTTCAGCTAAAGCTGAGTTTTGTGTTCTGAGTTTGAATTTGTATTCAGGTGTATTCCCCCCCCAACACCTGAAGCACGTCTCTGGACCAGCAATTGGTATCAGAGTGGTGTTCTTCTAGATCATCGTTTCCTGTTTACTGGTCTTAACTCGAACAGATCCTTGAAAACCGTTTTCACTGCATTTGCATATCTATTCATAGCATTTTATACGATATTCTACATCATGTCTGATTTTTCAGGTATTAGGACAGTACCCATGTTTTAGGCAAAAAATTATGCGTTATGGAGGGTGAGGATGGAGGTTCATCTTACATCGCTGCACGACAGCATGGTTGATGTTCTAGAGAAAGATCCTATTGTTCCTATGATCGACAGCGTCGAAATTGTAGTGGAAGGAGCAACAGGAGCCAGAACCGGCCCAAAAATCCCCAAAGACAAGAGCCTCTTCAGACCTGAAGAGAGGAAGTTGCACAACCTCGATCGAGTCGCACCAAATACGATATTAACAACTCTTAGTGACTCGCATCTTGGCAGGGTGCACGAATGTAAGACAACGAAGAAGTTATGGGATGCTCTAGCTGTGCTGAGTCAAAGAACTCCACAGATAAAAGAAAACAAACTGGAGTTAGAGCTACAGAAGCTTGAAGCATTCGCTATGCTTTCAGGAGAGTCCATTGATGATTTTAGTGTCAAATTCACTAATCAAATCAACATGATCAATGGACTGGGGAGAACATTTAGCAATAAGGAGACCAACACCAAGATCTTAAGGGCTCTTAGAAAGCCCAAGTGGTACTCTTTTGCTACATGATTAAGGAGGAACTAACCTGAACTCTGTTACTCCTGATTATATATTTTCAGAGTTAAAGACATAGGAGTTTGAGTTCAATCTCCCACACACCCCGGTGTTGAGACTGAAGTGCCAATGGATCACGCTTATAAGGCATCAGTCAGCACACCCGGAGCAAGTCCCTCAAGCATAAGTTAGTTAGCTGGAAACTCAATGACTATACCCTCTGCTGACAACTTGACTGAGAAGTATGCTCTCCTCGCAGTGAAATACCAGAAGGAGAAGGACAAATTCCAGAGAATGAAGATGAAGAAGTCTTCTAACTATCAAGGTAAGAGAGATAATAGTCACTCGAAAAGTGAATCTAAATCTCTACATGAATGCAGGAATACTAAAGTCGCTCCCACTGGAAATACTGATACAGCTAAAAGAGAGGTCCGGAGCTCAGTATGCTATAACTACAAGAAGCTAGGACATTATCAATATGAATGTCGGAACTCTCAGCATTTGAGCGAGTTGAACGGTAAGCTCGATGTGACAAATTTGTTAGAAAGAGGTAAGCTTACATAGCTGGAGAGTTATCTGACTGCTTAAGAGACGTAGAGCTTTTCATGGAATCTTCAGATGATGATGTTGTGTTCGTTGCAATTGAAGCAGAAGAAACTGAACTATGTCTCATGGTCGGGGAAGAGGTTGAGGTAAATTCTGACCCTAATATATGCCCCTCTTCACCGTGCACACATGACACAAGCTCAATTGCAGGTGAACCGCTAGATGTGGTTCTTGCATACGAAAATCTGCTCAAAGAACAGATCCAGATGAGCCAACAATTCAGCAAGACTCTCAGGAGATAGAACTCCTGAAAGCTGAGAATCAGAGACTTTCGATGAGAAGTCAGGACTCTACAAAGTCTTAAGAACTTGTGCTGAGATAGAAGGAAGAGATTAATTCTCTGATGATTAAGTCTCAACATCAAGAAGAACAGATCTCAGTCTTGACCAAAGACATCTCTGAGAAAGATATTGAGATAGCACAGCTCAGTCAGAAACTTGCAGAAGTACAAAAGGATTATTCACTCAGGAGGAGTGATGAAGTTTGGCGAGGACTGATGACAGAGCAATATCTTGGAGCTAAGGAGAAGTTGGAAAGTGTGCTCAGAACTCAGAGGCCAGTTTCCGTAAAGTAAGGACTTGGCTATACGTATGAGGCATCCACTTCTACCTCCAAAGATTCAGATAAGCTGGCTGATCGGTTTGACAGAGGGAAAACTCAAACTGTTGAACCTACAACCCCTAAGGCAAAGAACAAGAAAAAGATGATCGCACCTCAGCCCAGCAACAAGAAAGTGACCATGGTTCAAGTCGTAAGACACCTAGGTCCAACTCAGGGGGAACCAAAAAGGTCAGGTGGGCCGAACAGTATGAGCCGAGAGTCCAAAGCCCAAAGGTTCAGAATAAGAAGAAGATTGAACCTCAGAAGAGGAAAAAGTCAACATCTCCAAGTTCAGTGGAGAAGCCAGCTGACAAAAAGGGCATGTCAGGGTTGTTAGACAAGTTTGGATCCAAAAGTCCACTAACATATAAGGACCCAAAGCTGAACCCAAAGGGTACCTAAATCTTTTTTTGTTTTGCAGGTGCTAAAGGACCATTGGATTATGGACAACGGTTGCTCAAGACACATGACGCTTCAGAAGAATCTGCTGATCGACTATGTTCAGCAAGAAGGAGCATGAATTGAGCTTGGTGACAACTCCAAAGGCTACACAAGGGGATACAGAACGCTGAAAATAGGGACTGCGGCAGTTCCTAGAGTATCATATGTTGAAGGACTTCAACAGAATCTCCTTTCTGTCAATCAATTCTGTGATAACTCCAATAAAGTGACTTTTGACGTAGGTTTTTGTGATGTTCTTGATAAATCTACAGGAAAAATTATGTTATCAGGGTCGCGGTGAGGAAACATATATTATGCTGAATGGAATACCGTCGAACCTGAAGCCTACCTGCTAGTACACACGAAGTCAGATGATAAAATAGCATGGTTGTGGCACAGACGATTGAGCCATCTGAACTTCAAAACAATGAACAAGCTAGCATGGGATGCTAAAGTCAGAGGACTTCCAAACGAAGTTTTTAGAAGACACAAGAATTGTAAGAAATGCTTGAAGAGGAAGCAAACAAAGTCAAGCAATCCGCTTATTCTGTCACCTTCTATTGATGGGATACTTCAACTGCTTCACATGGATCTGTTTGGGCCAGTCAATCCAGTGACGATCAGAGGAAAGAAATAGGCTCTTGTTGTCATTGATGACTATTTAAGATATACATGGGTGATTTTCATCGCTAAAAAATCTGACGTCAAATTTGAACTGCCAAAACTGCTAAAACGGTTAAGCGTCAAGTAGATTATAAAAATTCAGAAGATACGCTCAGACCGTGGAACAGAGTTTCTAAAGTCAATGATAAGGACTACTACGAAGCTGAAGGCATTAAACACGAGACCTCAACGGCACGTACGCCTCAACAGAATGGTCTTACTCGAAGGAAAAAAAAACACTTAAAGAAGCAGCAAGAACATTACTCGCAGACTCAGGTCTTCCATTGAAGTTCTGGGCAGAAGCTAATGACACTACCCGATACACTCAGAACAGATCTCTACTGACTCAGATGCACATTAAGACACCATATGAATTATGGAAATGGAGAACTCCTTCTATCTCTCATTTTCATGTTTTTGGTTGTTCGTGTTTTATCCACAATAATGGAAAGGACCAGTTAAAGGTCTTTGATAGCAAGTCAGACCAAGGATTTTTCTTAGGATACTGCAGGGTCAGCAAAGCCTTTAGGGTCTTTAACTACCGGACCCTTTGCGTGGAAGAAAGCCCTCGTGTTTTATTTGATGAATATACTTCTGAGGACAGGAAGTCAAACTCTCAGCAAGAAGCTGAAGAGGTCAGGAGCAAGCTACAGGATCTAAGCTTAAAAGAGAACATCGAAAAGATCCAGCATTGTTGGGATGATGATTCAGACGATGAAATTCAGAATCAACCAACAAGCAATGTAGCCAAAGGAGATTGATTCTACTGAATAGAATCAATCCCAGGTAATTCAGGTCGATGAAGAAACCCCAGTGGTAACTAAGACCTCTACTGAGAATAACAACTCAGGGGGAACTAATAATGTTCTTAATGTTGGGATTTTATAGACTGAAGCAAGTTTTATGCTTGTATACAATGTGTTTTTGTCCTTACCACTATTTTATTCTCCTATATAATAAATATATATATTTACACATGTAATCATTTACTCCGTCCGTCCCGTTATTTGTGGCTCAATTGGTTTCGGCACGGGAATTAAGAGAGTAGATGATAAAGTATGAGAGAGAGAGAGTAGATGATAAAGTATGAGAGAGAAGATGAGTAAGATAATGAGAGAGTATGAGAGAAAGATGATAAAGTAGGAGAGAGAATGTAATAAAAGTAGGAGAGAAAAGATGATAGAGTAGGAGTAATTTTTTACCTAATTAGGAAAGTGGGCACAAATAATGGGACACCCATTTCGGGAAAGTGAGCCACAAATAGCGGGACGGAGGGAGTACCTTGTATAAAAGTCAGATTTGTGTAGTGTGTCGGGTATCACAGAAGACTACACAAATTGGTTGAACTGACAAGATATAAACAATTATCACAGCTGAGACAACTTCAAGATAAGTTGTCGCTTTAAGCTGTAGTTTATATAAGAAGTGGTTTGTCTTGGCTGTTTGTCTTTACTGGTACACTTAAGGTGGTGTATTAATGGATCACAGTGAGATGTGTTCTCCTAACTGACCTTAGTGGAGAACTAAGATCTCGGTGACTTCGCTGGTCTTAAACTTGATAAGACTTCAGCTGAGCATATTTGGCTTTCACTTTGAAAGGGGTTTTCCACGTGAATCTTGGTGTTTTCGTTATACTGGGTTGGGCTAGCCTTAAGGGTCTCTTGGTTATACTAGGTTAGGCTAGCCTTAAGGGTCTCTTGGTTATACTGGGTTGCCTTAAGAGTCTCTTGGTTTTAACCTCTTCACATTGAAAGGGGTTTTCTACGTGAATCTTGGTGTTTTCGTTGTTCTTATTGTTTATTGTGTTTCTTTGTCGAATTACATCCATTTTAGTATTGGTTTATACTCCTAATATATTCTGCGAATTGGGGAGGCTATAATTTTGATTTCTGATATGCATGTATTTCCTGTAATTTTCAAATTTCACTTATGTTCTAAACAAATAACACTTTTTTCAAAATAATTGATACACAATAAATGAAAGTTTTGTTCAAAGCAAGACACATTTGTTCACAATAAACGACACTTTTGCTTAAAATAATTGATACTTTTTTTCCTAAATAATTAATACTCGATAAAATGTCTATCTTGTAATCAATTGGCACTTTTATTTGAAATAAATGACACTTTTTCCTAAAACAATTTATACTCGATAAATGACACTTTTGTCAAAAATATATGACTCCTTTATTCAAAACAAATAACATTTTTGTTCAAAACAAATTACACTTCTATCAGTGATAGTAGAAGGCGCTCAAAATGAAAATGACACTTTTGTTTCGAAACAAATGATACTCAACAAAGGAAACGCCTGTCCTTAACAAAATTAAAAAATAAAATAACTTAGAAAATTAAAAAAAAGAGTAAATTAAAAATATTGAATTTAAAAAAAAAAAAAATCGCACAGTAGTTTTCAAAAAATAAAAAAGCTAGAAAAAAAAAATGAATGAAAAATAGAATGTAACTCGGCAAGCTCAAACTCAAGACCTCTTGGTTGATAGAAGAATGACTTACCATTAGGCTATAAGCCATTTTTCTAATAGCATTAGCATATGTTAGAGTTTTAAAAAGGGTATGGAGCACCAATCAATCAATTGCAATTGTGTGATAAAGATAAATTTATAAAATCCAAAGGACAAAACTAAGTAATATCTTGGTTGAAATTATATGAATTCAATTTACGTTTAGATTTTCTGATTGTATCATATATTTATGAAATGTACATTTGAAATTGATATGATCTCAATGGGCTATTTACATTGAATTGTGAATGTATCGACGCCCTTGAAGGATATTGACCGGTATGATAGATTAAAACAATGATCAACTCCTTCCTACAGAGTTGAAAATGCAGCAAAAATAAACTAACAAAACTATACACAAGCATATTTTTCACAAATTATAATAAATAATAATTTGTGGGTTGTAATCCAGTATCACAAGAAAATTACAAATAGAACAGAGTGTGATACGCCTGATCCTACTCTACCATGTAAATCACCAAACGTGCCATAATACTTATGACACGATGTTAAACACAAGACACAAACACTCGAACTATCACTCTGCCTCAATACGCCGAGATTAGCTCCACTCGCTAACTAGACTAAGCTTCTAACAAATGTGGCATTCTATTTTTGCGGAACACTCTTGGAAATACGATACTCTTGCTAAGCAACTAAGCTCAAACAGGTTCAAGTTCTTTAACTGATGAACTCTAGTACTTATAGTCTTGGCTTACCTTACTCCAAGTAGTGTGATCTAGTCTACTACACTAGAAGTTGTTCGTTTATTCAGTTGATTATCATATGTCACTTCTCTCAGCTGCACACGTTCACTTCAGCATTTCAGTCTCCACTTCTATTACACGTGCACATTAACTAGAAGATCTACTTCTATTACACGTGCACAAATTTAGCAACTCCTTGTAATTGCTCTCCACTTCTCATGACAAACACTTCCATGAATTGATTCGTGCTTTATTCTCCAACATAAATCCATTTTTTATTATCTGCACATAATTAAATAATATCCACGTGAAAATACATGAAATAATCTCACTAGATTGAATACGCTACGAACCAGAATTAATTCATATAAGTATAGTTTGTTGAATGCGTGTTTGATACTTCATACTTGTACATGATTATAGAAGCATTTTATGCAATTTTAATAATAAAATTAATTATTTATAATTCTCACCTTCATTAGAATCACGTGTTTCTGACAATGGCGATACAAGCGAGCATCGAACTCACCGTGACAGGGACGTTCCAGAGGAGCAGTTGCGAAATCCAATGTGGAAAATGAGAAAAATCTATTTCTAGTTTATTAAATTATTACATTAAATAATGCGCAAAAACAAAGACAAGGTCGTTGGGGAATTTCGATTTCAAGTTTCGGAGCTTCCCATAAAGTCCGACGTGGCGGTCACCTCTCGCTATTGATTCGGTGAGATTATTACCGGTTTATCAAGTATCACCAAATACGCAACCGGATATTCCGGTAGGTCGGCCCTCCCTACATGCTCGAACGTATAAATAATTGCCTATCTTCCCTTTCTCGTTTTTATTCAACCATTTTAGTCTTCCTAATTTTTATTATTCGCCAAAATCTTCAGTCTTTTGCCTACTCCTACAAGGTTAGCTTCTCGATTCAGTTTTCCTTCTATCCGCTGCAAAGTCTCCATCTTTTTCTGATAATAATGGTGGGACTTTTGTTAAAATTTTGCCAGTGACTGGATCTATTTCGTTTTGCTCTATTATCTTGTTCTTGCTCAGAGTATTTGTAATCTGCTTGCTGAATTTGTAAGGTTGAATTTCACAGAGTTGACTTTTTTTGCTCTTGAGTTGTGATGCAGTCTTGCTTGTTTGTTGCTATTGTAAAGATTTGAAAAGCATTGCTTTGACCTCAATTTATGGCATTTTTGGGATTTATTAATATTGAGCTCAAGTTTTTATTTTTCATCAACTGCAGATCTTTACATCCATAATTTCCTTCCTAGCAATCTTGACATCATAAGTGTAAGCTTGCTTTCCAAGATGTCTCCAACTTCTGATGCTGCTCTGAATGGAAATGTGAAACGTAGTGAGAGTACGTCGATTTTTGAAATTGGAGAGTCGGATTTATCAAGATTGTTGGAAAAACCAAAGCATGTGAACATAGAGAGGAAGAGATCTTTTGATGAGAGATCTTTTAGCGAGTTGTCAATAACGTCCCCACCCCACCACTTCTACAAGAATGGTGAGAACTCGTCTCGGGTGTTTGACAACTTTGGGGCTATTAATTCTCCGGGAAGGTCTGGTATGAGTACTCCTAGATCATTCTATTGTGTGGAGACACATCCTATTGTGTCTGAGGCGTGGGCGGCCTTGCAGAGATCAATAGTGCATTTCCGTGGGCAGCCTGTAGGGACTATCGCCGCCCTGGATCATTCAACTGAAGAGCTGAACTATGATCAGGTGAAGCTTTATCTGTATTTCACGCATTGTTTCATTTGAGACTTTTTTTTCCACTGATCTAGGATTTGCATGCTTTACGATGGATGCTTCTTGATCAGATGTTTAAAAGCTACAAGACGTTATATCATTGTCTAAATTCGGAAAATACGTCCAGTCTTGGAAGTCTTCATCTGATGATTTTTTTGAACTTGGGTTTTCCATAAAAAGTAGAGTATTACTTCCAGATTTGATGCTCGTACAGTCCTTCATCCTAAAACCATTTAAATGAAATTCTGCTTCCACTCTTCTTTGATCAGACAATGAACCTTTTCCATTTTTTGTTTCAATGGTATGGATAAAGATTCATCAAGGATATGAAGAGAAAGTGCGGGAACAAGTAGTTGCTTTATGAAGATTTATTGCTTATGCTCGACCAAAGATTTACTTATATGAACATATGAATATCATCAACAGTCTCACAAGTAGCATTCTTGCATAACGTTTAACAAGATAATAGACTCTTAATGTTTTGTAAGTTGTATAATCATTTTGTTGTCAGGTGTTTGTGCGTGACTTTGTCCCTAGTGCTCTTGCGTTCTTGATGAACGGTGAACCTGAAATCGTCAAGAACTTTCTTCTCAAAACACTGCGTCTCCAATCATGGGAGAAAAAGGTTGATAATTTTACTCTAGGGGCTGGTGTGATGCCTGCTAGTTTTAAAGTACTCCATGATCCTGTACGGAACAACGAAACCATCATTGCAGATTTTGGTGAATGTGCTATTGGTAGAGTGGCTCCAGTTGATTCTGGTTTTTGGTGGATCATTCTGCTACGAGCATATACAAAGTCTACAGGTGATAACTCTTTGGCTGAAATGCCGGAGTTCCAGAGGGGTATTAAACTAATTTTGGCATTATGTCTGTCGGAAGGCTTTGATACATTCCCAACCCTTTTGTGTGCTGATGGATGTAGTATGATTGATCGTCGGATGGTGAGTTCCCTGAAATCTTTCAACTTGTCATTGATTTAGTTGAACTTGCATTTAAACTGCTTCTCTTTCAGGGTGTTTACGGTTATCCTATAGAGATACAGGCATTATTCTTCATGGCCTTGAGGTGTGCTTTGCTTCTACTGAATAAGAACGACGAGGAGGGCAAGGATTTTGCGGACAGAGTTGCTAAACGCCTCCACGCGCTGAGCTATCACATGAGAAGTTACTTCTGGCTGGACATCAAACAGCTTAATGATATATACCGTTATAAGACTGAAGAGTATTCACACACAGCAGTGAATAAGTTCAACGTGATGCCCGATTCCCTCCCCGAGTGGGTGTTCGACTTCATGCCAACACGTGGAGGTTATTTCATCGGTAATGTAAGCCCTGCAAGGATGGACTTCCGCTGGTTCTGCTTGGGCAACTGTGTCGCTATCTTGTCGTCTTTGGCCACTCCCGAGCAAGCTTCAGCTATAATGGATCTCATTGAATCACGTTGGGATGAGCTGGTCGGAGAAATGCCGTTGAAGATATGCTATCCAGCCATGGAAACACATGAATGGAGAATTGTTACAGGCTGTGATCCAAAAAATACTAGCTGGAGTTACCACAATGGAGGTTCTTGGCCAGGTAACACTTTAGTCTTTTCTGAGTTATCAATAATTCTTGTCCGACCATTTGTGTTATGTGCAGTGCTTATATGGCTCCTCACAGCAGCGTGCATCAAGTCGGGTCGACCCCAACTAGCAAGACGCGCCATTGAGCTTCTAGAGACGCGGCTGCTGAAGGATCATTTTCCCGAGTACTACGATGGAAAGCAGGGGAGGTACATGGGGAAGCAGGCGCGGAAGAACCAGACATGGTCCATTGCCGGTTACTTGGTAGCTAAAATGTTGCTGGAGGATCCTTCGCATTTAGGTATGATATCACTCGAAGAAGACAAGCAGATGAAGCCACATATCAAAAGATCTGCCTCTTGGATGTGTTGACACCAAATATATCTTACTTGCACTAATCTCTTTTATACTTTTCTTTTCTGCAATATACACCACGTGCTTGTCTTTCTATATCATGCTCAAATTTGTGTTTTTTACCAATTACTCATAGTCATAACTCATATAAAGGCCGATAGGAATAATGTTTGTTCCCTTTTGGATGTATTCCAAGACGAAAAACGTTTAAGTTGTACTCTCTCCGTCCCACCCAAGTTGTCCACTTTCTTTCGGCACGGTTTTTACGGAGAGTTGTTTGTTGTGTGTAGAGCTCTATAAAGTTGTAGGTCTATCAAATAAAGTGTGTAATAATTGCTAAAAAAAGAAACTAGACAATTTCAATGGAACAGTCCGAAAATAAATACTGGACAACTTCAATGTGACGGCGGGATAATTTCCGTCCCACTCCAATTATCCAATATTCATTTTCGGATTGTCTCACTCCAATTGTCTACTTTCCTTTTTAGTAAAGTAATACTATAAATTTAGCGGATTCACTACTTTATCATTTATTTACTCACAACCAACAACTTTTTCTTAGTCTTAGTGTCGAAAAGAAATTGGATAATTGATGGGACAAGGGAATAATTTATTTGAGGGATATCTTATATATTACACGTTTATAACAAATCAAATAAAATACACATAGACGTCTCGCCATCAATTCAGTTCATTAAAGTGAATATCTGTTTGATAATTTTAAAAAGTGTATAATTTTGGTCACATCCCAGGTGGTGTTGGGTGCGGCGCATCCCAGGTGGGGACAGGTCCGGTCAGGTGGAGATTCTAACTCAATGATCCATAAACAATTGAAGTAATGTTATTTTAATTTATTATCAATAAGTGATACATTTCTTAATAACATTTTTAGATAAATTGGTCTAAACGGTCTACAAATCTGAGATTTTTGGACAAATTAATCTTTTATTTGAATTTCTTAGCTAAATTGATCCTCAATTTTGTAAACCTCAGCTAAATTAGTCATTCCATTAATTTTACCTTTAGTCAATGTAAATAGCTGTTCCAGCTAAAATACTTGGAATAATTCTACCAATCCCTACCCCTTAATATGCCGATTCTGCCCCGGGCCTCCTCGCTTATTGACTTAGAAAACTGATCGATCTCCTCTTCCTGGATTTTCTTCAGGTGCAGGGGTAATCTGGATTGAACTATGATTTTCGTGAGATCATAAAAAATATATTAAAATATTCAGAGGGTATATTCAGAATAGAGGACTAATTCGGCCAAAATATTTTTACTCAAAATTTTTATTAAGGATCAATTCGGCCAAAATTTTTACAGTAAAATTTATTGAAAACTAATCCGGCCAATATTTTTACTGTAAAATTTACTGAGGACCAATTCAGCCAATATTTTTACCTTAAATTTTACTCGGGAGCAATTTGACCAATACTTTTACATTACATTTTACGGTAATTTTTTTGTTGAATACGTCTTCAATAAACTTTACGGTAAAAATATTGGTCGAATTGGTCCTCAGTAAAATTTAACGGTAAAAATATTGAACGAATTGGTCCTCAGTAAATTTACTGTAATTTTTTGACCGAATTAGTCTGGGAAAAAATTTTGGGTAAAAATATTTTAGCCGAATTGATACTTGAAATTTCATTCCTAAAGTATATTTTAATATATTTTTTAAATTAGCGTTGACTAGTCGTTGAACAACAGTAATATTCATTGAAAGACCAATTTTCCCAAAATTAAAAAAATTGGTGATCAATTTGGTAAAGAAATTCGAGTTGGAGACATTTTGGCCAAACAACTCAGATTTTGGAACCATTTAGGTCAATACCATTTTTTTTTCGCAACTAGAGATGGCTAAATGTGTGCCATGCCCACTGTGCCAATTCAGTTTCCAGGCAACCAAGTCCACCGACATCTTATCGAGCCGTGATATGAGCCACTAAATTTCTAAACTCTATTTTTCAAAGTTCATGGACAGCGTAAGTGGGACGATGATGACGGTGGAGCTCTAACAGGTGGCAGATATGAAAAGAGAGGAAAGAGGGCTCCTTCAGTGTTTTGGTGGCGGATCTTGGGGCGGAGCGGGGGGGGAATCTTGGCGTACTCTACCCGAAGCTCTCACATTGTTTTAATGAGTTTTTTTTTTTAATTGTATATTGAAGCTGCATAAAGATACATCATGACATATATAATTATTATTTTTATTTTAATAATGGCATCTGTTCAATTTATAATTGATGGAATTCAAAATTCAACGCTTCAACATTTGTGACCAAACAACCACTAGTTTCACCGACTAATATTTAAAATACAAGTAGAGTACGAAGTGAATAACTATACTCGTTTTATCAATCACTCGTGTTTGGAATGAAGTCATTTAATTTATTTCATAAGTAATTGGTCGAGGATTTAGTAAATCCGTAAGTCTATGATTTAAATAAACATTGTGCTATATCACAATTAAATCAAATTAAAAATTAAATGTCCTCAAGTTGGGGAATCTATCAATAGATAACGTTGAGCCAATATCAATTAAAGATCGATATAATAATATCCTACCGACTGTTATGTGGAGTTTACTTTGTGTGCATAAAAGATAGCAATAGTAGATTCTTTTTTATTTAAAAAAAACACAGAACTAACTATCCAAAATAATAATAATAATAATAATATAGAAAAATGTTACTATTAGACGGTTACAATAAATCTTCACATCTATTATATTCAAACCCAAGACCTAATAAAACTTATAACCGATTACAACAATCCTACGGCTAACCAACTCAGCTAAATGAAATACATTATTTTATTCTATTTTTTCTATAGATGGTGGGCTAGGAGTTCATTATGTTAGGGGGATACCCGGAGCAGGGCCGGGAAATTTATTGTACATGCATATCACATGAAGGTCATGCATGTTTTCCGTTTTCTTTCATGCATAAATAACGTAAGATCATGTTTATCCATGTAAAGTTTTCATCTTTATGGATATTTAGATGTTAAAACCACGTCACTGTTAAATATTGAAGGTATCGGTGTCCTCGGATGCAGGGGCGGATCCAGCCCAATAAAATGTCTTGGGCTAGACATGAATTGAAAGAAATACGTTGGGCTGGACTATTAATTTTAACCTGTATTTAAAAAAAATCTAAAATTTCTATTAATAAAAAAGGAAAAAAAAATTCTTACCGGGGCTGGAGCCCACCCCAACCCATAGGGTGGGTCCGCCCCTGCTCGGGTGGATATTGATTGGTGTGATAGATAGATACAAAGATCAATACCTGCCCATAGACTATTTGATTTACAGCGGAAATAAACAATTAAAACATATCACAAGAATTTTCCCACAAGTTATAATGACTTGTGCGATGTAATCCACTATCACAAGAATATTACAAATGAAACTGAGTATGATACACATGATCCTACTCTACCCCGTAATTTACCAACACGCCTAAACACTTATGATGCGTTGTTAAAACAAGACTCAAACACTAGAACAATCACTCTGCCCTAATGTGTTAGGATTAACTTCCACTCACTAACTAGACTATGCTTCTAACAAATGTGATGCTCTATGTTTGGGTGTGATAAGATCAAGTAAAAAACCTGAAAGGCGAACTAGACTCTCACCTAATCTACCCCGGGTCGAATTTCGTGGAATCAATGATGGTCTATGTTACCCCTAATCGATCAATCTAAGATCTACAATCATAAAGGGGGTTTGAGAGCTGTAGCAATTCTAACATCTAAACAATACAGTGCAAATAACGGTAAAATGGTTGAAGGGTTGGTGATTAAATATGGAAAAGTGTAGGAATCTAACTTTCACTATGGTTATATTGAAATCCAACAATACTCATATATGATTATGTTATCTATTTTGGGGGTTCGAATCCACCTAGCCTATAGCAAGTGTGGTTCATTCGCCTGCTTCTTACTATTTATAATCAAGAGCCCTAAATAGGTAGTACCTAATCTAAAGAGGAACTATATCACATAACCAAGATCAAGGATCACTAGAACCATCCAATCACAATTCCAATTTCTTAGCAATTGCACCAAACATTCGTTCAAATTGATGGTAGGGGTATCCGCTAAACAACCCCTTCCTAATCTACTTGAGTTAAGTCCAATGATTCTCAATCATCAAGATTCATAAAAGAAGATGGTCTGAAGGCACAATGAATGAAACCCAAAATGAAGTCACACTTCCTTAGAACGGGAGCATAAAAGGAAAGCAGTAAAATCTATAGATCTAGCTAAACCCATAAATCAAGAAAGTAGATTTTACAACCCATAGCCATAGAATCCAGCATTTAATTCACTAGAAGGATGAAGAAATAGTAGCAAACCCCCAAGGATTGAGTGAATTTCCTCTTCTTCAAGAAAATCTCCTTGAAATTTGGTTGATCTTCTTGGGTTTGTTAGTGTGGAAGGTTTCTTGAACCAAAAGAGGAATAAATGAGTAATGTGTGATCAGGTATGAAAATAATGGGGCAAATTTCTATTTATAAGCCTCCAAGAACCTAGAAATCACCCCCCAATTGTGTAAATTTGCTCAGCTTGCGATATGGGTCAGGTTTGGTCGGGTCTATACCGCGGTATAACCCCTATGTGCAGCTGTACAGGATTTCTGAAGTCTTGAACCGTGGTACAGGTTCCTTGTGTGGTGATACAATTCCCGTCGAAGCCCTTGCTGCGGTATAGCTTGCTTGTGCGACGGTACAGACTCTTTGAAGTCTTGTATAGCGGTACAACTCCCCTATGCGGCGGTACACGCTACCTTACCCGCATTTTGGTGCCTTTGTCCACCGAGCAACGCGCCTTATACTTTCGGGGCTTCAGGGGCTTCTCATTTTGCACGGAATTGGCCCTAGAATCGTGAGATTTTTCTTAAAGCAGACCAAGTACCTTAAAAGAGCAACAAAAGAGCAAAGTAAGGAAAAACTACACAAACTATGGAGAAACATACAAAAAGAGAATCAAAACAAACTAAAAAGACCAAGATAACACGGTCATAAACCTAGTCATCAGGTTGACACTATTGGGAACACGATACTATAGCTAAGCAACTTGGCTCAAAAGAGTTCAAGTTCTTCAACTGATGAACTTTGATATTTATAGAGTATCTTAGCTTGCAAACCACACTCCAAGTAGCATGATCCAACCCACTAAGTCCGTAGCTACGAACTTAGGTAGATACAAGAAGTTATTCGTTTATTTGGTTGATTCTCATCCCCTACTTATCTGAACTGCACATGTCCACTTCAACATTTCAATCTCCACTAATATTAGTTTTGGATATTTATATACTGGAATCAACCTTTTTGCTTGTATAAAATATGTTTTTCTTTCCACTATTTTTATTCTCCTATCTGATTAATTATATTCATGCATGTTTGTCCTTTATCTTGTATAAGAATTAGATTATGTAGTGTATTGTAAATCAGAGAAGACTGCACAATTGGTTGAACTAACAAGATATAAATGATTATCATAGTTGAGACAACTTAATAACAAGTTTTCAGTTTAAGCTGCAATTTAGATAAGAAGTGGCTTCTCTTGGCTACTTGTCTATACTGGTACACTTAAGGTGGTGTATTGATGGATCACAGTAAGATGAGTTCTCCTACGTGACCTTAGTGGAGAACCAAAGATCTCGATGACTTAATTTGGTCTTAAGCTTGATAAGATTTCAGCTGAGTGCTTTTAACTATCTATCACTTTGACTTACTATGGTGAATGTTATCGAGACTCGATCTCCGTATCTTGGGTGATAATAGTTATTTGTAGCTTAGGCTAGTTATCTGTATCTTACATCTGTATCCTTGTTAATTGTGTTGATAATATCCCTTGAGGAGCTCGCAAGGATTAGCACACTAAACTCGATCGATTGATTAATTTCAGGTGTGTTAATAAGGTCGAGTGGTACTACTCATGATATAATAAGATGTTAATTAATTTAAGCTGTCAGTGAGCTTAATTAATTAATGGACATTTGTTTCTTAAATACGGAGATCAACTATATCCATAAATACAAGCACATGCTCATGTTGGGATAAAGAGGTAAGTCAACACAGATTGTCTATTAGAACGAATATGTGTTTATTAATTAATTTTGCTTTGGGCTGAGCATAGATAATTAATTAATTTGAGGCCCGACTTTATTTCTTGTATTGGATCCCTAGTCTGGCCTAATAGATGCTTAGTATTTATTCTGCTCTCTCGGAAATTATTTTTAATAGATTAATGTATTTTATTGTACATGCATATCACATGAAGGTCATGCATGTTTGTCGTTTTCTTTCATGCATAAATAACTTAAGATTATGTTTATCCTTGTAAAGTTTTCATCTTTATAGGATTTATAGATGTTAAACCTATGTCAGTGTTAAATATTGAGGGTATCGGTGTCCTCGGTGGATATTGATCGGTTTGATAGATAGATACAAAGATCAATACATGTTGGGCATGAGATTCAGTATGATAAGATTTGAAGATCCCAAAACCCGTAGCTGAATGATGAACTTTCTATAATGTAATAACTTATAATGTAATAGCTCAGTTGAGTTTAGCATGTTAGGAACTCAGTAGGCTAGCTAGAGTTCAGTAGCATATCGAATGTCAGCCGGAAGAACTCAGAATCAAGGGACTCAGTTCGGAAAGTTAGAACCCACTTAATCTGCAAAGGAATTCGAGCCACCTACTGAATATCTCAAAAGAATGTCAGCAGAAGACCATTCAGTAAAAGGTCCGAGGAATCAGAGGAAGTCAACTCAGCATGCTCTTGGAGTTTGAACAAACCTCACCTACTCTCTATCCTCGACCAATGAGAAGCTGTCAGCACTGTACCTGTTTTTCCATAAAGCTGCTTCCTAGACTGGAAAAGAGTAAATCCCTCCAGTGACATTCAAACTAATATGGTCATTTTTCTTGTCATTTTCGACACGTGTCTAGACTCCCTCCAACGATCTGTTCATACATCGAGACTATAAATAGATAAGAGTCTTCATGTAGAGAAGAAGATGCAACAAGGGAACCAAATCATTCATGCTCACAAACATTCTAGCAGGCTTAACGTATATCAAAGCGAATAACTCGTTTACAAAGAGATCATCTTAGTTCTTCACTCTAGAGATTCATTAGTTCCCTTTTTTCTATTCTAAGCAGACTTATTGTAATATCATAAGCTTAGAAAACCTCGAAGGAGTTCAACTTTCTGAACTGTTCTTACTGCAATAATTCCTTCATAGTTAGAGAATATCATACCTTATGTTTGAATCTTGTAAAATCGTTAAGACTATAACTAGAGTATTTGTCCAGTGCATGTATCGACTGAGACTTACTCAGTATAAGCAATCAAGAACTCATGTTTTGTTCAAGATATTGGACATAGGATCTTGCGTATCGAACCACTTCAAAATTGCTTGTGTTGATTTACTGTTGCATTGATTAACTGTTCATACTGCATAAAACTGACTTTAAATCAATCAGCATAAAATGGGTTTTCAAACTGAGATGAACATATTTTGGGCCTACACTTCCGCACACCATATCTTATACTGAATACAATTTACTGACATAAGTCAGTATATAGATTTTAGTAGACAGATACTCTGCCCACGCAAAATAGAAAGCTTACTTGGTCAACTGACTAGTTCAATAGCAATATTCAATAACACTGACTTTCGCGTTTGAGTTTGAAATCTGCACTCAGGTGTATTCACCCCCCCCCACACACACCTGAAGTCTCGTCTCTGGACCAACAATACCTGCCCATAGAGTTTTTGATTTGCAGCCACTACTACAAATTTGGCCTACGACAACACTAGAAAGACAACGGTTTTGGAGAAAAACCGTTGTCGTAGCTCAAAAAACCGTTGTCGTAGTTCAAAAAACCGTTGTCATAGAGTTTTTGATTTGCAGCTAGCGGAAATAAACAATTAAAATATATCACAAGAATTTTTCCACAAGTTATAATGACTTGTGGGGTGTAATCCACTATCATAAGAAGATTACAAATGGAACTGAGTATGATAACACACGATCCTACTCGACCCGTAAATCACCAACATGCCTAAACACTTATAACGAGTTGCTAAAACAAGACTCAAACATTCGAACAATCACTCTGCCCTAATGTGTTGAGATTAAATTCCACTCGCTAACTAGACTATGCTTCTAAAATGTGAAGCTCTATGTTTGGGTGTGAAAAAATCAAGTAATGCCCAATATTTATTCTGTTCTCTCGGGAATTATTATTAATAGATTATTGTATTTATACATTATTTAATAATATGGAAAATATTTATCTAGATTTAATTGGCTGGATCAATTAATTAATAAATATGTGACTCAATTATTATTAATTATATTATGGGCTGAATATTAATTTATTAGAAGCCTATTAACAATATAATTACTAATGGGTCACAAATATAATACAATATGATACATTATATTATATAAATAACACGTTCAGAACTCACGTAATACAAACTTTTGCGTTCAGAGTTTGAATTTGCATTCAGGTGTATTCACCCCCCCCGGCCCATCTACACCTGAACCGCGTCTCTAGGACAAACAACCATCTTCAAGAAGGTATGCACTGTAATTAATCCTCAACATAAGTGTTGGTCCGGAGACGAGAGTCAAGTGTAGAGGGGGGGGGGGTGAATACACCTGAGTACTGTTTCTTTTCTCAAACGCGAAGGACAGCTGAGCTGTAGGTTGCTACTGATGAACAGTGCCAAATAGTAACCTTCTGATCGCGGGTCAGAGTGTGCCAATTACTGAGTCTCTCCTAGTGACTTTTGTCAGTGCTTGATTCTCAGTCGAGGACTTAGTGCGGATAAGTGTGTAGGGCTCGGAGATTCGTCTTAGTTGAAAACGTGATTTTCACAAGTTAAAAGATTTTGGCCAGTGCACCTTTTCGAATACGTTTTATGCAAGATATGAGTTTGTAAAATGTTTGTATGCAGTGCAATAAAACAGTAAACGACACAAGCAATTTTTAACGTGCTTCGGATACGCAAGATCCTACATCCACGGTCCTGCTGAACAGGAGGTCTTGTTGATTAATCTGAGCAAACCTCAGCAAGGTTTCTGTGCACTGGACAGACCCTTCTAAGTTATAGTCCTTAGCGACTTTACAAATCAAACCTAAGTTTGAAGGGGAGGGGATTTTATCCAACTAGGAAGGAGTTCTTACAATAAGAACAGTCACTAAAAGTGAACTCCTTCGAGATTCTAAGCTATAGATATAAACGTTGAGCTTAGCTAGAGAAGAGGGATCTAAAGAACTCTAGAGAGAAGAACTAAAGGTATTCTATTGGGCAAGTTCTTCGCTGGATTTATGTTGAATGCGCTAGAGTTTTTTCGAAAGCTTGAGCATTTTATCCCTTTGATTTCCCGTGCGTGGAGCTCGGATTTGCTTCTCTATTTATAGTCGTGACCCAGACATTTGCCCGTTGGAGAGGACGATGCCACGTGTCACAAGCTTCCAAGGAAAACGTTCATATGTTCGAATTGTTGCAGCAGAGTTGTTGATTACTGTGCATGAGAGCAGCTTTAGTTGTTCAGAGCAGGTAGTGCGTTGACGGCTTCTCATTGGTCGAGGTTTGTGGTAGGTGAGATATGTCAGACATCGGTCTTCATCGGAGTTGACTCTCACTCATCCTCGTATGATCTTCTGCTGACTTTCGAGTGATGTTAAACGCTGGGTCGTTTCCTGTCGGATACAGTAGACTTGACACAGTCTCTGTCTTCTTCGTCTGAGTCGGCTGATGAAAATGTTCTACTGAGTGTAGTCATCTGATGACTCCGAATGTACTGAGCTTGTATAGGGGATTCTTCTACTGATGTCTGTCAGCTGATGAGATGTCTTCTACTGAGCGAACATCAGCTGATGACTTAAGAACACAAGCTCTTACACTAATGACGTGGGGTTCTGGAAAGTAAACTTCCTACTGAAGATGAATCCAACATTTTACCCCGTACAGGACTTAGACACAAAAGATAAAGAAAAATAAAACCAATCTAGCCTATTACATCATCTAGTCCTATCGACATTACACTACTGATACCAGCTGGGTTTTGGGATCTTCAATTCCATAGCATGACCACTATG
This sequence comes from Lavandula angustifolia, assembly GCA_028984105.1. Taxonomy (NCBI): domain Eukaryota; kingdom Viridiplantae; phylum Streptophyta; class Magnoliopsida; order Lamiales; family Lamiaceae; genus Lavandula; species Lavandula angustifolia. The sequence goes on along the minus strand of CM054806.1, from coordinate 6,276,982 downwards.
ATTTCCCCCAATATTGTTTTACCCAATAAAATGCTAAGTATCATCTACTGACTCATAACCCAACAATAAGTATTTAGCTTCTTTGAATGCCTTTTCAATCCGGTTGCCCAAGATGTTTCGCCTTTCTCAAGTGTGGCTTTTGCTCTTTTGTCATTACTGATCAACAATTCTTAGATAAAGTGCATGAATTTGAGACAGAGAAGAAGAAGAAGGGAAAGTGCCTAATTTTATCATTAAACGTGCAGTTATTTTCTCCTAATTGTGCATATTTTATTATTTCTAAAAGAAACTACACTATTCTAGACATTACATCAATGAAAAGTGCATATTTTTGTCTTTAAACGTGGAACTGTTTTTCCATAATTGTGCGTATTTTATTATTTCTATAAGAAAAAATACTATTCTAAATACTGCATAAATTAGTCCTTACATGTGCAGTTTTTTATCCCTAAATAATATTTCTAAAAGAAATAACAATTTTCTAAACAGTAAATCAATTAATAGTGCATATCTAAAAAAATTCTAGACACTAAATCAAACAACAGTTCCTAGTTTTTGCATTAAACATGCATTTTTTTTTCTAATAGTGCAGATTAAAGTATTCCTAAAAAAGTAAAATAATATTAAATACACTAAATCAAATCATAGTTCTTAATTTATGTATTAACTGTGAATTTGTTTTCCTCCATGACTGCAGATTAAAGAATTTCTAAAGATAAAACAATATCTTAGATACTTTAAAGAATAGTTCATAATTTATGCCTAAAACGTGCATCTTTTTCCAACGAATAGTACAGATTTTAGTTTCTTGCCAAAGACTATGAAAAAAATCAGTAAATTGACTAATAGTGCTAACTAAATCCTAAACATATGCATAAAAAACCAATTACATGTGCAAGCTTTGACAAACACCAAAACCAATTATAGGAATTTATAGCCAAGAACACATCTATTCATCATTACCCACAACTTTGCAAAATCAATTCGCAAAAAAGTACATAAACAATTTCCCCCTAATTGATGATGTCAAAACCTCTATAAAATCTAAGATCATAAGTTCCAAACTACTGACATAATAAAGAGTTCAGTAAAAACTGAGCAAATAACTTAAGGAAGTCAGCAGCGGAAGATCGGCACATCAGAGAAACAGTTATGTGTGGGTGTGTGTCAGATCACTAGACTGTCCAGCTAAATGGCTCCACCTCCCAAGGTAAACACATAACCCGAGGTAGACTTCTTCTCGTCTTTGTTAGCCTGGAAATCTGATTCTGTATAACCCAAAGACACTAGACTGTCTGACTGGAAAACAAGCCTATAATCTCTAGTCCGTTGAAGGTACTTGAGAATATGCTTGATCGCAGTCCAGTGTTCCTTTCTAGGGTTAGACTGATATCTTGAGACCATGCCTACAGCTAATGAGATATCTGCTCTCGTATAAAGCATCGCAGACATGAGGCTACCGACAGCGGAAGCATATGGTTCTAGCCTCATACTTTCTATCTCTTTAGGCATTTTAGGGCATTGATTTTTAGATAGAAAAATGCCATGTCTGAAAGGTGCTGAACCTCTCTTGGCTTTTTGCATGCTAAAATGAGCAATAACAGTATCAATGTAGGACACTTGTGACGAGTTTAACATCCTTTTCTGGCGATCTCGGATAACCTTGATCCCAAGGATGTGAGCAGCTTCACCTAAGTCCTTCATTTGAAACTGCTCGGATAACCACGTCTTTACGTCTGATAACACTTCAACATTGTTGCCAATGAGAAGGATGTCATCTACGTAAAATGCAAGAAACACCATTGATCCGTTAACACAAATATGGTACACACACCTCTTTAGGACAGGATACAAATCCATAGGATTTGACTACCTCGTCGAAAACGCTGGTGCCATAACCGGAAAGCTTGCTTAAGTCCATGAATAGACTTCTTAAGCTTCCAAACTCAATGCTCTTCACCCTCCTTCACATAACCATCTGGCTGTTTCATGTAGATGTCCCTACCTTTTTAAAGGTGACCGTTTAGGAATACGGTTTTGACATCGATTTGCCAGATCTCTAGGTTCATGTGATCTTCTATGGCAAGGAAAATCCGAATGGACTTGATCATTGCTACAGGCGAGAAGGTCTCTTTGTAATCGATGCCTTCTTTCTGGGTAAAACCCTTCGCCACTAGCCTGGCCTTAAACGCCATGATCTCTCCATTCGGTCCTCTCTCTTTCTCCTGTATACCCACTTACTACCAATAGTGTTGCAGCCCTCAGGTAGTTCGGTGATCTCGTATACATCCATATCAATTATGGACTTAAATTCTGAGTCCATGACGATTCGCTAGGAATCTGCATCTACATCTCCCACTGCTTTGTTGTATGTCCAGGGATCCACGGTATGTTGTACATCTGCCGGGAGATGATCAAACGTCTCCCCAGTGAACATATACCGATCAGGTGTAAATATCACCCTCCCACTACGTTGAATAGTGTCAGGCGCTGTGTTAACAGATTGTGCAGTTACTCGTAGAGTACCATCTTGCACAACTGGTTGTTCAAGTGGAACTCGACCACCTTGTAATTCCTTAAGGATGATGTCGACTCGAGATTTATGGTTACTAATGTAATCCTCTTCTAAGAACCGAGCGTTAGGGCTAACAACGATCTTCTATTCTTTAGGATCATAAAAGTATCCACCATTCGTTTCCTTCGGGTACCCTATGAACAACATCACTTCTGAACGTGATTCCAATTTGTCGGCCTGCCTATTTAGCACATAAGCAGGATAACCCCAAATCCTTAAGTGGTGCATACTGGGTTTGTGCCCGCTCCACAACTCAAAAGGGATCTTTTGTACCGACTTGGAAGGCACACGGTTCAGCAAGTATGCTGTAGTCTCTAGGGCATATCCCCAAAAGGAAACTGGCAAAGTTGCATAACTCATCATCGACCGAACCATCTCTAAGAGACTTCGGTTCCTTCTCTCTGACACACCATTCTGCTGAGGCGTGCCCGGTGCTATCAGCTGGAATGTAATCCCACATTCTGTCAAGTAGTCCTTGAACTCGTTGGATAGGTATTCCCTACCACGATCAGATCGTAGTGTTTTGATTTCTTTACCTAGCTTCTTCTCCACTTCTGCCTTGAATTCCTTAAAGGTTTCAAAGCAATCTAACTCGTGGCGAATAAGCTAAACATATCCAGACCTCGAGTAATCGTCAGTAAATGTGACGTAGTACTCATACCCTCCACGAGCTTGTGTAGACATAGACCCACACAAGTCAGAATTTATCAAACTTAATACTTCTGTGGCTCTATAACCCTTTGCCTTGAAAGGCCTAGTCATCATCTTTCCTTCCAAACCGGTTTTGCAAGTTGGAAATGGTTCAATCTTGGAGAGACTCCAATGATCCATATTCCACCAACCTTCGAGTCCTGTTAAGATTGATGTGACCTAGTCTTAAGTGCTACAGATAAGTTTGGTTTACCTTAGAATACTCTTTCCTCTTCTTAGGATTTGATGATGAGGAAGCAATATTAACAGAAATACGCGGTTTACAAGTAATAATATATACAGATCCGTTTAATGGTCCACCACAGATAAATCATCGTCTTTCATGATAGAAACTTCACTATCAAAACATGATTTATAACCATCCATGGTGCAGAGTTTTGAAACCGAAATAATGTTTCGCCTAAATTCAGGCTTATATTAAACTTCTTTAAATACTAAAACAGAACTATCAAAAGATAGATTTAAATCTCCAATGGCAATTGCAGGAACTTTCGATCCATTGCCCATTGAGACTACCACCTCGCCATTGCTCAATTGCCTTTTCCGCAAGAAACCTTACAAGGTGTAACAAACATGATCAGTTGCCCCCGAATCCACTACCCATTCGTGGGTAGAAGAGGAAACCAGAACAGTTTCAGTTACAAGAGCGACTCGCGTTTCTTTCTATTTTGCCTTGACATCTGGATTATAATTATTCCAGTGTCATTTCTTACCACTCTTGAAGAACCTTCCTTTCTCCTTTGACATTCGCATGTCGCCGGTAAGGACCGTCTTCTTACTCCCACTGCTCTTCTTGAATTGACCACCCTTTCTGCTCTTTTTCTGGTTTCCACCTTTCAGAGGATTCCTTGAACTACTAGGGATATTCAAGACTTGAGCACTCTTGCCCTTTCCTATAACCTCTTTGACCGCTACCAAAGATTTGAGTAACATACTCAGCTATATCTCAGCCATCTAGGTAGAAACTAGTACCCAACTATATCTCAGCTATCTATCCTATCTATCACTGCATCTTCTCCCACTTATACAAAAGTTTCTGTAGTCCTAAGTGGGGAGCATCTCTACCATCCCGAAGCCACGAACATGCTTCTCGTAAGCCGGGAGTGGTAAGCTCTTCGTGAAAGGATTAGCTAGGTTGACTTCAGTTCCAATTTTGTTAATCACCACGTCACCTCGATTTACGAATACTCGTATAATGTGGTACTTTCTGTCTATGTGTTTAAACGCCTTGTGAGATCTAGGTTCCTTAGAATTTGTCACTGCACCCGCATTATCACAATAAATCGTGATCGCCTTAGGCAAATTCTGAACAATATCAAGATCCAGGAGGAAATTCTTGAGCCAAACTGCCTCTTTCGAAGCTTCTGAAGCAGCCATATACTCTGCTTCCATGGTTGAGTTCGCAATGCATTTCTGCTTTGCACTCCTCCTTGAAATGGCTCCACCTCCCAAGGTAAACACATAACCCGAGGTAGACTTCTTCTCGTCTCTGTCAGCCTGGAAATCCGAAACATATATTTATCAGGTAGGAAAATAAAATAGTGGTAAGGACGAAAACACATTGTATACAAGCATAAAAAATGCTTCCAGTATACAAAATCTCAACAGCTGTGTAAGCAGTGAGCGATTCTGAGTGTAGTAGGCGGTGTCATTAGCATCAGCCTAGAACTTTGAGGGTAGTCCAGAGTCTGCAAGGAGCGTTCTTACTGCTTCTTTAAGTGTTCTGTTCTTACGTTCAGCAAGTCTGTTCTGCTGAGGGGTGCGAGCTGCTGATGTCTCGTGCTTGATTCCCTCCTTTTCGCAGTACTCTTTTACTACTGAGTTGAGAAATTATGTTCCCCTGTCTGAGCGAATTCTCTGTATCTTTATGTCCTTTTCCACACTGAGCTTCTTCAGCAGTTTTGGTAATTCAGTCATGACATCAGATTTATTGGCTATGAAGATGACCCACGTATATCTGGAATAGTCGTCAATAACGACGAGGGCATACTTCTTTCCTCTTATAGTCACTGGAGAGACTGGCCCGAATAAGTCCTGTGTGTAGCAGTTGAAGGATTCCATCAGTGGAAGGTGACGAAATTGGTGGATTGTTGTTCTTTGTCTGCTTTCCCTTCAAGCATGCTTCACAATTTCTGTCTTTGATAAACGATTCATTGGGCAATCCTCTGACTTTAGAGTTCTTGGCTAGCTTGTTCATAGTCTTGAAGTTCAGGTGACTGAGTCTCTTATGCCATAGCCATCCTGCCTCTAGATTTTGTCTGAGCAAGTAAGCAAGCCTCAGGTTCTGCGGTTTTTCAGTTTGCAACATATATATTCTTCCTCCGCGAACCTGATAACACTGTTATCCCTGTAGATTTGTCAACAACATCACAGAAACCAGCGTCAAAGATAACTTTATTCAGATTATCACATAATTGATTGACAGAAAGGAGATTATGTTGAAGTCCTTCAACATATGTTACTCTTGGAACTGATGTAGTCCCAATGTTCAGTGTTCCGTATCCCCTTGTATAGCCTTTAGAGTTGTCACCAAACTCAGTCCGGGACCATCTTCTTGTACGTAGTTGGTCGTCGAGCTCTTTTGATAAGTCATGTGTCTCGAGCACCCGCGTCCACAATCCAAGGGTCCTTATGCACTCGCAAAAGCAGAAAGCGTTTTAGGTACCCTTTGGTTCAGTTTGGGTCCTTAAGTGTTAGTGGGTGATTTCGGAACCCAAATCTGTCTCGGGACCTTAGAAGTCTGAGACTTCTTCTTCTGAACCTTGTCAGCTTTCTTCTCCACATGACTTGGAGATACTGACTTTCTGGCAGTTTTGGGTTCAGGAGCTTTCTTCTTTTTAGGTTGTGTGCTCCTCCTGACCCTGGGCTCATAATAATACGAACTATACTGTGCTGGATGCTCATATAGTGGTTCATTGTACTGCTCTGCCCATCTGACCTTCTTGGTTCCCCCTGAATTTGATCGTGGTGTCCTGGGGCTAGAACCTCTGGTCAGTTGCTTCCTGTTGCTCGGCTGATTTGAAATCATCTTCTGTTTGTTCTTCGCCTGAGGTGTTGATTCAGTGACCTGAACTTTTCCTCTGACGAACCTATCAGCCAACATTTCTGAGCTTTTCGATGTTGAAGTGGAAGCTTCACGAGTATAGCCAAGTCCTTCTTTCATGACCGTTGGCCTTTGAGCTCTGAGCATACTTTCCAACTTCTCCTTAGCTCCTAGGTACTATTCAGTCATCAGTCCTCGTCAGACCTCATCACTTCTCCGAAGTGATTCATAATCTTTTTCGACTTCTGCGAGCTTGTGACTGAGTCGGGCTATCTCAATATCTTTCTCAGAATTGTCCTTGGTCAGAAGTGATATCTGAGTTTCTTGAAGCTGAGACTTAGTCATAAGAGATTTAATATCTTCCTTGAGTCTCACAACCAGATTCTCCGAATCAGTAGAGACCTGACAATCAGAAGAAAGTCTCTGATTTTCAGCCTTTACCTGTTCCAGTTCCTGAATGGTTCTGTTGAATTCTCTGCTCACCTGAATCTGCTCCTCTAGTAGATTATCGTATGCTTGTACCACATCTACAGGTTCATCTGTGACCGAGCACGTGTCGTGTGTGCTGTGTGAAGAAGAGGTTATATTAAGTTTAGAGTTTACCTCAGCCTCTTCTCTGGCCATCAGACAATATTCTGCAGTTGATTCAGGATCTGACTCTCCGACCTCAACGGCGACAAATGCAGCTTCGTCTTCAGAAGAATACATGAGTGTATCTTCCTCAATTGAGTCATCGGATATCTCTCCGGTGATGTAGGCCTGCCTCCTTCGGGCAAATTTCTCACGTCTGACCTGCCGTTCTGCTCTTTGAGCAGCTGAGAGTTCGGGACAATCGTATTGATAGTGTCCCTCCTTCTTGCAGTTATAGCATACAGACGATCTGCTGCCTTTTCCAGCTGAGTCGTTAGATGGACTAGCAGCAGGTTCTGTGTTCCTGCAATCAGTAGAAGGTTTAGATTCTTCCCTTTTTCGATATTGTTTCTTACCTAAGGGAGAATCTCTGTGGTATTTCTTCAGCTTCCTGACTCTTTCCTTTTCTCTTTGATATTTGAGAGCCATGAGTGCAAGCTGGTCAGTAGCAGATGTCTCAGATGAATTAGCATATGTCGTGGCTACTGCCTTGCTGGAAGAAATGGGTTTGGCTCCAGATTTGCTGATTGTTGCTTTGAAAGCTTGATCTATCTGTGTGTCAGCTGGAGCGCTGGAACATCGTTGGGGTAGGTTGTGCTCAAATTCCTCCGTCTTTAATTCTGAAAATATAACATCAAGAGTTAGAGCATTAAGATCTGAGCGATGTAAATAAGTAGCAAAAGGAAGCCACTTCAGTCGAGGTAGCGCTCTCAAGATCTTCATGTTCATCTCTTTGTTGGTGAACGTCCTCCCCAGCCCATTGATCACATTGATCTGGTTGGTAAATCTGACGCTGAGCTCGTCAATGGTCTCGTTGGGCTCCATGGCAAATGTATCGAACTTTTGTAGCTCTAGCTCGAGCTTATTTTCTTTGATCTGCGGGGTTCCTTGGCTCAGTACAGCCAGGGCATCCCAAAGTTCCTTTGCCGTCTTGCACTCTTGCACCCTCCCGAGGTGTGAATTACTGAGCGTAGTCAGGATTGCATTCCGCGCAACTCAGTCGAGGTTGTGTAGCTTTTTCTCTTCTGGCGTGAAGGCAGAATTGTCTTTTGCGACTTTGGCACCAGTCTGTGCTCCTACACCTCCCACAGCTGCAAATTGTACGCTGTCAATCATGGGAATGATGGGTCCTGTCTCAAGGACATCCGTCATGCTGTCATGCAGCGATGTTAGGTGCGCCTCCATTCTCACGCGCCATACCGTATAGTTCTCTACGGAGAACATCGGCACCATCCGAATACCTGACATATCAGACATTATGGGTAAGAGTATAAGGATGTATGAAGAGATGCTTGTGCAGTGAAAAACATTTTTAGGATCTGTTCGAGAAGACCAGTAGTTTTAGAACCGATGATCAGAAGAACACCGTCGCTCTGATACCAATTATTGGTCCGGAGAGGAGAGTCAGGTGTAGAGGGGGGGGGGGGTGAATACACCTGAGTACTGTTTCTTATCTCAAACGCGAAGGACAAGCGAGGCGCCAGGTTGCTATGCGATGAACAAGTGCCAAATAGTAACCTTCTGATTGCGGGTCAGAGTGTGCCAACTACTGAGTCTTTCCTACTGACTTTTGTCAGTGCTTGATTCTCAGTCGAGGACTTAGTGCGGATAAGTGTGTAGGGCCCGGAGATTCGTCTTAGTTGAAAACGTGATTTTCACAAGTTAAAAGATTTTGGCTAGTGCACCTTTTCGAATACGTTTATGCAAGATATGAGTTTGTAAAATGTTTGTATGCAGTGTAATAAAATAGTAAACGACACAAGAAATTTTTAACGTGGTTCGGATACGCAAGATCCTACGTCCACGGTCCTGCTGAACAGGAGGTCCTGTTGATTAATCTGAGCAAGTCTCAGCAAGGTATCTGTGCACTGGACAGACCTTTCTAAGTTATAGTCCTTAGCGACTTTACAAATCAAACCTAAGTTTGAAGGGGAGGGGATTTTCTCCAACTAGGAAGGAGTTCTTACAATAAGAGCAGTAACTAAAAGTGAACTCCTTCGAGATTCTAAGCTATAGATATAAACGTTGAGCTTAACTAGAGAAGAGGGATCTAAAGAACTCTAGAGAGAAGAACTAAAGGTATTATATTGGGCAAGTTCTTCGCTGGATTTATCTTGAATGCGCTAGAGTTGTTTCGAAAGCTTGAGCATTTTATCCCTTTGATATCCCGTACGTGGAGCTTGGATTTGCTTCTCTATTTATAGTCGTGACCCAGGCATTTGTGTCATGCCCCAATTCCCGAAGGAAGGCAAATTGGCCGGAGCGCGACTAGGGAGGGGTGAAAGTAGCGGGAAAGAAAGGGGAAGAAATTGAAACATCTGAAATTCAGTAGCACTTGTATTTATATAATTAAGATCAAACTACCTCGGTAGAAACAAGAGAGGTATAGCATAATATATATATCGATACAGCGAAAACGTCTCCAAATAGACGGAAATTTGTACAATAACACAAACAGACCAACTCAGCACCGTCGCCTCCACACTGCCATCTTCAGCCTGCAAAAAATCATTTTTGAAAACATTTGGGCTGAGCACTAATTTACTCAGTGGGTAATGCAGCTGATAATAAACCTCCAAAAAATCCTTTTCAAATTCATGAAATGTTCATGCATTACTGGTATCACATAGACATTTTTTAAAATAAAAAGCAGTCTATGTATTCCAAAACTTTCACTTGGCCAAACCTTTCTTCCTCAGCTATTGGTGCATTCTATACTTCTCGTTAAACTCAGGGAAACACATTCAGCTGAGAGTAGCCTCGTTCCCTTCATTAGGCTGGGGAAAAACAGATTCTCCCAAGGCTAACTTCGTGACGTTTGGTGTACACTAACCCTGGCTACGTCTAGCTCAGGATCCGATCGTATTCAATACTTATGGGCAGAGCCCATTTTCATTCAAGTAGATGCACAATTCCAATAGTGAGCGAAGCAAATTTTCATGAACATTCATAAACTTTAACTTGCATAAATATCAGAGCTTAATAGCTCAAACATAGATTTCTTAATCAAAAATAAAACCCACCTTGTTCTTCTATGCTGACTTGCTTTAATCTTTTTGGTTTTTCCTGGGGATCTACTAGCTGCACTGCTGAATTCTCGTATAAAAATTGTGATGGTAATTTAGCAGGTTCATCTACTATTTATAGGGCAATTTAAGCTGCTGAATCACCATAGCTAGGTATAGACATAGCTTTGCTTAGTCATGCTATGCTGCATATATGAAGCCCACGCAGATGAAGGTCATTAGGTAGAGAAATTCAATTTCACTTCTAACTTATCTGCTGACTTGACACTATAGAATAATATATCTACATGTCCAGCAGCTGGTTTCTCTTTCATTATTTATTGCATATATATCCATGGTTTGAAAATAATATACGAATATACTAATGCTAATGATTACACATGTGTGTAATTATTCCATAGATCAAAATAGACAAGGGATATCACATCCTTCCCTCCTACAAAAAATTTCGTCCTCGAAATTTACTTGTGTCAACACCACTGGAAATGTTATGCTTTCATATCTTCTTATTCTTACAATCTGTATGCTTGAAGCGACGACATTTCCCGCACAACTTTTACTAAGAGAGTTTACTTCTCCAATCATGAAGCTCATGATCACATCTTTGTATAATACCAATCCCGCTTCATAACTTAATTCGAACGTATTACCACTTCATAATACTTAACTTCGTGTTGAAGCTCAACAACAAACATTCTTAACTAAACATGAGAAACGCTATATACATCTATAGAACTAGGAGACAGAGCAATTCCATAAGGAACCTCATCTATCTTGCTCCGTACTTTGAGAAATTCTTGTAAACTCTACTCATTTTGCTAGATGGTCTAACTCTTTAGAGAGAAAACACGTCGAGAGTAATTTATTACAAATAGTTAAGCATGAAATCATTCCATGTTTATCATCATAATTTCTCCTTATCGCCATTGCTTCTCTGCAATTTCCGGGACTAACTATAATCCAGTATTTTCATCTTCCAGTGATATACACTTTCTCAAGCTGCTACGATAATCGTTGTCTTTTTTTTTTTTTAATAATCGCATTCCCCTTGGAAAAAGATATTTTCTAAATCTACCATGAAATTAAATAATCGCGTCTAACCTTCCATACAGTTCACGGATCGAGAATCGAACCAATACTCAATACTCGTTGATCGTTTTGTATAACCTCTTGTATCATTTTGAGATGAACCTGGAATCACAATCTGAAGTGATCGACATTCTGCACGCCTCGTACATTGAGATATTCCTTGAGGTAACATTATGTAATCCCGCCTAATCAAAATGTGTTTCGAATTGGAATGAAATTTGTTTACTTTATCTATTGGTTAACTTGGCCCACGTAACATCGTTCCATTCTGCTGATAAAGCTTATAACAATACGCTTAACCTTTTTTAGGAATTTCGAAGGGCTACAACAATCTAATCTTTTGTATAGCGCCTAACACGATGAAAGATTAAGCAACATTACGAGCAAAGTTACCAATTTCATCATTTCTTCTCAAATCTGGGTACATCTTAGTCTCCCCTATTTTGACAGTATCTCGAGTGGCAATTATAACAACAAAGGATTCTGACTATGTCGTCGAATGAAAGAATTGGAAGGGTCAATGAAAAGGAACAACCGCGCCAACCATGTAATTAAAAGATGATATTATACCTCTTTCATGATATAGATAGTCGAGTAGATATTTCGCCAAGATCTCATCGGGAATCTTCTCTTCAATGTTTGAGATCGAATATCTAAAAGTATCGTGTTTTTATACGTAACTCGATATCGTAAAATGGGGTTGTCTCACTTGTGCCTCTATCCTTTCCTCGCGTCATGCATGTCTTCATCATGACCATAACCAACCATCTTATGTATACTAAATACTTGGAGCTTCTCTCCATTAGTTGATTCCGACAGTGGCTGTAGTCTTTAAAGATTGAAGATAAATTATTGTTTAAATTATCCTTAAATCGGGTGCTCCAGGGTCGTTTCTTCAAGTTGTATCTATCTTGATGGAAAAGTACCATTCGAGGCATCTCGTGCTCAAGTAAAGATATCTTCCGTATGATGTGTGTGGTAAGTAGTAGTAGAAGTGTTGTGAATCTGATGTGCATCTGAACTGCTGAAGGGAGAGATATTCAGTAACGCTAAACTGTTGAACCCTCAGTAGAGCTGAGTTGCCGAAGACTCAGTAGAGCTGAACTGCTGAATACTCAGTAGAACTGCACTGCTGATTGCTGAACTGTTGAGTGCCATACTCAGTTTCTTCATTTTCAATAAAGAGCGGTGATTTGTTAATCTCCATCATTTGTTGAACGGTTTCGATGGCTCCTTATAGAGTCATAGTCAACACGCTTCTTACTTAGTCGGTTATATTCTGTTAAATTATCTCACCTCGAGATGTCCGCCCTCTATACAAAAGAGCTGATCTTGTTTGTATTTTCCGATTTGAATAATCTACTAAAATTTCTCCCCAAATTTCTCAATACTAATTGTTTTCGATATACACAAGATCCTTGTTATAAACTTCCTATTAATGCGATTCTCGATCAGAGATATTATGCGATATGTGGTGGTCCGTGAGGTCACCTCTTGCTTCGTTTCAGAATACGACTATCCTACTAGAACACATTTTAAGAGAAACATTACAATCTCTCCAAAAATCTTGAAAACAACGAACTCTTCATATGTGATCATTCTGGAAAAGCACTATGTAAACGTGTTAGCTGTTCTCGGTATTTGAGACATAGATCTTATCTTCCATAGATCTAACACGAGGTTAAATCTAAATAAATTTGCTTTCTAGGTTTTATCATCATAGTCATTCTAATATTGCTTAGAAAGTCTACATTATAAGGGTTGAAATCTCATCATAGTGTGTTTCTCTAACTACAAGATGATCATATTTTTTTTTCCACCATAATTCTGCTATGTTATAAAGGTCAACGAAACCCAATATAACAGTTCATTTCTTACTATCATGTGTGTTTTATCAAAGAATTACGAAACTCAAATAGATTTCTTTTCTCACTGAAACTGAGTTAAAGGTTTGAAAATCAAGCTGACAATGATTCTGAAGCAAGGGTTATATGAGCTCATGGTCTCAATCATGACAAGACAAGATTTGTTACAAAGGTTGGAAACACAATTAACATTGCGGTATATAAACTACCCAGAAATAGTTGAACAACTCTTTTAAAAGTCTAGAGAATCTAGTCTAAACTTAAAACAAAAATACTTGAATTTCATAGCAGAACAAAATGCTATAGTATTATTCTAGGATAAAATATAATCGCCTTCTCAAGGAAAATATATACTTACTTAAGATAAGAATATCAAGATGTGTTGTTGTAAGAAAATTCAGACAACACATAACCAAGTACTAAGATGAACATGCTCATGGACGACAGTTATATATAACAAGTCGCCTTTGAGAAGGACTTCACAAGGTATATAAAATGATATGGTTATCAATTCGAGTCTGGGCTATGGAAAAGCAAGGCCCAAGTTCGTTGTCAAGATATTTGTAAGATTTAGGTCGAAAGGAAACTTGACATCTTATTGAACAAGTCAAAAGAAATGAACCAAGATAAATTATCATAACCATATGTCGATCCTAAAAATCCTTATTTCTATTCTCATCTCTCTTACGTGTTGAAAATCTTTTATATCTACTCTCAGAAAAGAATACCCGTGGATACCTAATTAGAATACAATAATATATCACCCATACTTCTTACATTTCGTCAAGCATATCGGTTGTCGTTATCTGCATGTCTACCGTTAATAGCGTCTCAATCATTATCAACTGTCTGTGACTATTCGGGTATAACAAACTCCAACTCTGAATATGTTAGCATTTCTCTACAACAGGAATCGAGCATAACATTTATCTTGTCATTGTTTTCTGTTCTCCAATGCAAAAATACTCTTTTCTATAAGATACTGAAGTGCGTCAAGATACGTAACGATTACTCTAGCCTTACACCAGACAACAAAATAAAGTCTTGTCAATCCGATTGTTGGCATTCAGGCATCTACTTCAAAAGAAACTTGTTTAAAACTACCTATAGGTGGTAGGGGCCGAGTACTCTCCGGTTCATCCGTTAGACCGATCCATACTTCTACTTCGCCATTACCCATCATTAGAACTATATTTTTATGATTCAAAACCATCTCATAATGTGCAATCAACCTTCATATTGTTGTCGGGTACGAGGTGGCCTACCCGTTTCAGTAGCGCACCAAATGAAACCGTCTACTATGAAAGTGGTAAATAAGAAACTAATTCTGCCTGTAAGAAGCATCTAAGTAAATTGAAGGCACAACTTCTATGTTTAAGCATGGACACTTAAGCCATTATCATTGTAAAGTATTCCATTACGAAGCCATAAAAGTTATCACTTCATTAAGCAACTTGAACTTCCTCAAGCCTTGCAAGAGAACAACACTGTCAACATGTATCTGTTATTTCTTTTCCCATTTCGTCATCTTTCTAGTTGCATTGATTTAAAAATTCAACACAACAAAATATCTCATTCATCATCATAAAATAATATCACTATACTTTCTTTTACTTCTACTTTACTTAGTTCTAGTCATACTGGCGTAAAAGTTCTCAAAACATCTGTATTGTATAAAATATTTTTTCTCGCTGTAACTTTTCCCGCTGCATTCCGCAAGATAATCCTTAACTTCTCCAAATGGTTTCGATGCTAAATATCCTAACATTTGATATATATATATATATATATATATATATATATAAAGTTTAAGGAATATAGGATTATCTCTATTTCCAAGTTGAAGAAATGAATGAGGAAAATAATAAAGCTATTGGTTCAGTAGCTGGTCAGCTGTCGTTGGCGCAACAACAAGTTCAATATTAGTTCAGTAGATGGTCAGTAGCCATTGGCTTAGTCGTATGTTCAGTATCAGTCAGTGGTCGGGCAGGTAATCGTTGATTCAGTAATATGTTCAATATCGAGTCAGGAGTCATTTAGTAGCAATTCAGTAGCATTCTCGACTGAAAACAGTACATAGCATTTTCGATTCAAGGGGTTCATTAGAGCACTTCAGTAGAGTAGTTCATTAGAGAAGTTCAGTAAAGAAAGTTCAGTAGGGGGATTTAGTAGAGAAAGCTCAGTAGGAAGGTTAATAGAAAAGTTTAGTAGGAAAAATTCAGGTTCAGTAGCATTTTCGGGCTCAGTAGCGAGTTCAAGTTCAGTAGTGACGCAGTCGGAAAAACCGTCGGACAGCTAGCGCTAATTCCGAATCGAAATTCAAGCTTGCAAGCGCAAAACTTGTGTAACAAGATAGTCTGGAATCCACCAGAGAATTGAGAAAATTCTCGAAATTGATATTAAGGTAAAAATTTGCGGCTGAAGTCTTACAAATACGTATAAATACTGCTAGCAAAGACCCAATGGCAAAAACGTAGATAAACTGAAAATTCGAAAAATATAAAAATGCTGATTTCGGGCCTTAGATGATCTCAAACGCTGTTTCGAGCCCATTCTGCGTTTGCGTCTCAAATGTTGAGTCCGGAACACGATTCCCTTCCCGAAAAGGTTTTATGGAGCCGAAACAGACACCGGACGCCCATTCTGCGTTTGCGTCTGCGCTGCTCCCGCATCAAGTAGTGAGTTCAGATTCAGTAGTAGGTTTAGGTTCAGTAGTAGATTCAGGTTCAGTAGTAGTTCAGGAGATGGTTCGTAAGAAGTTCAGTCGCCGTTTGGTAATATGCTCAGTGTCAGGTTCAGTAGCAAGTACCTTATGGTTCATTAGCACGTTCAGATTCGGTAGAAAGTTCAGGTTTAGTAGCAAGTATGGTCCAATAGATAATCAGTTTAGTAGGGCTCAGTCCCGTATCGTTTAGTAACAGTTCAGTAGACATTCAGTAGTTGTTCGATCTCCATTCAGTAACGGTTCAATAGTAGTTCAGTAGCGGTTCAGTAGTACTTAGTAGCGGTTCAGTAGTGGTTCAGTAACAGTTCAGTAACAAGTTCAGTAGGTAAATACGTAATAAATCGTAGGAGTATGTAACTGAGTATTTTTACAAACTTCCCACTATCTAGGTACTCGTTCGATAAAGTTATCGATGTTGAAATGCCCACTCCTGCTTCGTCTCAACGTGATTATACTTATAGCGCGCATCTACTGAGTTTGTGTGAAACTCGGGTTCAGTAGAGAACTTCAGTAGAGGAGTTCAGTATGGTTCAGTAGATAGGCAGTTCAGTAGGGTTCAGTTCAGTAGTGTCTAGTAACAGTTCAATAACTAACCAGTTCAGTAACATCTAGTAGCGTCCAGTATCAGTAGCAAGTACAATATGGTTCAATAGATAATTAGTTCAATAGGCAGCTTAGTAACGTTCAGTAATTAGTTCAGTATTGATTCAGTAGCAGTTCAGTTATAGTTCAGTAGTACCCAAATCCACATTCAGGTGTACTCTACACCTAAAAGCTCGCCTCATCAGAGGTCCAACAGTTCTTTACTACATCTAAAGGATTAAAAATTGAAATAATTCACCTTTCAAAACTTTAATCATGCAGACTCACAAGTCCCGTAAAAATCACACCTTCAACAAGGTATTTCCCATATCATTCTTTATTACGTCGTAAGGGCTCACATGTCCCTAACACGACCATTGGTCATATGGGCTCACAAGTCCCAAACATGACAATCATTCATTTAACAAGGTACTCCCCATATCATTCCCTTTTTACATACTCTTTATTTCCTCATTTATTCTTCATTTTCAACTTGAAAATCCCTTTTAAATTTCAATGGCAGCGGAGAGGGTGCTGAGAGTCACTGAATAACATCGAAATCTAGACTTTCTTGAATAATAATTTACATTTGAAACATTGAAGTCTAGCGAATCAAATCTAGACTTCCTTGAATGATAATGAAAATCCTGAAAACAATCTCCGAATTTGTCTACTGAACTTAGTAGACAAGTTCAGTAGCTTACTGAACTCAGTAGAATGGAAAGTTCAGTAGCACATTAAGCTGAAACTCAGTAGCAGGAGAAGACTGCAGAATATAACAGAGACCTTAAATCAAAGGACCAAGAACTTTAGCTCTGATAGAGACCTTAAAGAATCAAGAAATTCAGCTCTGATACCACTCTGTCACGCCCCAATTCCCGAAGGAAGGCAAATGGGCCGGAGCGTGACTGGGGAGGGGTGAAAGAAGCGGGAAAGAAAGGGGAAGAAATTGAAACATCTGAAATTCAGTAGCACTTGTATTTATATAATTAAGATCAAACTACCTCGGTAGAAACAAGAGAGGTAGAGCATAATATACGTATCGATACAGCAGAAACGTCTCCAAATAGACGAAAATTTGTACAATAACACAAACAGACCAACTCAGCATTGTCGCCTCCACACTGCCATCTTCAGCCTGCAAAAAATCATTTTTGAAAACATTTGGGCTGAGCACTAATGTACTCAGTGGGTAATGCAGCTGATAATAAACCTCCAAAAAATCATTTTCAAAATCATGAAATGTTCATGCATTACTGGTATCACATAGATAGTTTTTAAAATCGAAAGCAGTCTATGTATTCCAAAACTTTCACTTGGCCAAACCTTTCTTCCTCAGCTATTGGTGCATTCTATACTTCTCGTTAAACTCAGGGAAACACATTCAGCTGAGAGTAACCTCGTTCCCTTCATTAGGCTTGGGAAAAACAGATTCTCCCAAGGCTAACTTCGTGACGTTTGGTGTACACTAACCCTGGCTACGTCTAGCTCAGGATCCGATCGTATTTAATACTTATGGGCAGAGCCCATTTTCATTCAAGTAGATGCACAATTCCAATAGTGAGCGAAGAAAATTTTCATGAACATTCATAAACTTTAACTTGCGTAAATATCAGAGCTTAATAGCTCAAACATAGATTTCTTAATCAAAAATAAAACCCACCTTGTTCTTCTATGCTGACTTGCTTTAATCTTTTCGGTTTTTCCTGGGGATCTACTAGCTGCACTGCTGAATTCTCGTATATAAATTGTGATGGTAATTTAGCAGGTTCATCTACTATTTATAGGACAATTTAAGCTGCTGAATCACCATAGCTAGGTATAGGCATAGCTTTGCTTAGTTATGCTATGATGCATATATGAAGCCCACGCAGATGAAGGTCATTAGGTAGAGAAATTCAAAATCACTTCTAACTTATCTGCTGACTTGGCACTATAGAATAATATATCTACATGTCCAGCAGCTGGTTTCTCTTTCATTATTTAGTGCATATATATCCATGGTTTGAAAATAATATACGAATATACTAATGCTAATGATTACACATGTGTGTTATTATTCCATAGATCAAAATAAACAAGGGATATCACATCCTTCCCTCCTAAAAAAAATTTCGTACTCGAAATTTACAAGTGTCAACACCACTGGAAATGTTATGCTTTCATATCTTCTTATTCTTACAATCTGTATTCTTGAAGTGATGACAATTCCCGCACAACTTTTACTAAGAGAGTTTACTTCTCCAATCATGAAGCTCATGATCACATCTTTGTATAATACCAATCCCGCTTCATTGAATGCCTTTTCAATCCGGTTTCGAGTGATGTTAAACGCTGGGTCGTTTCCTGTCGGATACAGTAGACTTGACACAGTCTCTGTCTTCTTCGTCTGAGTCGGCTGATGAAAATGTTCTACTGAGTGTAGTCAGCTGATGACTCCGAAGGTACGGAGCTTGTATAGGGGGTTCTTCTACTGATGTCTGTCAGCTGATGAGATGTCTTCTACTGAGTGAACATCAGCTAATGACTTAAGAACACAAGCTCTTACACTAATGACGTGGGGTTCTGGAAAGTAAACTTCCTACTGAAGATGAATCCAACATTTTACCCCGTATAGGACTTAGACACAAAAGATAAAGAAAAATAAAACCAGTCTAGCCTATTACATCATCTAGTCCTATCGACATTACACTACTGATACCAGCTGGGTTTTGGGATCTTCAATTCCATAGCATGAACACTATGATTTCCCCCAATATTGTTTTACCCAATAAAATGATAAGTATCATCTACTGACTCATAACCCAACAATAAGTATTTAGCTTCTTTGAATGCCTTTTCAATCCGGTTGCCCAAGATGTTTCGCCTTTCTCAAGTGTGGCTTTTGCTCTTTTGTCATTACTGATCAACAATTCTTAGATAAAGTGCATGAATTTGAGACAGAGAAGAAGAAGAAGGGAAAGTGCCTAATTTTGTCATTAAACGTGTAGTTGTTTTCTCCTAATTGTGCATATTTTATTATTTCTAAAAGAAACTACACTATTCTAGACATTACATCAATGAAAAGTGCATATTTTTGTCTTTAAACGTGGAACTATTTTTCCATAATTGTGCGTATTTTATTATTTCTATAAGAAAAAAATACTATTCTAAATACTGCATAAATTAGTCCTTACATGTGCAGTTTTTTATCCCTAAATAATATTTCTAAAAGAAACAACAATTTTCTAAACAGTAAATCAATTAATAGTGCATATCTAAAAAAATTCTAGACACTAAATAAAACAAAAGTTCCTAGTTTTTGCATTAAACATGCATTTTTTTTCTAATAGTGCAGATTAAAGTATTCCTAAAAAAGTAAAATAATATTAAATACACTAAATCAAATCATAGTTCTTAATTTATGTATTAACTGTGAATTTGTTTTCCTCCATGACTGCAGATTAATGAATTTTTAAAGATAAAACAATATCTTAGACACTTTAAAGAATAGTTCATAATTTATGCCTAAAACGTGCAACTTTTTCCAACGAATAGTGCAAATTTTAGTTTCTTGCCAAAGACTATGAAAGAAATTAGTAAATTGACTAATAGTGCTAACTAAATCCTAAACATATGCATAAAAAACCAATTACATGTGCAAGCTTTGACAAACACCAAAACCAATTATAGGAATTTATAGCCAAGAACACATCTATTCATCATTACCCACAACTTTGCAAAATCAATTCGCAAAAAAGTACATAAACAAAGAACGGATTATGCAATCACTCGGATAAACACAGTAATTCGAGAAAAGGAAGTATCCTATAGTTATAGTAAATTAATACATGATCTATATAAGAGGCAGTTGCTTCTTAATTGTAAAATATTGGCCCAATTCATCCGATTTCGGCTTAGAAATATAACATATTCAAAGAAATTATGTTGCTTTCAAATATATATCGCCGATGGGAAGTCTCGTCGAAGATGAAGAAGAAGAAAATCCGAAGGGCAGTGGTTCCTGGAGCGGTGCAGTTTATTGGGAAAAAGAAGGTAGTGGAGGTTTTTATTAGGTTTCTTTGCTTTTAATAATGAAAATTTACCATTAAAATCTTTGTGCAGATATTTTATGTTGTAATGTGCATTTCGCATAGAATAATACAATATTTAATCTTGCCATCTATTTCAATAATCTAAAAGGTTTAAATTGTTCCCATTTCTTATTTTAAAGGTGTTCTTATTTGAACCTAACCAATTTTAATATATTTTTAATCTTAATAAATAAGTACTTTCCCCACATGCATCATATGAATAATTTCGAATTGCCACTCCACAGTTGTATGTTGATACGTGTCAAATATAAACTATCTACGTGGATGACACGTCGGACTCGATGACGGTCGGAGCCAGTCGATTACGGCCGTTTGAAATGACGTCACATACGACAGTTACATAATGCGGTTGTTATTTCGTGGCCATTTTTATTTGTAGTAATATATCAATATACCCTATTTGACTATTACAATTACAAAATTATCCAACTTTATAAAAACTATCTACTATATACCCAAATTTACTAAAATACCCCCATTTTTTTACTTCTCTCACTTAAAAGTGTCAGGTCATGATCGGACCGTGATCGGACCATGTCGATGTGTCCGACCGATCGGACATGCCCGATCATGGCCTGATAGTGATCGGCCTTGTGATAGGGCATGACCGATCATGGCGTTGTGATAGGGCATGACCGATCATGCCCACTATTCATGTAGTGATCGGCCCTTGGTCGGGCGTGTCCGACCGGTCGGACCGGTCCGACCGATCGGACCCTGATCGGGCCCTTTGTTCACGTGATCGGACCATCCCATAGTAGGGATATTTTCGTCTTTTTTGATATATAGTGTAGTTAAATATAAGAATTGGATATAAATGTGTTTGGACATTTCACCGCCGGAATCATTCTATTTCTCAATTAAATGAACTGGACTGGATTGCTTCCTTCTCCCGATTCACACACAGTACATGCACTGAGTGTGAGTGTTATTTTTTTATTTTCTGCCAAGGATTTTTTGAACTTTAAAGAGCAAAAGAAAGCTTCTTTCGTTGATGGAAATTTGTATGTGTTTCTTTTTATCAAGAATGAGGAGAAGAGTGTTGGTTACAAAAGCTGCTATTACAAAACAATACAATAAGCCAAAAATTAAAACAAAAATAAAAGACCGTCGAGTCGAGAAAGCCTCTCTCCGCAAGACGAAATACGCCCCGGTAGTGCTCTCGGTTGTAGGCGTATCGTCCCCAAAGATGAAACGACGAACGTCTCGAAGATTGCAAAGACCGCAAGATCTACGAGCTCCGCGAACCGGGATCAAGTTTTCCCGGCGAGGACAGGCTGCTGGACTTAGAGCTAAGAATGCAAGTGAGCTAAGAAATGCAGCTAAGAAGATCTCAGGTGAATTCTTGTTGGTGTGTTTGGAATGAAGTGCAGCTTCCTATTTATAGGCAGCTTCCACCAGGTGTTGATTGCTGGAGCCATCAATGCGGGAGGGTCGTGGATGGTAAGTGGAGTGGTGGAGAGATGGAAGGTTGGGCTGGCCAAGAGCCACTTCCGGATCCTTCCAAAAGATACACTTGGGTGTGGCGGGTGCGAGCACCACGTAGAGGAATCCAAAGGTGCGCCGGTCCATCGCACCGCCCGACCCGGCACCCAACCCAAAGACCCGACCCGGCGAACGACCCGACGGACCACCCAAAGGACCAATTGCCAAGATCCAAGTCCAAGTCCAAGTCCAAGTCCAAGTCCAAGTCCAAGTCCAGCGACACGGACACGGACACGGACCGGACCGAACCGAACCGAACCGGAGCCGAGCCGGAGCCGGGCCGGGTACGGGCGCGGGCGCGGTGCGGCGCGCGCGCGCGCGTGTGAGGCGGTCGGGCGAAAAGTGCTCACAAGCATGAGCATGTGTGGCCCAAGCCCACCACATGTCACTTAGTTATCTCCTACAATATTGTAGAGACTTAAATACCACACAAAACATTATTCATTAATCGATGTGGGACATGATTAATGTAATAACTCTCCAAAACCCGAATAAGGTAAGTTTCTCCACTTTAGGTAACATATTAGTTTTGTCCCCCCAAACTTCGAGCCACTATTTCTCACTCACCGAAAATCGGAATCGAGAAATTAAGCACACTATAATTATCTACTCGAAACGTAGATCGACGTCATATATCTCAAATCATTAATCGGATAAATATCGAGGCTCGAAAATGCGATCGAAAACGGCTGAATTATGCCCAAGTTAAATTAGCAATAAATGCTAATTAACTTTCCTTAATTTAATATATATATAACTAATATATATATATTCAAACCGATTTTTCCAACAATCCCCACATGAGTGGAAATAGCCAAATGCATGCATGCAGACACACAGCTCTGTCCTCAAGAGACAATAAAGCATCAGGGTAGGTGGCTTGTGACCTTGAACCTTCCTTAGTCAGTGCTATCGAGCATACCGGCGGATTAGTGGACACGTGGCCTTGAACTATTCCTCCATGGTGTATACTTAGACAATAGCACAAACACTATAAAGTCTCAACCGCGTCCGTTCTCACGTTTGTGTCCTTTACTGGCCATGGACAACCTCTTTGGATTCATAAGTGTTACGTAGAAGCGGCCCTCACTTCTCACTTACATAGGTGATTCTTACTCGAGTATCCCGTCATACTCCACCTTCTCAAGGCATCCAAGAATCATTAAAAGTCAAAGACTTAACCTCACCACTTGACAGTCACCAACACTCTCGAGCTCTTTCGGGGAATAGACTATTTGAGTGTGGTATCAACGTACTCATATAGCTTAGTTTTCCCATTGAACCAAGTTCATGGGATCTCCAATCTACAAGGTTGGGTATCCACTATAATCGTCTTTAACGTGTGGATTTAACTCCCATTCCCTCTACGAGCTTATACATTTGATCTCGATTCAAACTCTTAGTAAGCGGATCCGCTAAGTTATCTATAGACTTGACATAGTCTACGAGAGATAACCCCACTCGTGATCAAATGTCTTACGGTATTATGTCGACGACGAATAGGTCTCGACTTACCATTATACAACCCACTCTTGGCCCTACCAATAGCTGCTTGGCTATCACAGTGAATCATCACAGGTGGCACGGGTTTCGTCCAACATGGAATATCTTCAAGAAAATTACGGAGCCATTCGGCTTCCTCACCGGCTTTATCTAAAGCAATAAATTCAGATTCCATGGTGGATCGGGCTATGCATGTCTGTTTCGTGGATCTCCACGACACGCCTCCTCCCCTATAGTGAACACATAACCACTAGTTGACAACGAGTCTTTAGTGTCGGATATCCAATTTGCATCACAGTACCCTTCAAGTACTGGGGGATGTCGCGAGTAGTGCAGCCCAAAGTTAAGAGTGTATTTCAAATACCTCAGAACTCTTACAAGAGATTTCCAATGTTCTCTACTAGGATTACTAGTATAGCGACTCGGCTTGTTCACCTGGACAAGCTAGATCGAGGCCTCGTACAATTCGTGATGTACATAAGACAACCAATGACTCTAGCATAATCCTCTTGAGCAACAGGATCACCCCTATTCTTGCTCAAGTGAACATTAACTTCTAGAGGAGTCTTTGCCGGCACACTATCAAAGGCATTAAACCTCTTAAGCACTTTCTCAATATAATGAGATTGAGACAAAACAATCCCTTTGGGAGTTCTTTGTATCTTTACTCCAAGAATAACATCAGCAACTCCCATATATTTCATATCGAAATTCCTTTTAAGCATTCGCTTGGTGTCATTTATGACTTGAAGGTTTTGTCCCATAATTAACATGTCGTCTACATAAAGACAAACAATTACAAAACCATTATTTGTATTCTTTATGTAAACACACTTGTCACATTCATTAATCTTAAAACCATTCGACAACATAGCCTCGTCGAATTTCAAGTGCCATTGCAAAGGTGCTTGTTTCAAACCATATAGGGATTTCACCAACTTACATACCTTTCGCTCTTGGCCAGTACTACAAACCCTTCAGGTTGTTCCATATAAATTTCCTCTTCTAAATCTCCATTTAGAAAGGCAGTTTTCACATCCATTTGATGAATCTCAAGATTGTGCAAAGCAGCAATCGCGAGAAGCACACGGATAGATGTAATTCTCGTTACAGGCGAATAAGTATCGAAGAAATCATATCCTTCAATTTGCTTAAAGCCTTTAACCACTAAACGAGCTTTATATTTATCAATTGACCCATCTGCCTTATACTTTCTTTTTAGGATCCATTTACATCCTAAGGGCTTGCAACCTTCGGGTAAGTCTGCTAAGACCCAAGTGTGATTCTACATAATGGAATCACTTTCACTTTGGACAGCTTCTAGCCAAAGTGGACCATCGGGTCTAGAAAGAGCTTCTTTTATAGATCGCGGCTCTTCATCCAAAAGAAAAACAACATAATCAGGACCAAAGTCCTTAGCAACTCTTGCTCTAGAGCTACGTCTTGGTTCTAAAGTTTCAAGATCGGGAGCTTGCCTTTTACGCGTAGCGGGTTCTACCCCCCACATTTCTAGAACTACTAGCAACTTCTCTTGCTTCACCACTAGAGCTTGACCCAACTTTATCATCCTTTTTACAAGGATAGATATGCTCAAAGAATATAGCATTCCTTGACTCAATAGTAGTCCCAACATTCATATCGGGCACGGCCGACTTATGAATGACAAACCGATATGCACTACTATTCAGTGCATATCCTATAAAGATACAATCGACAGTCTTAGGTCCGATAGTAACTTGCTTAGGCAAAGGCACTTCTACCTTAGCCAAACACCCCCACACTTTGAGGTATTTATAGGAAGGTTTCCTTCCTTTCCACAACTCATAAGGAGTTACATCTCTACCTTTCAGAGGTATTTTGTTTAATAAATAGTTAGCCGTCAAAACGGCTTCCCCCACATGTTCTTAGGGGCAGTCCAGAACTTATTAACAAAGCATTCATCATCTCCTTTAGAGTTCGGTTCTTCCTTTCAGCTACACCATTTGATTGAGGCGAATAGGGGGCAGTGGTTTGATGTATAATACCACTTGTCTTACACAACTCTTCAAAAGGAGCTACGTATTCTCCACCTCTGTCACTTCGTACCATTTTGATTTTGCAATCAAGTTGGTTTTCGGCTTCAGCTTTGAAGTTAGTAAAAGCTTCAATCGCCTCATCTTTACTCCTTAAAAGATAAAGAGTACAATACTTAGTGCAGTCATCAATAAAAGTAATAAAATACTTTTTCCCACCTCTAGTTTGTACAAACTTTAAGTCACATACATCAGTGTGAATGAGTTCTAGAGGTTTAGTGTTCCTTTCTACAGAATGAAATGGTTGTTTAGCCAATTTTGCTTCAACACAAACTTCACACTTAGTTTTGTTAAACTCATTTACTTTAAGTAGATCGAGATTAACTAATCTTTTTATAGCATTTAGATTAACATGTCCTAATCTAGAATGCCATAAATCGGAACACTCAAGCAAGTAAGAGGAAGTGGCTTCATTATCATTATTCTTGGCCTCAACGGCCTCTTGGCGTAACGCCATTACACTTAGCTTGAAAAGGCCCTCAGACAGGTAACCTTTTCCTAGGAACATACCAAATTTAGACAAAATAAATTTGTCTGACTCAAAAACTAGTCTAAACCCTCTCTTGACTAGTACAGAGCCGGACACAAGATTTTTCCGGATGTCGGGGACATGCAGCACCTCTCCAAGAGTAAGGTTCTTGCCGGAGCTCAACCTTAGCACCACAGTACCATAGCCAACCACCTCAGACGAGGCTTGATTACCCATATTGAGCTTCCTCCCTTGGCAGCTCTTGTACTTGGTGAAGCGGCTTCGGTCACCACAAACATGTGCCGTGGCAGCGGTATCAATATACCACTTCCCCTCATTCTCCACGACGTTAGCTTCTTCAGTGACAACGGCCGCAAGGTCGGCTTCAGTGAGGTCAATCTCCAACATATTGGCTTGACGAGCCCTCTTCTTCTTCGGCTTTCGGTAGTCCTTGGACATGTGGCCGGATTTGCCACAGTTGTAGCAGTCCCCTTCAAACTTGCGGGATTGCACCTTGCCCTTCCCTTTGGAGTTGCTATTTGGACGCCCTCTCTTTGCATTGTTGGAGTTGCCACCTTTCTCAGCAAGGTTGACTCTTGGCTCCACAGGTGCTTTGCCCTTCCCATCTCGAGTCCTCATATCGGTCTCGATGCGGAGCTTGACCACAAGGTCTTCAAGCGTCATTTCCTTTCGCTTGTGCTTCAAGTAGCTCTTGAAGTCCTTCCAGCTCGGGGGAAGCTTCTCAATTACAGTTGCCACGATAAAAGCATCTGGCAAAAGCATACCTTCGGCGTGGACATCATGGACAATGAGTTGGAACTCTTGCACTTGGTCCATGACCGGTCGAGAGTCCACCATTTTGTAGTCCAAGAACTTGGCGACTACAAACTTCTTGGTACCGCATCGTCGCATGCAGTATTTTCTTTCAAGTGCCTCCCATATCGCTTGGAGGTCTTTACATTTGCATATACACCGTACGTACTATCATCTAGTCCACTAAGCAAGAAGTTTTTACAAAAGTAGTCGGAAGTTAGCCAATTATCATAAGGCTATGCGGACTTCCGAGGTTCTCTTCGTTTTCACTTAGAGGGGCGGGTGCATTCTCCATCAACACAGTCGTGAACCCCAATGTTGTCAAATAGAACAACATCTTCTGTTGCCACCTCTTGAAGTCGGCTCCACCAAACTTGGCCGGCTTCTCGGCGACGGCAAAGACTCTGCAGGCGAGTGCGGAGGTGCCGTCGTGGTTGGGTTTGAACCCCCCACCACTCCATGGTGGTTCACACTCCCAAAAGGGACATCTCTCTGCAAGGCAGAGGACATAGCGTTGAAGTTGAATGCCGTGTTAGCGGCATTAGCACGATTAAGTGATATCCTTGCATCAGTGGCGGCAGATATGGCAGCGAGGGTTGGGATTTGCAAACACCGGAGTTGGAGTAGGGACGGACGTCGGTGGAACAAGTTGTTGCGGAGGAGGCGACGACGCCGATATGCAATGGGTTGGTGGCGGCGGCGAAAGGGCGGCGGTAGCATCGGAGAGGGGAGCACTTAAAGAAGACATGTTTACAGCAGCTTGAGTAGTTAGGTTATTTCGTCTTGCGATTGTTGGTTACAAAAGCTGCTATTACAAAACAATACAATAAGCCAAAAATTAAAACAAAAACAAAAGACCGTCGAGTCGAGAAAGCCTCTCTCCGCAAGACGAAATACGCCCCGGTAGTGCTCTCGGTTGTAGGCGTATCGTCCCCAAAGATGAAACGACGAACGTCTCGAAGATTGCAGCACCGCAAGATCTACGAGCTCCGGCGAACTGGACTGTTTTCCGGCGAGGACAGGCTGCTGGACTTAGAGCTAAGAATGCAAGTGAGCTAAGAAATGCAGCTAAGAAGATCTCAGGTGAATTCTTGTTGGTGTGTTTGGAATGAAGTGCAGCTTCCTATTTATAGGCAGCTTCCACCAGGTGTTGATTGCTGGAGCCATCAATGCATGAGGGTCGTGGATGGTAAGTGGAGTGGTGGAGAGATGGAAGGTTGGCTGCTGAAGAGCCACTTCCAGATCCTTCCAAAAGATACACTTGGGTGTGGCAGGTGCAGAGCACCACGTAGAGGAATCCAGTGCAGCCGGTCCACTGCACCGCCCGACCCGGCACCCGACCCGACGGACCACCCAAAGGACCAATTGCCAAGATCCAAGTCCAAGTCCAAGTCCAAGTCCACAGACACGGACACGGACACGGACCGGAACCGGAACCGGAACCGGAACCGGAGCCGGAGCCGGAGCCGGAGCCGAGCCGGAGCCGGGCCGGGTACGGGCGCGGCAGCGGGTGCGGCGCTGGCGCGCCCGCGTGTGAGGCGGTCGGCGAAAAGGCTCGCAAGATGAGCGTGTGTGGCCCAAGCCCACCACATGTCACTTAGTTATCTCTACAATATTGTAGAGACTTAAATACCACACAAAATATTATTCATTAATCGATGTGGGACATGATTAATGTAATAACTCTCCAAAACCCGAATAAGGTAAGTTTCTCCACTTTAGGTAACATATTAGTTTTGTCCCCCCAAACTTCGAGCCACTATTTCTCACTCACCGAAAATCGGAATCGAGAAATTAAGCACACTATAATTATCTACTCGAAACGTAGATCGACGTCATATATCTCAAATCATTAATCGGATAAATATCGAGGCTCGAAAATGCGATCGAAAACGACTGAATTATGCCCAAATTAAATTAGCAATAAATGCTAATTAACTTTCCTTAATTTAATATATATATAACTAATATATATATATTCAAACCGATTTTTCCAACAAAGAGTAGCTTGACAAATATATTTCTCAACTCCTTTTTCTTTGTTCTGCTTTTGCTTTTGCTTTCTGATTCCTACTCAAAGCCCAGATGCCATTTTTGCCGTTTCTTCCAGTTAGTAATAATGATATTGTGAATCGAGCTAAGTTGTGATTAATGCTTAGCATCATGATTTCAGACGGTGTTTCCCGGGCCCCCTCTTGATGTGTGTTGTCTTTTTGTATTTGCTTTTCTTGTTGCACAGAAACTCTCTGCATTTCATCTTGCTGTCTCCTTTTTGTTGGTGTGTGAGACAATGAGCTGCGAGTGTGAGTCAGTGTGTGTGTGTGTGTGTCAGAGAGAGAGAGAGAGAGGAAGAGAGAGAGAGAGAGAGAGAGAGAGAAATGCGTCGTTTCGTTTTCATTGCGTGAAGAAGAACCTGATTCCCTCAACGTCCCCCAAGTAAAAAGGACAACAAACAATTCCTTTTCGGAAAATCTTTAAACAAAACCCATAACTCAAAACAAGAAATGCAATTCTCTTAAGCTCCCAAATCCGTCTTTTCCTCAAACCAGAAACTCATCCCCATTTTCTGATGTTTTTTTTCAATTAGATTTTGGGCTTTCAGCCAATTTCCCATGTGTATTTTTCTTGGTATGATGATCAACTTCGTATCAGCATCCGTGATTGAAATGACTAAAACATCCTCAACTTGCCATTTAGTTCCTGGTACTAAACATCAAAGGATTATTGTCTTTATCTGGGCTATTTGATGTGCTTTTGTTACTGAGTTTTCTTATGCTACGTGTCGCATTATATTCTTCTTTTTCTATCTCTTGTGCCCCTTGGTATTTTTCGTGTTATATTTTTACGGCCAATGTTATCTCTCCTTGTTTGTAGTTTTGGAAGTTGTGCTGCGATAGAAGATTTTTGGAGAACAACTTCATTGAAATGGGCTCTGTTGCACTTGCCGGTGAAGATGAATCTCAGCCTAGTACTAGTAATGGAAAGAAATGCAAACTATCGACTGCGGTAAAAGATTCTTTAGATTATGATTGGGGTGTGAGAGATTTGAGAGTTTGTTTGTGATGTTACTTTGAAATTCTTGCAGTTTGTTGATGGATGTGGTGCCGTTAACCATGCCTCTGTTCCTAGGAAACAACGTTCTGGTGGGTATAGTCTTTATTTAATCCATCTTTGTTAATTGAAGTTTGTGCTTTGCAAGTGGATCGTTTGAGAAGTTTCATACTCATTTTCTTTTAAAGTTCCAAACTTTTTCCCCTTTTTCTTGCTTTTTCCTATTTGCAGTGGAAGATTCTTTATGTTGCTTTATCTGAACTACAGAAGAATATGGTTGGAAATGATGTTAAATTTGTTTTTACTTCAGTGTAAATTTGACTCTTTCCATGTGTTGATTACTGATTTCTTCATTTCATTTACACAGACACATATATATTTAGTGCCTTAGTGGAGTAGGGTTACTAAATGGGACACCCTCGTGGGCCTTCAGAGGGAATTTCCTTTTATCTCTAGTGTCGTCTCTTGCTTCTTCATTTCATTTACACACACACACACGAACATAAACAATGACCAATGCTTAAGTTGTTGCAGCAGTAAAAAAGCGGGGCCGTGAATCCCTTATTTCACCATTATTGCTAATCCCAAGGAAGAAGCATGATGCAAAGAAATCCAAACTGAATATGGTTAGTGAATTGTATTGCTTCATTTACAGAAAAGTAACATGAGTGAGAGACATTAGTTTTCGTATTCTTAATGAATGACATGACCTCTTCAGAAGCAGGGAGACATCAGCAAGGATGAGGAAGAAGTGGCTGAAACCTTATTTGCTCTGGCTGGTTTATTCTCTGATGCAAAAAAGGCTGAACCAGAACCAAGATCAATGAACGTACCTCAAGGTTTTGCTGCTGCTTTTTTCTTATGATTATTAACCATTCTAAAATGAGCAGATAACTCTCCTATAACAATACAACAAGAGACTAGGAAAATGAGTTCAAATATAACTCTTAAGGCTATTTTCCTGTCAAATTTGGTGAATTCAACAGCAGATCAAGACGAAGCCCCACCTGAGACGCAGGCAGTTAGACCTGATGCATATGCAAATCAATCTGATATAACCACTTCAAGGTGAATTGACATTCTTCTTCCTCTCCTCAATTATGTAGCTCGCTCTTCGCTCTTGATTCTGTCAATTATTTATTTTGCAGACCAGTTGTATCAATACTTGGCATGAATCAAAGTGGTGGACAGGAAATTCACTTGGATCGGGTATGCTTAAAATCTATTGTAATATAGAATTTCCCATGTAAGTACGGCCTCTAAGATGATGTTCTTCAGATTACAGATTCTGGATCTCGTTATGGAAGTTCCATCAGTGACAAATGTAAGGGTACGTTCTTTACTGAATGGTAGATAACTTTCTTATAACCAGAATGCATCGTATATGTACTTTTATATTTCTGAGTTATGTATGCTTTCAAAATATAGATTTGTTTCTATCACCAAACTTGTCTGCTACGACTTCTGAAGCGCAAAAACCCTGCCCAAGGTACAGTATTTTTCCCACAAGAATTTCTTCTATTTTCATGTAGATTTTGTTTTTCTCATGAACTTACTGATTCTAGATTATCCTGTGGCAGAATCCCTTACTTGTTGGAGAGCACAACCTTTTCCTCTAAGAACAGAATTACTGCTGAAATGGTATGCTAGTGTTGCTTGAAGAAAATATTTCGAAATATGATCTCTGTTAATTCAACAATTTTATGATTCAGTGTACTAGAGTTGCCCCTAAATCAAACAAGTCGTGGAAGAGATGCTCAGGACACATTTACATAAGTCGTCTCATCAAAGTCTTGCAAATATCAGACAGAAAAGGAGAAGTACCGTCGCAACCGACTCAATTAACAACTTGTGGAGGTGCGGACCAACAATCTAATGTAAGCATTCACTCGAGAGCAAATGGTAGAAATGGAAATGAACATTTTAGTTCCTGCAATCTTCTTTCTGCACAAAAAGCTTCATCTGCTACCCAAGATCAGCAGATGGCTTGTGAAACCTCTGCCTCTAAACAGGTGAGCTCATCATTGCCAATACCATCTGAGTGAGAATTCAATCGTCTTATCGGACCACTAAATTCTTGCAGGGATACGATTTTTTATCTTTGGGAACGGAGCTTCGTAGGAGAGGAAATGTTACAGGATATTTTTGTGAGCCTTCTAAACAATTCCATACGCCATACATGCAGTCACAGAATCAATCCCACATGCTTTGTTCACTGCCCCAGAATGGTTATTCTTCATCTTTCCAGAGCCATAATTCAGCACAACAGGTAATGAAGTATCTTGGCTGTAGGACGATTTTTCAGGCTGATAAAAGAGATTATGGTACTGCATTCCTATTATTCGTAGCTACACAACTAGTGTTCACTGCCTTGATGCTTGATTGATGTGCAGCTCTCTCAATACCATAGCAGCAATTTTACAGCAGAGATGATGGAGTCACACCAGCAGAAGTGGGCACGTTACAACACAGGTGGAAGTGACTGGAGAAATGGAGGAATAAACTACGGTTCTATGCTGAACTACGCACATTATCTGCATGCTCTAGGCTCTAACTATCAACAACTCTCACCTTCACAACAGCACCACCATAATCTCCCTTTCAGATTCGACAGTAATGGAATCGTTTTGCATCCTGAAAACCCAGCAACGGACCGGAAACCAGCGCCTTTGAAATGGATAAGTTAAGTGTCATCATTCGTTCATTATTTCTAACACCCTCCCACCCACTTTTTGGTTCATTTTTGTACACACTGATGATTTGGAACCTCATAAATATATCAATCATAAGGTTTTCATGCGATAATGCTGCCTTATTTTGCATCTGTATTCAAGCTGAATGACAAACAGTTAAACAAGTACCAGGCCATCTTGAGCTGATAGTATCTCCGACTCTAACAACACAACTTACTATAAAATGATATTTGAAAGCAGCTCAAGACTGAAGCTTTTTTGTCAATAATTGTAGTTCTGAGTGTTAATCTCAAAAACATAGCATGATCTCATTAATTCAACAATCGCATCATAAACTTACCAATCAATAATGCTTGGAAACAACATTTGATTACAAACAAGTTTTACAAAAGAGTCTACTTTGTAGAGCAAAACCAAGAGTACTCTTAACATGGCCCTCGGACATAAACACTCGCAATTGAAGTCATTCCTGCTTCTCCAATTCCCCCATTCTTTCTATGATTGCCTGTAATCAATCATAAAAGTAAAGGAAAGGAATTTGATGTTCAGACCTATGCATCGATAAATAACTGCATGCTGATTATAGAACTCAATATTCAACATGATGGAGGAAGTCTTCAACTATAGGAGACATAAATAAAGATGTTAGCCCTGCTTATGCGCAGGGTAAATGGGAGGGCAGATACTCTACTATTACCTATATATAACATTCAAGAAAGTAGCTTGGATAACAAAAACAAACTACGTTTTTTATAAAAGCTTTACCTTCTTGCTCGTTTCTTGGAGTTCCCCAGCAAGTATGAACTCATCTAGTATGAGGTACACCTTTTAGAAAAAGAAAGAAATTCAATCAGCATAAGTAATAGCATTCATATACCATACATATGGAAAGAGTTCTTGAAGGTGATGCTATGTTTATTCTCTCCCTGTCCTGAAGATACAACCCAGGTTTGACAAAGTTGGGCGAGACAGTGTGAAGAATATATATCTATGATTTATTTTTATACACTTCCAGAGTAAGTTTGTTACTTTGTCAAGAAATCACCGAAAAATTTGCATAATCAACATTCACAGTTCCATGATTAAAAAAGAAATGATTAAGAAATTGTTCTAAAGATAAAATCCTTTTAAATGTAAATGTAATTATAAAAGATTGTTAAGAGGAAAAGATTGAATTTATTTCCACTAGAAGTGGATTAGTTTGGTAGAAAGCCATATGGAAACATCACATTTCATGTGGTAATGCAAGTATTTGACCAAACAAAATTGAAAAATAAATAGAAAACCAATCAAGAGAAATGCATTGACAACACATAAACTGAGTGGGGGACAAAAGAGTGCTGCGAAATGCGCCCTAGGCACTCACATAGGCACAACTTCTTGACCAAAGAGAGAAAAAAATATATTATTCTAAACCAATGGGTACATGATAAATTACAATCTAAGCATCCGTTATAATATATTCCATCAAGAGATGCAACAAATAAGAGAAAATAATGCCAGTGAAATATGTTATATGCAATAAGCAACAGATAGATGGTTCACAAAGAACAAAAGTAGACTCATCATTAGATTCATGCATGATTAAATATAAAGAGTATATCCAATGACGTAACGACAGAACTGCAAAACCACAATATACCTTGTGGAAATTAAACACCAAATCTAGCTCGCACACGTTACTGAAAAAGTGATCGAGTATTTCCACGAACAAGTGAATGCATTCCAGATACGCTAACTCATTGTCTGTTATGTCCACACAAAGCGAGAAAAACAACCCAGCATATCGCCTGTATATAATCTTGTGGGTTCGGAACTGCAAGACAATTACAGTCCATCATAAGTATCTTCATAGTTGAAGATCGCGTCACAAAGAGCTCATTCAAACACAAAGCCATAGTAACCAAACAAAAGACGTAAAACATGTGTCCTTCTAGAAGGCAAACAACACAAATGATGTGATGAAGGATCTAGTGATAGAAAGAAGAAACATGAGAGAAGAGAAGAACCACATACACTTTCTTTCCTTTAATGTAAATAGAGTCTACATATTCCCCAAAAAGAACACAATTGGATATGATATGATAGGCAATGCTGGTTTGCGAGACGCCATGATGCTATGAATAACTTCATATCTAAAATTTAAGATAAACTCGGCAATAGCTGAGGTGCCAAACACAAAAAACCTCAAGTATTCCCACTCTAAGGCTCAACTCTTCACTAAATTTTAGGCTCAAATTCAACAGCTCCATTTAAACTAGAATGAGTTGTAGGCGATACGCAAACTATCAAATTTGTACAAATTTTGTAAAACGACTAAACAAGGGACACAAAACATGGAATTTTCATAAGCTCCTCGAAAAACCATGGTGGAAACTAGTACACCGAGTTATAAATGATCGCAG
Organism: Lavandula angustifolia; assembly: GCA_028984105.1. Lineage (NCBI taxonomy): Eukaryota > Viridiplantae > Streptophyta > Magnoliopsida > Lamiales > Lamiaceae > Lavandula > Lavandula angustifolia. The sequence continues at coordinate 6,242,151 of CM054806.1, read as the reverse complement.
TTCAGGTATGTTTGAAATGATTCTACTAATATAGGTGGAATTGATTAGTTAATGTTCAATTTTTGTTTGAATTCAGAAAGACAACTATTTAAAATTGAATTAATATCCAAATACAACTTAAAAAAAATGCCCACCTCCACAAAATTGGTGAATTTGGGATCTCTATTCACAATCAACCGATGAACCTAAAATGTAACAAGTCAATCAAGATTAAAAGTCAGAGATTCCATAGATCCTCGAAATTCAAAACCAAATAGGAAAAGAAAAACGAAATCTTTTTTGAGAAAGAATAACCTCGTACTCAACTTTATGCTTCTCGGATTCCTCGAGAGGAATGTAATACTTGGCCAGTCGAGTTTTGCCTTGCCTGTTCTGTAAAAGCATGAATCGGATCTGCAAGATTTCAAGAGGCAATATCAAAATTTAAGACGAAGATCAAAGAAGAAAAACTCCAACGGAAATCCAGCAATCGGTTGAAAGCAGCACGTATTTACCATTTTGAACAGAGCGATCGAGCAGCTAAGAACCTACTGCTAAAACCGAAGAAATGTTTTATTTTCAAAAGAGGCAAATTTGGTCAAATGTTTTGGTCCTAATCTTTTTTTTAGTTTATTGGTCCCCAATGTTTGTTAATTTGGATAAATTGGTCATTCCGTCAAATTTTAAGGTATTTATGAAATAAAAGTTTAAAGAACCAATTTATTCAATTTTTAAATAAAATTTAATTTTTTTTAAATTATGATTTTTTTTTAAGAACAATTTGACGACTGAGGAGGGAGGGAGCCATAACCTGGACGACTGTAAAGCGGGTCGTCCAAACCGCTCCTCTCCTCGAAGAACATAACACATTCCCCAACCGTTGTGTTGACCCACTCCCCTCTTTCACCGTGAAATGCAAAATTATTAGTTAATCTAAATTTACTTAATTTTTATTTAAATAAAAAAATTTGAAAAAAAGTTAATTCAAAAAATTATTTAGATGAATTGGTTCGTAAAATTATTATTAATTAATTTTTTTTCGTTTACCAAAAAAATTATTTGAAAAAAAAGAAAAAAAATTAGTTGAAAAAAAATAATTTTTAAAATAAAAAATTATTTGAAAAATTAATTTTTTTCCGAAAAAAATCATAATTTAAAAAAAATTAAAAAAAAAATTAAAGTTTTATTTAAAAATTGGATGAATTGGTCCCTGAAACTTTTATTCCATAATTACCCCTATGATTAACACTTAATTAACTTAAAATTTGACAGAAGGACCAATTTATCCAAATTAACAAACATTGGGGACCAATAAACTAAAAAAAAAGATTAGGGACCAATTCATCCAAAATGGCAAACATTGGGGACTAAATTTGCCAATTTGCCTTTTCAGAATAGAATTTTTTATAAAAAAAGAAGGTAACGTAATTATATATAGAAAAATTCTACCCTACATCGGGTCTACAAGTTAAGTTGTAGACCTTGTAGTATAAAATGATGACACCTCACTTGTTTTTTAAAACAAGAAACACTTACAAAATTCGAAATGTGATGTGACATTGATCCACACCACAAGGTCTATAAGACCTGGTCTAGGGTAGAAATTTTCTTGTATATATATTTAAAAAAAATGAGTTCAAATGTTAAAACACACAAGGAAAGGTAAAAAAAGATAAGGAAAAAGTTAACCTCTCTCTTGTTATTACTACTACAATTTATTACTATTAATCTACTGCAAATTTACATAAAAAGGGACTACTATCATATATATATATAGTCAGTTTTTCAATTTGGGTTGGTCCAAAGATATTGTCAACTTTTATTTTTTAACAGATTATTATACACAACTTTTTGTGGGGCCTATAACTTTATACAATTTTATTAAAAGCTACAATTTTCCTTAAAAAATGTGAAAAAAGCAAAGTGGACGATAATTGGGATGAAGGGAGTATCAGTTTGTTTCTATTTACAAGCTTTATGTATATAGATTTGCATACTTGATATGTAATTCTTTCTAGGGATAATGATCAAATAAAGCATGAACTTCCTCAATTTTACAATTTTAACACGAACATGTAGACTTGACAAATTAAAGCACGAAGTTTCAATTTTGCAATTCGAGACATGCTCCGACCCCCAATATTTTCGGTTGCCGGGAAGCTGAGGGGGACTCATATGTGGACAATACCAAACGACATCATTTTCAATCACTATTTTTTGGCGAATTAAGTCATGAACTTTCTAGTTTTTGCAATTTCGAACATATATTTTTTTTAATTTTAATTTTTTTTTACGAATTTGAACATATTAAGTTGGGTTATGTAGCTCTTAGTTTTTTGTGGTCTATTCTATAAATACAATCCTCAAGCATGCCGGATTTTTTTTTACAAAAGAAAATTCTCAAAAAAGTGATTCACATAAATGCCAAAATTATCAAAAACTACAATCATGATCTTTAATGTCGGAATAGATCTATACCAAAATATGTACACCAATAAAATGTTTTTTGTTTCTTTCAATAGATTAAACTAAAAGTTATCCAAAAACATAGTTTCAAATCCCCATTTACTTGTGACTCCCTTGAGTTTTCACGATAGCTTCTTGTTCTCCAACAACTCCCCTTCTACCACGACCTCGACTTCTACCTCTACCTCTACCTACCACTTGACTCCTTGAGCTGGTACTGGTTCACACGTAGATTTCATTTGGCGAATGCTCTTATCAGTTTTCATCTACCAATAAAGTAAGTTTAAGATAAATCAATAATACTAAATTCTCATAAATTATGCAAGCTCAACTTATAAGGAATCTACTCATACCCGTGTATACACAATACCTGATTCACCAGCCAGAACACCTGATCATTGTCTAACCTGTAGCAAGAAATATATTTAATCAATATACTCCGCAACATAGTAGCAACAACACCTCATAAACCACGTATGTCTTATCAACTCCTCAAAAAACTAATAGATAGAATACTTTATACTTGTGCTCTCTCCTTGAATATTTGCTGACTTTGTGTTTAGGGACGTGATGTTTGTGTACTTTTCTTTTGTTGGCATACTTGGGAGCTCTGATCCAGTTCGGTGCTTTGTCGTTGTTCAGTCGATGGTTGTTTTTTAAATGGTCTTCCACGTTTAACCTGACAAACAACCATACAAATAGATCAAAATCCATTTTAAAAAATTAACTAGTCGACAATTACTAAAACTAATGTTCTCACCGGCGGCTTAAGTGGTTGGATGACTTGTAGATTTGTGCAAGTCCGTTGGTTACAACCTTGTTAATTACATTTCTAACATGTCACACGTCCCCCTGAACGAGACAGCCTTGATCTACTCTCACAATCTTTTTCTTAGATTCTCCTTCTTCTCTTTTTCTTTGGTCTACCAAGCATAACCTTATGAGGGGTGATTTCACGAGATTCCCAACTACAGGTGGCCACATCTTATGCCCGTTTAGAGGTGTTATTCCTTTTGCATATGATTTTTTTTGGGGCTCTATACAATTTACAAGTTGTTTCAGTTGAATACTTTTCATTGAGCTCATCCTTCAACTCTTAGATCTTCAAATTGAGTTGTCTTCTGAACTTCTCTAAAAATTCATCCGCGATCCACTCTAAAGTTGCTTGACTGTTGTGCATCTCTCTTGCACACATATGATTCTTATCGGTTAAAGGTTTTGACAACAATTTTGTTTTCACTTGGCTTGAGACTTGGATATATTTTCTATCCACACTCTGGGGTGTAATTTGCTCTGATTTGTTTTTTGTTGACATGGTTACACTTTATTGGATAACCATTAACAAATGAATACTTTCCTATTGCATCCTTGTATTAGTTTGTTACAACGAAACTCGTTCCAAGTTGAAAATTCAAAACAGAATGATCGCATCTAGGATCATACTTCAACCTCAAAAAACTCTTTCTCTTTCTCTTTGCAGAAGCCTCAGAACTACTAATTTGACTATCACTTGAGATGGACTGAACTTCTTCATCACTTTCAGAGTATTCTGAAGATGCTACTACTCCTCTGCAGTTAATATTAGGAGCTTCAGCTTCATGACCACAACTATCCTTCCCCTTATTTCTTTTCTTCAAGTTCTTTCTAGCCTCCCTATACTCTTCATCACTTGATGCTAGATCATCATCACTCAGCCCATCTTCCGTTTGACCCTCACCTTCAAACTCTTCACTTTCATCTATGTGGCATTCATCTATCACTTTGGCCCTCACCCTCTACACCTTCTTCCCCATAAACCACTTTAACTGGAGTTTTCTCTAGCCCTCCTACTGCATATACATTGATATAACAATGAACACCACACAACATCTCAAGCACCTCCTTATCTTCTTTAATCACCTTAAATGTTTTGATCTACTTATCTATAAAACACAATTTATCCAAAGAGACACAACCCACGTGCTCTACCAGTCCAACTAAATCTAGTAATCCAAATCTACTAACTTCACCACGATTATATAGTTCCTTACCATCTTTAGTAACAAAATTACCTCCATGGAAAATAAATATAGCAAATTCTTCACTGAGAAAATGAAGTAGATGAAATTAGTTACAAGAGTATAAAGTATGCTTAGATCAAAGTAAATGAAGTAAACCAGTTATGAATGTACCTCATCGAATAAAAAACTAATTAGAAGAAAGCACTCTGAATTGAGAACGTGAATGCTTTGAAGGTCAAAAGCGTGAAAAAAATAAGATATACACCTGAAACGTGAAGGAGCGAGGTATGATAACCAGAGCAACAATATTGAATCTAGCAATACACTTCTTCAGAAAGCAAAAGAAAATTCCACAAAAATTGAAATCCGAAAGATCAATTTCTTTAGAAATCAAAAGAAATTTCCACATAAATTGAAATCCTACAAATCAAAAGAAAATGTCCCAATGAGATAGTTTTGCAACATCTAAGCAGCCACCAAATTTCCAGAATTGACAAAAAAATAAATAAATTAAAACACGCAGAAGAAATCAAAGAACAACAAAATAAACATCAAATAATGTCCAAATTCATGTCTCCTTGCAAGACAAAAGCAAGAACATAATTAATAAGGAAGCCATTACCTACGGCACCTTGAATATCAACCACCAAAACCCGCAAAATTAATTCTTGATTATACCAGAAAAGGGCAAATTAGAAAGAATTTGCGTACCCCCATATTTAATTGCCCGCTAGATACTACTTCTATTGAAAGTAGCACGTATATGTGGATTGGAGGTAACGAAGCACGAACAAGAATTGAAGCTGAGGAATGGGAACATGGTTATAGAAGGTGAATCAATCCCACTAGGGTTTTCTGTTGAAGCCGAGGAATGAGAGCACGATTGTGTCTTTTCAATTTCATGTTGTGATTTTTTTGATTGTGTTTTAATTAGTTGATAGTGTTTTGAATTTTGTAAAATCGTGTGTCTATTTCTGATGTGGCAATAACAATTTTGTGAGGCACCATATTATCCAAAATGACGTCGTTCCATTTAAATAATCTAGTACAACTTGGTGACCATGTATGCAAAATAACGTCGTTCACGTATTTTTCCAACAGTCGGAAAAATTGGGGGATTGATGCATGTCTCAAATTGCAAAAAATTGAAAGTTTGTGCTTTAATTCGCCAAGTTTACAACTTCGTGTTAAAATTGTAAAATTGAAAAAATTCGTACTTTATTTGGTTACTACCCCTTCTTTTTATATAAACTTAGTTAAGAAAACTTATGTTATTGAAATTGCATTTGATATTAATTAGTTACATAATACTTCATTTGTCCCGCTATTCCACCTCCTAGTTTTCTTTATAAGAGTTGGATATGAGACTTCACCTAAGATTGTCACCACATGAGACTATCTTAGATTATAATATATTTTGTACCAAAATATAAATAAAGAAGAATTTTACTTACTACAATTAAAGCAAATGCATATTTGCTGGCCCGGAGATGAGACTTTAGGGGGGGGGGGGGAGGGTTGTACACATCTGAATACAAGTTTCAAACTCAAATGTGGAAGTTAGTATATTATTGGGCTTACTCACTGAATCTGAGATTCAGTTCGTTAGTTAAGCTTCATGATCGCGTGGTTAGAGTGGTGTTGGCTACAGGTATTGTTCACTAACTGAAGTTAGCTTAAAAGTAACTTGGTATAGGTAATGTGCGGAATGTGTAGGCCCAAGTTTTATAGGGTCGCTTGAAAAACGTTGTTTACTTAAAATCGTTCAGATTTATACTTATGTGTGTCTTAAGGGTTTTATTGAAACTCAACACTTCTTGATTTATAAGATAGTTTAGTGCAGATGGTCAGTATGCGACCAATAAAATAGTAAAGAGCACAAGATATTTATAGTGGTTCAGATACGCAAGATCCTACGTCCACTTTCCTTTTTCCAGCAGATACTTGTAATTATACTGAATAAGTTCAGTTAGTCTATGCACAAGATAGAATGCGACTTTGTTATTATGCTAAGCGACTTTTCAAGGTTCAAAAACGTTGGGTTTGAGGTATCTCAAACTATAAGGAGTTTTTACAATAAGAACATTTCAATAAATGAACTCATTCGAATCTAAGCGTATGACAACTCTCGGTTAGCTTATGGAAATAGATAAATGAACTAATTCCCTCTAGAGTGAAGAACTAAAAGGGTTTCAAATATGTTCTAAGTTCTTCGTTGTGTATGGTTAGAGTTTACTTGAATATGTGTGCTTGATCGTTTGTTTTCCCCGATCGTCTTCCATGCAGTCAAGATCTTCTCGAATTATAGTTGTGGCTGGTGAATAGATTTGTTGGAGAATGACCTACTCAATGTAGCTAGACGACTAGCAAACAATCTTGTCTTTCGTTTGAATAACACTATAGAGATTCTATTGCTTTTTAGTGTTCAGAGCTTTATTGTAGCTTTTCGTCGGATCGGGTATAGTGCTGGCAGCTTCTCAATTGTCAAGGTTTGTGTGGTAGGTGAGGCATGGTCAAACTCCAATGCAGAGACTAAATTGACTTCCTCTTATTAGATACCTTGTACACTTTACTGAACTGATAGCTCTACCGATATTATATCGCTAGTTAGTGGGAGCGTTGCATATCTGATTTCACATCTCAGAGTCAATACTGGTTGACAAATTGAGGGTAACCATACCAAGTCTGTAGATCACCCGTCTTCTGAAGCCGTTGAGCAAGTTTTCTACTAAACCAGAGCAGCAACTGAAAACTAACAACCTAGTCTACTGAGCTCCCTAACATATTGAGCTCAACTAAACTGAATCATCTTTATATAATATAGGTTCATCCATTAACTAGGGTTTTTCCCCTTATTTAATGATGAGAAAATCCAACTACTAAATAGATATTCCTGAAGACCAACACCTAAGAAAATATGAAAAGAAGCATAATGTGAGTGTGTGTTAGTTATCATTCATCTGATCACTAATGTGAATTTAAATAACTAACGCATAAAGACAATGAGTAATTGTTAAGCCAAAACATGACTAGATTTCATTAATGAGTGAGAGATTACAAGTACAAGGAAATAATTCATGCTATACTATGAAATCTATGCTTGAGATCTAAACATCTGAGTTTTTGCTCGAAAAACTTTAGCTTGAACTTTAGTAGACATGAGTCCATACATCCTGTTGACGTATGAATGTTCTCTCCATCTTCTTCATCATCCATTTCTAAATCTCTGGCTCTAATAGCTTCCTTCAACTCTGACAATTATCATCGTAGTGACATCTCCATTGAGTGTCCTTGGCGGTTGAAGAGTTCTGCAATCGGGTGCCTTGAAATGTATGTTCTCTGCTTCCAATAAAGTCTTCACGTGAGTCAGTAGATCTAGTTCATGTGCAAGAAGCATCTCCTCAAAAATCTGATCTGCGGTGAGTTCACCGATCTATAACTTCCAGTAGTAAAAGTACCTTATAAATTCTACCTTGATTTCCTTCCATCTTGCGTTCCACTCTTGAGATAGCCACTTATCAATATGAGGATAATATACTTTCTTGATATTTGAATATGTCTTCATTTATCTAGAACCTCTCATGTAGTACTTTGATGTAGTAGGAATGTCTCTACTGAGTAATATGGGTCTAGCTTCCCTTAGCCTTTTCTCCTTTGTCGCTTTGAATTCAGCATGAGCAATCCTTTTCCACACATTTTCTAACTTATCATGTTCAGTGCCAGGAATCATGTATCTTTCCATTTGATCCCATATCGCTTGTTCCTGAACGACATTGTCTTTCTCCATTAAGTTTTTCAGCTTTTCTAGCTCTTCTGTCCTCTTCTGAGCTTTTTCTTTCTCAATATCAGCTTCTTTCTCCTGATTGCTTCTCCTTTTATTTTTTGAAAGCAAGGAAGTAAAGGGTGGAAGTTTCTTTGGAATCCTGGTGGAAGCTGAGCGATATTGCCTCGGAACTGGTTGTTTCTTCTGAATTTCTTTCCTCTGAGTAGGCTTCTTCGAAGATACTCTCCTCTGCTCAAAGCCTTCTTGTAATCCTTTCGCTAAGTTCATATCTGCTTCAATTTAAGCTTTGTCAGGGGCATCTTCTTATGTATCATCTAGCATGTCTACAAGTCATACTCCTTCTATTGTTTTCTCAGACGCGGGTTCAACTTGAGTAGATGTATCGAAAGCTCCTGAATGTTTAAGGGTTTTGCTATCTTATGAGCTTCTTCTTGAGCCTTTCTGCTCTTTTCAACTCACATTATTTCAACTCCTTTTGCTTTATTTAGGGTGCCTTCAAGAGGCTATTTCTCCTGAGTAGGATCATCTAGTCTCTTCCCTTCCTTTCCTCCCCCCTTCTTGGCATCTACAACTGCTAGAGGTAAGTATTCTAGAACATCAATTTTCTTGGCCAGCTTTTCAACAGTGAGCTTCAGGTCATCAATCTTCACCTTAACATCCACACGCTGCCTCAATATGAATTCCATTCCTCTTCCCGATCATGGCTCATGACTCTGAGTACTATATCAGTTTGATTCTTGTGATGTTGGAGCTCAGTAGATAATAAGTCTCTAAGTCAGACTGAATTCTTGAGAGGTTGGCAACCTAATCACTAATCAGTGATTAATTTCTAGATAGCTTCTTGAAGGCAGGCATACATCGAATTGACAGTTTTGTTGACGGATGAAGTAGCTTTTGATATAGGGAATGAAAATGAAACAACTTGTTTAGACAATGTGTTGGGTGATGATTTAATGAATGATTTGAAGATTCCAAAACCCTAGCTGATTGATGAACCAATATAATGTAATAGATGTATAACTTAGTTTAGCTCAACTTTTTAGGAGTTCAGTAGGCTACGTAGAGTTCATAAGCTATTGTAAGTTTCAGTAGATTATTCCTCTTAGTAGTTGCTAGACTCAGTTGTCTAAAGACTCAGCCGGATTCAGCCAAATCTATTGAATGCGTGTTGTGACTCAGTACTAAAGGATCGGCCTACATGCTGAATCTTTCAGAGAATGTCACTAAAGTGTCAGAGGTATCAGAGGAAATCAAATCAGCATTAGTCTTAGAGTTTGAAAAGCATCACCTACCAATCAACCTCGACCAATGACGAGCTGTCAATATTGTACTTCCCTGACATTAAAGCTGCGCTCAACCTAAAAAGGCGAGAATCTCGATAGTAACATTCAAATGAAGATGATCATTTTCCTTGTCGCTTTTAGCACATGGTTAGGTCCCCTCTAATGAATCTATTCACGGGTCAAGGCTATAAAATAGAGATTGATCTTCAAGCATTGAGGAAACGAATTAGGTACACAAAGCATTCAAGTAATCAAAGTTCTAGCACACTTAAACCATACTAAGCGAAGAACGCTCAAATCTTTGAAATCTGATATAGTTCTTCACTCTAGAGCAAATTCCTATTCTCTATAGTCTATGCATTCATTGTTAGATCTCCTCTTTTTCCTAATTTTTCCGGCTAGTAGCAGCTTTATGGCAGAGCAGGTAAGTCGCTGTCGGCTCCTTATTGGTCGAGGTCTATGAGAGTTGGTGAGGCTTATTCAAACTCAAGGTACGATGAGTTGACTTCCTCTGAATCCTCGGACCTTCACTTGATTGTCCTCTATGATATTCGTCTGAACACTTCAGTCGTTGACTCGATTTCCTTTGTAGATTTAGTTGGTGATTGACAGACCAACTGACTTCCTCGATACTGAGTTCTTTAGCTGAGTGCAGAATCTTCTACTGAATCCTCAGCTACTGAACTCTAGCCTACTGAGTTCTAACAGCTGAACTCAAACTAAGCTATTACAATATCCAAGGCCCATCATTCAGCTAGGGATTTTGGGATCTTCAAATCTTATCACTCATCCCAACACAAAGGCTCCACCTCTTAAGGTAAATACATAACCCGAGGTTGACTTCTTTTTATCTCGGTCAGCCTAGAAATCCAAGCTTGTGTAACCTAAAGGAGCATGATTGTCTAACTAGGAAACAAGTCTATAGTCTCTAGTCCTCTTGAGGTACTTAAGAATATGCTTCACCGCAACCCAATGTTCCTTTCCGGTATTAGAGTGATATATTGAGACCATGCGTATGACATATGAGATATTGGATCTCGTACAAAGCATAGCGTACATGAGGTCACCAACAACGGAAGCATATGAAATTAGCCTCATTTCCTCTATCTCCTCAGGTGTCTTAGGACACTGAGCCTTGGATAGAGAGATGCCGAGTCTGAAAGGTAGAAAACCTCTCTTGACATCTTGCATGCTAAAACTTGCTATTACAGTATCAATGTAGGACTCTTGAAATAAGCTCAACATCCGTTTCCAGCGATCTCAGATAAACTTGATCCGTAGGATGTAAGCGGCCTCACCCAAGTCCTTCATTTGAAATTGTTCGAATAGCCATTCCTTTATGTCTGATCATATTTCAACATTGCTTTCAATTAGAAGGATATCATCCACATAAAGTGCAAGGAAAACTACGTTTCCATCAACATAGTAGCGGTACACGCAAATCTCATTAGGACAAGAGTCAAAATGTTAGACTTGAACCTCGTCAAAATGCTGGTTCCATGATTGGGAAGCTTGTTTGAGCCCGTTAATGGACTTCTTAAGCTTCCATACAAGATGCTCTTCACATTTCTTCACATACCTTTCAGGCTGTTGCATGTAGATGTCTCCACTTACTTCAAGGTGATCGTTTAAGAAATCAGTCTTGACATCCATCAGCTATACTTCTAGGTTCATGTGATCTACTATGGCAAGGAGTATCCTCATGGACTTGATCATTGCGACAGGCTAGAATGCCTTAAATGCCATGAACTCTCCATTAGGACCTCTCTTTCTCTTGTATGCCCACTTACTACTAATGACCTTATAGCCCTGAGGTAGCTTTGAGACCTTGTATTTAACCATATTAGTAATGGATTCCAATTCCAAGTTCATAGCGCTTCGCCATGAATCTACATCTACATCTTCTACTGCTTCAGTATAAGTAGGAATCTACGGTATCTTATTCATCTGCCGGGATATAATCACATGTCTCCCTATTGAACACAAACTGATCTGGTTGAAAAATCAACCTCTCAATACGTCAAACAATGTTTGGCGTTGTGTTGATAGATACTATGGTAGCTTGTGGTGTCCTTTCTTGCACAACTGGCTCGCTGTGTGGGTCTCAATTACCTTGTAATTCTTCAAAGATGATGTCAACACGAGACTTTTGAATACTTTATAGTCCTCTTCCAGGAACTGAGCATTGGTGCTAACAACGATTTTCTGTTCTTTCGGATCATAGAAGTAACCACCTTAGTTCTCCACTAAGGTCCGTTAGGAGAACACATCTGACTGTGACCCGTCAATACACCACACTTAAGTGTACCAGAATAGACAAGTAGCCAAGACAAGCTACTTCATATCTAATCTACAGCTTAATACGACAACTCGTCCTAAAGTTGTCTCAGTTGTGATATTTGTTTATATCTTTTCAGTTCAACCCTTCTATGATCCACTTCCACTACACAATCTATGAACGATAGAGGGAGATACTTCAAGAAATTATCGAGGTTGAGGAAACCGATCTACTATGTTTATGAGCTAAAGCCTGAACATATCTCAAATGCCAGATTCAATAACTTCATGAAGACACTCAAGCAAGGACTATGTCACACCAAGAGTATGAGAAGCTATATCGGATCAAGCCAAAGTCAATGTAATATGGGTTTGTAAAAGATAGAAACCCTGATGTAACCTATTAATATTTAGTGAGAAGTATCTATGTATTTTGATCTAATGACAATCACTAATTGTCCCGGCTCTTATTTATGCTAGGTATATTAAAAGGCGAATGTGTAAGCCACGTCACATAACATACATCCTGAACCCGATTCTTAACCTTATATGTTTTTACTTTGCCCAACTTGTGTTGGTAATTTTACCTGAGGCTGTTTTTAGGTTAGTATAGGGTTTTAACATCATTAAAAAGGGGAAAATCGTTGGATAGTAAAATAATTTAAATGAACTCAAACCCCTACTGATCGATGAACCAGCCTGTATATAGATTTACGCTAGATTCAGTCTGAGTCTGTATAGGTAGACTGAAGTAGTTTAGGATAGAGTAGTTCAGCTTGTGTTTGCGCTTTCTGAGTTCAGTTATAATGGACTGAAATCAGGCTGGGGAAAATGACTTCCTTTTAGTATCTATCTTGTCCCAGTCTGCAAGATTGATGTACGATGTACGATGCGTGGAAGTCAAAGACGATGGTCAACGAAGACATCTAACTACCAAATCAGGATTGACCAACTGTGAGGCGCCACATAAGCCCTTATCTCCAAAGGGATCTACAGTACTTTGTTGATCTACAGACAGCGATGGGTTAAAGGAATTTAATGCTCAACATTCTTGAAAGCTATGAGCCATTGGGAAGCCAATCTTTGTCCAATGGATTGCTTCCTGCTCGCCAATAAATACATAAGGCCTCTTCGAGAGAGAGGTTAAGTGATAAGTCATTTCTGTACCAATTGATTTCTGGCCATAATGTCACTTAACTGTGTAGCGAGAGCACTTTTCTTGGCAGTCTGGCAAATATAAGGGGCAATATGGCGTATGACTAAGACGCAAGGTTGCGACGTGCTTTCAAGTAAACGGGCATGAGTTTGCTCAAGATTTGGGCAAGATCCAAATAAGGAAAGAGAGGGTGAAAGCTTGGAACTTAAGAAAGGAAATAAGGAAAGATAAAGATATTACCTTATCTTCAAGGTCTTTTCTTATCCGAAGATTTTCCCTAGATCTATCTTGGAGCTCTTGATGCAGCCCTATATAAGAGAGAAAGACACAGGAAAACACATCCATTCATACCGCTCATATTTTTATTTTCGTTCATTTCGTTCAAGATTTTGTGCTACGTCATAATCATTTTAGCCGAAGATCCAAAATCCATTCCAATTTATTTCATGCTTCTGAGAGTTTGGGGAGGAAGAAAAACACTTAGTTCTAGTTTTCATGATCCTTGGTTCCAGAATACTAATTCCTTTCTGTTTTAAATTTCGTTTATTGTAAGATCAACGACTTGGATCGGTACTCTTGTTTTATTATTTCAAAATTATTTTCGTTTCAGTTTTGCTATTCGCTTTTTACTATTTCATTCTCTTATTTTTGTGCATCCTAGTTTTACGGTTGCAAATGTTTGTTGTTATATTTTGTGAAGTGTCTTGCTTGCACAGTCACGATGTTTTCATGAGTAGCAAAATTTTCAGTGGTCCAGCGAAATATGAAACACACACATGAGTAGTACGTGAGGTATAGATGCTTAAAATTAAACTAAGGGGTTTCAGATTAATTCTGGTTAACTTAATCTGACTAGTAATTTAGGCTTGATCATCCTAGGTAGCCCAATCTGTAGCTAACTTAGTACTTCCATCGTTTATTGTGGAATAAGGCTAGGAAAGTAGCAAGATTATTCATAGAATAATTGAATTAAACCGGTAGGAAACTATTAGATGCCCAACATACGAGTAGACTCCTAAGCTAGGTACCCTTAGTTCACAAAGCTTTCTAGTTGCTAAATCTATTGATTGTCCAACAACGTAAGTTGTAACTAGATTAGGGAAGTAGTCGTTTCGATGTTCAACATGGCGGCTACCGATTAAGTAAATGGGAATAAAGGTCATGTCAGTTTAATTATGCCAGTCTATAACTAGTTGATTCATAGGATTAATGAATAACTTATGTCGGGGATCAGAATTGTGTGTGTGGAATATCTTGTTGGACCCGTCTCTTAATTGCACAATTAATCCGTTTATTCACTTATTTCGATTTGTAGTTTAGTTAATTCAAAAAACTTGCATGGTTGATAACCAAGACCGAAAGATAAGTAGGAAAAATAATGAGTGATCTCCGTTCCCTATGTTCGATACCTTATTGGCAATATTGATTAAAATCTTAGCTTTTGCAGGATTTATTTGGTGGAAAAAGCAATCACCATTAAGGGAACTCAAACGCCTCATACTCTCAAGCAAAAAAAAAAAAAAAAGCTTTGCTTTCATGCTCTCCTGTTCTTACTTAGAAATCCCCCTTCTGTCCAAGTAACTCACGTTCTTCTCTAGAATTTGGAAACAAGAGTGTTTGTACTCTTGTTAGTTGGACAAAACCTTTAAACGTATTCTTTCTGATAGATAGTTCAAAGGTTGTTAGATTGGTTGAGGATAGGTTGTTAGATTGATAAATTGTTTGATTGTTTGTTTGTAAGATCTGGACTTTGTCAATCAATAAGGAAGATAGTGTAATATATGTAGAGACAGAGAGTGGACGCAGGAGTTTGATTCTCTGAACGACTATAAGTTTGTGCATTCTTACTTTCTGCATCTTATATATCTCTTTCATTCTGCATAAAAAATGATTCATAAAAGCATAAGTGTTTCTATTAGTCTGAATCAATCAGACAGAACTTCAAACTACAACACCCAGATAAACATTGTTTTATAAAAAAAATGATTTTATCGCTATGTAAAGGGCTCACTATTTTGCGCGCACTACTGACAAATACTTAGTCATTCTCACTCTCTAAATTAAGGGATTCAGTAGTTTATCTGTATTGGTCCTGAGATTACACGTTCAGGTGTAGAGGGGGGGTGAATACACCTAAAAATAATTTCTCAACTTTAAACACGAACAGTCCTTTTCAGGAGAGTGTCGTACTGAACAAGTTCAGTTGACCAAATAAGCTATTCTGGAACGTGTGGCAGAGTGGTTGACTTCACTGAGGCCTGCTAGCTGACTTGAGTCAGAATTCAGTACCGTTCAGCTGAAGTTTAGCATAGTGCAGAAATGTGTAGGCCCAAATTCAGTTGAGTTTACAAAATGCTTTTAATAAAACAGTTTCAGTATGTTAGTGCGATCGATTAAGCTTTGCTGAAACTCAGTTGAATGATTTTAGAAATACTTTCAGTATGAATAGTAATCAATGCAACAGTAAACGAGAAGACAGAACACATGCAATTTTTAAGTGGTTCAGATCCAACAATCCTACGTCTACTGTCCCGAAAGATCAGGAAGCTATATATTATACTAAGATCGTCTCAGTCGGTTTGTACAGTGGACAAACACTGGTCTTGAGATTTATACTGAGCAAGTCTCAGATTTACACTGGACAAGTCTCGGTTTGCGTGCTGCTCTCTCAGCAGTACTAAGCTCAGGACAATTATACTGATAGTGTCCTGTCTTCTTGCAGTTGTAACAGGTAGTGACTCTCTCTTCTTTGCTCTCGCTGTCTTTCGACTGAGCTGAGTCCTCCTGTTTCCTGTATTCAGAAGTATGTGAGTCAGGAGTGCGCTTAGGTGTATACTCAGACTTACCCTTGGAGTCTCTGATGACTCTTGAGAGTTTTCTACGCCTCTCCTTCTCTTTCTAATACTTCACGGCAACCAGCGCATACTTCTTAGCCAAGTTTCCTTCTTGTAAGTCACTGAGTGAAGGTTCAGCCTTGCTAGAGGTTGGATTTGCTGTGCTGACTGATGCTTTAAAGGCATGGTCGACTTAGGTGTCAGCTTCAGCTCGCTGCTTCCTTTGAGGTAGACCAAACTCGAACTCCTCAGCTTTAAGTTCTGAAAAGATATGGTCAGGAGTAACAATATCTAAATCAGAACGTCTTAGTAAAGTAGCGAAGGCAGTCCAATGACCGTCTGGCAGTACCCTCAAAATCTTGAGATTCATCTCTCGGTTGGAGAATGTCTTTCCCAGCCCGTTGATAGAGTTCATCAAATCCGTGAATCTGACGTTAAGATCTTCAATGGAGTCACCAGGCATGAGAGACAGTCTCTCCAGTTTCTGAAGTTCCAGCACCAGCTTGTTCGCTTTGATCTTCTGAGTCCCCCAACTCAGTAGCGCTAGAGCATCCCTTAGTTCATTCGCAGACTTGCATTCCTGAACTCTCCCGAGATAAGAATCGCTCAGAGTGGTCAGTATGGCATTTCTGGCGACCCGGTCTAAGTTGTGAAGCTTCTTCTCCTCAGGGGTGAAGAGAATTCTGTCTTTAGGGATCTTCTTCCCGGTCACCATTCCTCCTCCTTATGCTGGGTCCTGAGTTACGACACTATCAACCATCGGAATGATAGGTTCGTCCTCTAGTACCTCTATCATGCTGTCGTGGAGGGAAGTCAGATGTGCCTCCATTCTGACTCGCCATACCCCGTAGGTCTCTACTGAGAACATGGGTACCATCCTGATTCCTGACATATCATACATAGTAGATAATGATATGAATGAAGAATGATATGCAGTGAAAATGTTTTTTGGATCCGTTCAAGTAGACCAGTTTCAGAATAACAAGAGTCTTAGAGAACTCCTGCTCTGATACAAATTGTTGGTCCCGAGATTAAACGTTCAGGTGTAGAGGGGGGGGGGTGAATACACCTAAAAACAATTTCTCAACTTTAAACACGAAAAGTCCTTTTCAGGAGAGTGCCGTACTGAACAAGTTCAGTAGACTAAATAAGTTGTTCTGGATCGTGTGGCAGAGTGGCTAACTTCACTGAGGCCTACTAGCTGACTTGAGTCAGAATTCAGTACCGTTCAGCTGAAGTTCAGTATAGTGCGGAAATGTGTAGGCCCAAATTAAGTTGAGTTTAGAAAACGCTTTTAATAAAATAGTTTCAGTATGTTAGTGCAATCGATTAAGCTTTGCTGAAACTCAGTTGAATGATTTTAGAAATACTTTCAGTATGAACAGTAATCAATGCAACAATAAACGAGAAGACAGAACACAGGCAATTTTTAAGTTGTTCGGATCCAACAATCCTACGTCCACTGTCCCAAAAGATCAGGAAGCTATGTATTATACTGAGATAGTCTCAGTCGGTTTGTACACTGGACAAACACTGGTCTTGAGATTTATACTGAGCAAGTCTATGTTTACAAAGGATCAAACAAAAGCGTTTGACAAACTCTCCAACTATGAAGGAGTGCTTTATAATAAGAATCAGTTCAGATATGAACTCCTTCGTCTAAGCTATAGATAAGATCTGTTGAGCTTAGGTTAGAGGGATAGGGAATGAGAAAGTGGCTTCTAGAGCGACGAACAGTTAAGTATGGACTTGGGTTCGTATTCAGTCGCTTGGATACTAGAGGCTTTATACTCGGGTTCGGTTCGGTTCCCTATGAGTAGGTATGTTGTCTTTCACTGGAGATTACTCTTTGAACTTCTTGCGGAAGACTTAGGTCATTTCGAGTTGCTCATGAATGCTCGCGTGTTCTTGGATTTTCTCTGTGTTCACTCGTTTGGTCGTGAGCTTCAATTTGAATTGTATCCCTCTATTTATAGAGCAGAGACAAGGATAGATCCGTTGGAGACGAAGATCCTTGTGTCTCTCTCTTTTGGATAGCTAACGGCTCTTTCAAAGATGGTGGCAGAGTCATTTCCCTCCATTTCTGGTAAGTTGTTGACTTGCAGCTTTAATCAGAAAGTTGACAGCTGGTTGCTCGTCATTGGTCGAGGCTGAAGAAAGTAGGTGAGACAGAACAGACTTCAAGGTAGATCTGAAGCTGACTTCTCTCTTCATCGTATGACTCTACTGATTTGACTTAGAAAATCATTACAGTTAGAAGATTGTCCAGCCGTTGCTGAGTCTGATCTATATTCAGTAGCATGCTCCTGCTGAGTCAGCTCTACTAAAGATCAACTCTGAGTTCAGTGAACTACTCCTGCTGAGTTCAGTTTCGCGACTCCTTTCGCATATCTTGCTCTGCTGAGTTCAGTAACACTGAGTCTTCTTCTTCTGGTACTGAGGCTGGTAATCTACTGAGCGCCTGAACCAAATGAAGAGTGTCTACTGAGTTTGAAACCTTAGAGACAGAACAACACATTACAACTGAATGGTTTATCAGTCAAAGTAGGGTTTTGGGATCTTCAAATCTTCAGCATATATTCAGAGCACTAGGCTGCTGAGTTATCTCCCAACAAGTTATATTCAGAGCACTGCCATGCTCGCCATGCTGAACGATCGACAACCAACCTCAGCCTTCAACCTCAGAGCTTCTAGATCAGCCAGTCTGAGCCTTTCTCTTGTTGCTTCTATCTGCCTGGCTTCAACTCCTCTGTCTAAATACCTCTCCATCTGATCCCATATCTCTTGCATTTCTAGCTCTTGTTTCTTTGAGGGGACATAGAAGGGCACATGCTCTTCTTCTTCTGAGTCCGCAGGAGTAGAAGATTTTTCTTTTGAGGTTCCCTGCTGACCAGATGTCTTCTGTTGCTGCTGCTGTTCTTTTTCTTTCTCTTTGTCTGCCTTATCACTCAGCTTCAGTTTCCTTGGAGGTAGCCTTGTCCCTGGCTTCCTACCTCCTGCTGGAGCCTTAGTCTTGCATTTGGCTGGCTTTTTCTTTGGCTTATTGGCAGCCTCAGCCTCGACAATCTCTCTGGCAAGCTTCTCATCTACAGCTATCTGAGCTTCTTCCTCATGAGTGATGTATCTTTTAGTTCCTTTCTTCTTGGGAGGAGTGGGAAGCTTCAGTATTTTCTTACCCTTTCCTTTCACTAGAGGAGGTAGAGGAACCTCTTCCTCTTCTGAGTCCTCCTCTGCATACTCAACAATTTCCTTGATGATATCACTAGGTGTCTGAGTTGCTTGAGTAGCAGAATCCTTGGGTCCTGAGCCACTTGGGCCAATCTCAGCAGGTACTACATCTCCTGCTGCTGAGACACCCTGGGCCTCGCCTTGTGCTAACTGAGTAGAGGGACCAGTGGGAGCAGATTGTTGAATTTGAGTTGCTTCGGCCACTGTCCTTACTCCTTTTGGTACTCTCAGTACCTTCTCCTTCCCTTCCGGTACCTTCAGCTTTCCTTCCCCCTTTTTGGCATCAGCAAATAAGCTAGGGGTGGGAACCTGTACCTTTTTATCCAAACTCTTGTAAGCTGTTAAAAGGTCATCCAATGCATACTGCAGCTTTACAAGTCTCTCATCAGTTAGTTGTTCGCTGTACTTCTTGTGAGAGGCGTCTACTGCCGTCTGAATATCCTACAACTTTTGATCTACCTTATCTTCCATAGCCTTCTGAATGTTTTGGAGTCTGAGCTCGGAGGCCTGAGAGATAGAGGAGATGGATGCAGTGTGAGCTGACTGGGCGGCCTTGTATTCTTCCAGAAGTTTAGCCTGACCAGCCTCCATCAGCTTCAGTTGCTCTTTGAAGTTGGCTTGTTGAGTGGCAAGTGTTTCTGTCAGTATGGTTGAGAAGTCGGGGGCAGGTGTGTTCTGAATAGTAGTTCTGAGCCCCTTGATCTCCGCACTCTGAGCCTGAGTGGTCTGCCTCCATGTCTTGTGGACGGCACGGGTGAGGAGTCTGTTCTGAGTTCCTTGACTCCTCAGGACCCTGGCCATTGACTTCGATCATCGGCTTTTAGGGTTGGGCGCTACCTCGAACGCAGACTCAAGCAGGTACCAGCCTCCGACTGACCTGGTCCAAGGATGCTGAGAGGAGGTTCAGCTGTAGAAGTTGGTGCATCCTTGTCCAGTTGAGTTCCCTCATCAGGCTTCTCAGGGCCTGAATCACGGGGTGGGTCCTGACCATCGGGGTCAGACCCATCTGAGGGCGTCGTTGTTAAGGTTGGTTGTCGATCATTCAGCATGGCGAGCATGGCAGCCCTCAAGTCATCTTAGGAACAGATGTCAGACGGCTCTGACTAGCCAATCTTGTTCCTTATCATCAGCTCCTCCTCGTGGAGCTGTTCGCAGGAGTGGTGTTTGATCAGCTTGTTCATGGTAGACCACTCCTGGAACCTGATCAATATATGGAGTCTAGCCTGCCTTGCCAGTATGATAAGATCCGCGTGGCTGGCTATCTCTGGAATATGTTCAGCAATCTCTCGGGAGGCTCTTGATTGCAGAGCAGACGCCTCTATCCCGATTGATTCTGACTCAGAAGCAGTCTCTGAATCTTCGACTTCAATCGGAGACTGTTGCTTCTCAGCAGACGGAATGCTGCTAAGTGGAGGAATATCCAAGGTGCTCTGAGAGGTAGGTATAGGTTCAGCTTTGACCCCTTGGTCCACTGTCTCATCTTGTTCAGTGGAGACGGCCTTCTCCACTGACTGAGTTTTCTCTGAGGACTCAGCCTCGTCCCTCAGCTGTAGAGGTGGTTCAGCAACAACCTCCGCTACGACCTCATTGACTTTCTTCAGTCTCTTGGTCGGTGTCTTGGGAGTAGACTTGGGAGGTGACCTCTTCTTTGTAGGAGTGGAAGTCTTCTGAGCTCCGGTCTTGGGATCAGCAAGCCCTGATCCAATCTGCTGAAGGGCCGCTGCCCTGCTCTGGAATCGGACCTTCTTCGGATTAAAATATTACTTATTAGCATATACCACATTGTCCGATCCGCAGAAGTCTTCTATCATGATTGACAACTTCAGTCCATATAATAATTTTCCCTTCACGGCTAGGCGTTGGGATAACTTGTAGAACTTGGCGGACTGAGTCATGAATTCTTTGAGGAAGAACTCAGTCCAGTTGATCCTAGCGTGATCGTATATGGCCATCATCATTTGTATCTTTGGCCTAGATACTTGATCAAAAGATCCGGCCTGACTCGTTAGTATCTGGGTGACGATGTAGGCGATGGCTCTGAATTTTGGGAGCATGGCGTTCTTTGGGAAGGCTACTCTGAATGAAGTTGACTTCCCGCAGAAGATCTCTAAATATTCATCCATCAGATCATCCTTGTAGCCCACAGTACTGAATCCCTCCTTGGGAAGTTTGAAGCTGCGCTGAAGAGCTTCCTTCACAAACATCATCTTGATCTCGGAATAAGCTTGAGAGGAGTCGGCAAATGTATGAGTTATGAACTTGCATCTGATGTCCCCTTCTGCTGACTCTGAGTTCAGATACAACTCAACAATTTGTCGAGGGAGAAAATAAGACGGCTTCCTCGACAGAAATCCCTCTAAGCCCATAGCTCTAAGAGCGTTGAGGATCTCCTCCATGTAGTCGAGCTCGCAGGCGTCGAACTCCATCATTGGTTCGCACCAAACGCGATCCTTATCAAGGATCTCCTTCATGTCCAGGGGAACGTTAACGAATGATCCTGCCATGTTTAATATTCTGCAAAGAGGAGATATTAGTATCGAAATATAAATATTATAAGAATCATATACGATGCTGAATAATCATTAAAGATTTACCAAAGCGTTTTCTGAGAGATTTGAAAATAAGTTTGCAAGGAGTCGAAAGATATTCTCAGAAAATCTAGGGTTCGTAAAAATTGCATAGTGAAAATGGCGGTTTCTAACTTTGAACGTGTTTATATATGTTAAAGAAGATGAACAGTTAATAATCCACGGTTCAGTTTGAAATAGCTTTTTGAGATGGACGGCTAGGATTTAATGATATAAAATAGGTAATGATCAATTTAGCCGCCTAAGTCAAAGTACAGTTGTAAATAGCCAAAGAAGTAACTTGATACGACATGCATTTAATGCGCCGTAGAGTTCAGCATGCTTTACATAGAATGTCGTGTATTTAATGTAAACCGTTATATTAAATGACATTTTCTAAAACATTGAATACGAGGCTGAATCTGAATCATAAATGCACATAATATTTCATTGGCTACTGAGTAGAGATACACAAACCTGTCAGCTGAACATCGTAGTCAGCTGATACCTCGTGTAGATGGTTGCTGAGTCTCTACGTACTAAATTTATTCAGTACCGAGAGTGAACATTCCCCCTTGTTGAATGCTCCTCTCCTGAATCCACTTACTGACTGGAGTCAGTAGGGTCCAGTAGACCTAGCTCTACTGAAAGTTCTCTGAATCTGGCTTCAGCTAGAGGCTTGGTCAGAATATCTGCCATTTGATGGTCACTATGGATCTTTTCCATCCTGATATCCTTCTTTTCGACATGATCACAAATGAAGTGGTGTCTGATGTCTGATGAGTGGTTTTTATACCATCTCATCATGTTCTTTTTAAGCTTGTTTACATCATTTTCTATTCATTTTTAGCTTTTGTTTTGCTTGGAATCGTATACTTTCGATGGTTTTTGGTTTTGTAGGTTTCTCACGCGTTTTGAGCATATTTAGTGGTATTTGACACCAAAATGAAAGAAACCACGACCATTGATGCATTGTTGGCAAAGATGGAGTTGTTTGGATGAAGAATGAAGAGGATTTGAAGCCGGATGTTGAAGAAATCGCGTTTCGGAGCTCATGTAACGAGGCAGTTGAAAAATAGCGAGGCAGGCGGATCTAATGATCTTAGAATCCGATCTCCACCGTCCACATCGTAGTTCTATGTGTTAGGAACAATGTGGCAAAGTTTCGTGGCGATCCAACGGCTAACGAAGGAGATATCGCGTTTTCCCAAAACGCAACACTGTAGAAAAAAATTGTTCGGCAGAAGACGTCGGCCCGCGGTCCGCATTTGTGCTGGACCGCGGTCCGGTACGTTCTGACTCAAAAAATTGAAAAAATTTTTGGGGTCGGACCGAGGTCCGCATTTGTGCTGGACCGCGGTCCACGTTGTCTGCAGCCCAAAAACCTGATTTTTTCGGCCCGAAACCTATATAAACCCTTCCGGACTTCTTTCCTTCGGGACACACACCATATTTTCGACTTCTTCCAGCCCCCAAAGCAGAGAAACACCCAAGATATCCCTCCGTTGAAGATTCAAGACGAATATTGAAGACCACAACCCGAGAACCAAGCGCGAGGATCAATCCGCTAGATTCTAGGTTGTATTATTCCTTCTCAGTTTTGTTTAGGGTTTTTGATACTTGAATTCTATGGATTATTTTTGCATCTTTTGTGATTATTTTCCTACGAATCTGAGTGGCTAAATCCCCTTGTGTGGGGGTTTAGCAGGATCTATGTTTTTGATGAATTGATTCAAACCCAAGTTTTTCAATGAATGAATTGTTTTGTTTCTTAATTGTTGAGCCTGCTTTTGATTTCTCTATGATTCTTTAATGTGAGTGGCCATCATCTTAGATAATTATAGAGAATATAGGTAATAGATAATACGGCGGATCATACCCGATTATTTATTTCGACCTGCAATTAAGTGTCTAGATTGTCACCATTGGTTTGGGATAGTTTAGATGGTTCCTTAAATCCTTGAGCATGATACGATCCTTAGGTTCATGATATGATCACTTGATTGACCCTTAGGATTATAAGTTAGAGATCTCCCGCCATCATACGGAATCCCTAGAGCCTTAGTGGATGAACCAACAAAATAAACTCATAAATGCTAGCTAGAGAATAGGAATGAATCGATCATCTTAGGCATAGTGATTGCTAAACCTCCGCACCCTTCATTAAACTTGAAACACACCCATTAACCCAGTTCGCTTTGCTTTTACTTGCTCTTTTATCTTCCTGTTATTTTAATTTAGTAGTTTTTAAGTAAATCAAACCCAGTTTAGGACCAAGTAGATAGCAAAATAATTAGGATAATTAGAACCCAGCTGAGTCCTTGTGAGATCGACCTCGGGAGTTGCTAGATTAGGTACTATACTGATTCGTGCACTTGCGAGAATTATAATTTGTTCATCAAGTTTTTGGCACCGTTGTCGGGGACTCAGTCGTTTTGATTATTCTTTTTACTAGCTGTGTATTTGTTTAGATTTTATTTTTTACGTTGGTTACTATTTCTTCTTTTCTTTACTGTGTCGAGTCTTACTCTTGAGTTTTCTGTAGGTTTATGCACGGTAGAAGGTCGCAAAATCCAGAACTTGCGCCTTTTATCGATAACATACACAGAGTAGGGACTCGAGTTACGAGGAAAGAATAGGAAGACAAAATTGAAATGGAGCGAATTGAGAATAATCCTGAACCAGAGAGGTTGCAGGGAGACTACACAAGGCCGATACTTGGAGCCAATACGACCTGCATTGTCCTAGAAGAGACCGTAAGGAATTATGATCTGAAGCCTATCTACTACCATATGCTACCATCTTTCTACGGGCTAGCAACTGAAGATCCTCTTGCTCATATGAGGGAGTTCTATGCTACATTAGGGACTATTCCTCTCAGCGGGCTCACTACTGATCAATTGGGAAGAAGATTGTTTCCATACACTCTGAAGGATAAAGCCAAGAATTGGTTGCACACACTACCTGCAAATTCTTTGCGAACAATGGAGGACGTGTTCAAAGCATTCACGGAGCGATACTACTCCCGAAGCAAGAGTCACGAGTTGAGGCAGCAGATTGCTACTTTCTCCCAATTTGACAATGAGACATACCATGAAGCTTGGGATAGAATCAAGGGACTCCTCATCCAATGTCCACATCATAATTACCAGATTGCGATGCTGAATGAGTTCTTCTACAATAGACTGCTCTTACCGTGTCAGATTATGGTTGACAACATTGCTCCCGGAGGTATTCTTGCACTGACCCCAAGTGCATTGCATGAGCTTTTTGAGACGTTGAAGGCTCGTTCAGTATTAAGAAGTCAGAGTGTGAGACAACGTGGAACGCAGGATGTGTGGGCTGCCTATGCGGATGATACTCTTAAGGAGCTTCAACTGCTTAGACAAGAAATCAAGGAGCTCAAGCAGAGACAAGTGCAAGCCCCAAAGATTGGCGAGGTATGTACCATTTGTGATGATCCACAACACTCAACCGCCCAGTGCCAGTTTAATATCATCCACAATCAATTTCAAGAGGAAGAAGCTAACTGGGGACAAGGCCTCAGACACCAGGAATGGGAAGAGAGAAGACAATATTAGAGGCCGCAGCAAAATTTTGTCCATAAGCAACAAGGGTACAATCCTAACTACAAGAGTTACCAGGATTATGGAGGGAGGAATACCATTCCGCAACAAAACTTTGGAGGCACATCATCTTCTCGCCCTCAGCCAAAGATTGAGGACACTGACAAGAATTCCATGGCCATCTTGCAAGACACCTTAAACTCCTTTATGAAGAGTTCTAAGGAGCAAATGGAGACACTTACCACTACTGTCAGAAACGTGGAAGCCAATTCCAACAATTTGGGGACTCAACTTGGCCAACTAGCACGGGAAGTCGCTTTGCTTAAAATGCAACAAGGGGAACTACCTGGACAAACACATCAAGCAAAGGCTCTCCATGTGTTGAGAAACGGCAAGGAGATTGAAAAACCAGATTACATTCCTGAAGACTCCTTCCTTGAGGAAACATCCAAGCGAGATGGCGTAGTCGAAGAGGATGAGAAAGCTTTGACTGAAGAAGACAAAGGGAAAGATGAGGATCTTGTAGAGAAACCCGCTTTACACAAGGCGAGTAACCCATACAAGCCCCCCCCCACCATTTCCCGGGCGTCTGAAAGGAAACAAGCAAGATAAGCAATTCTCTACCCTTTTCAATATGCTTTCTAAGGTTAACATCAATCTTCCCCTTTTAGACCTTATCAGGAATGTGCCAAGTTATGCGAAGTTCTTCAAAGAACTTAGCACAAACAAGAGGAACTATGAGGAGGTGACACGTACGTTGACACCACAATCTGTAAGTGCATTGCTTGGTTTACCTCATTTACCACGCAAGATGAAGGACCCAGGTAGTTTTCTAATTTCAATCTCCATGGGGACTGATAAAGTTGTTCGAGGAATGTTGGATTTGGGGGCTAGTATCAACCTTATGCCATACTTATTGTACAAGCAGTTGGGTATTCAAGGATTAAAGCCTACATCCATGAGAGTGCAACTTGCTGATAGATCTATTAAAAGTCCTAGAGGAGTGGTTGAGGATATTTTAGTTCAAGTTGATAAGTTCATTGTTCTCGTTGATTTTGTGATTCTTGATATGGAGGATGTCTCACTTAGGGATCATGAGCATTTGATACTTTTAGGCCGACCTTTTATGTCCACTACCAATTCGATCATCAATGTGCGTGATAGGAAGGTGACGATGGAGGTCCTCGGGGAGTGCTTAGAGATTGCTGTGTTGGATTGTTCTGCTATTCCTTCTGCTTACTCTATTGAGATGGTGTATTTTGTTGACCCTTGTGACTCGATAGTGCAGGACTCTTATTTACAGGAATTGACAAAGGACAAGTTGGAAGCTGCTTTAACTCTTGCCACTAACCATGAATTTCTTGCAGATGAGGATAAAGAGTGTCTTAAGCAGTTGGAAGATGGTCTTGAGGCTAGTAGTGGTATTGAATCTAGCAAAGCTTTGGAGCTTCCTACCGTCGGAAAGCAAGCTGAACCATTTCCGCCCGTTCTAGAGCTCAAGGAGCTACCGGAGAGCCTCAAGTACATCTTTTTGGGGGAGGGTGATACGTATCCGGTTATCATCTCATCTAGTCTGACCCCATTACAAGAATCTGAGGTAGTGAGAGTACTTCGCGAGCATAAGGAAGCCATTGGATGGAGCATATCCGATATCAAGGGAATAAATCCGATGAGATGCATGCACAAGATCGTTTTGGAGGATAATACCAAAGCAGTGCGGCAACCTCAACGGCGACTTAATCCAGCAATGTAAGAGGTGGTGAAGAAGGAAGTGATCAAGATGCTTGACCATGGGATGATCTATCCTATAACTGACAGCAAGTAGGTGAGTCCAGTCCATGTGGTTCCTAAGAAATTCGGCATCTCTGTGGTTAGGAATGACAAAGGTGAATTGGTGCCTACTAAAATGACCACCGGGTGGCGGATGTGCATAGACTACCGTAGATTGAATGTTGTGACCAAGAAGGACCATTTTCCCCTCCCTTTTATTGATCAAATGTTGGAAAGACTAACCGGTCACGAGTATTATTGCTTTCTTGATGGTCTTTCAGGTTTTTATCAGATTCCGATAGTTCCCGAGGATCAAGAGAAGACAACATTCACTTGTCCATTTGGAACTTTCGCATATAGGAGGATGCCTTTTGGGCTCTGCAATACCCCCGCTACTTTTCAGAGATGCATGCTCTCCATCTTCTCCGACATGGTTGAAGACTTTATTGAGGTATTCATGGATGACTTTTCTGTTTTTGGGCATTCTTTTGATGATTGTCTGAATAAGCTGACTTTAGTTCTTAAGAGATGCACTGACCCTTAGTTGGGAAAAGAGTCATTTCATGGTTACACAAGGGATTGTACTTGGGCATGTGATTTCTAAGAGGGGGATAGAAGTAGATAAGGCAAAGATTGATTTGATAGTTAAGCTTCCTCCTCCTACCTCGGTGAAGGAAGTTAGGGGATTTCTTGGGCATGCAGGATTTTATAGGAGATTTATACAAGGGTTCTCTGAATTATGTCGTCCTCTAAATAAGCTTCTATGCAAAGATGTTCCATTTGAGTTTGATGATGCATGTTTATCTGCTTTTAATACTCTTAAGGAAAAGCTTACTTCTGCTCCTGTTGTTGTTGGTCCTAATTGGTCTTTACCTTTTGAGCTTATGTGTGATGCATCAGATTATGCCATAGGAGCTGTTTTAGGACAAAAAGTGGATGGTAGACTTCGTGTTATTTACTATGCTAGTCGCACGCTTGATTCTGCACAAGTCAATTATACCACTACTGAAAAAGAGTTCCTTGTTGTTGTGTTTGCTCTTGACAAATTTAGATCTTACTTGGTAGGAACTAAAGTTGTTGTGCACACCAATCACTCTGCCTTGAAATTTCTTCTCACCAAAACTGATGCCAAACCTAGATTGCTTAGGTGGATCTTATTGTTGCAAGAGTTTGACGTTGAAATTGAGGACAAGAAGGGTAGAGATAATGTTGTTGCTGATCACTTGTCTAGGTTGCCTGTTAGTTTTATTCCGCAGGATTCTACTGTGCCTATCAATGATTCTTTTCCTGATGAGCAGTTATTTGTTATTTCCCGCGAGCCATGGTATGCTGACATTGTCAACTACTTGGTGAGTGGGGTGTTGCGTACTGACCTTTCTTGGCAGGAAAAGAAGAGATTTGAATCTTCATGCAGGGCCTACTTTTGGGATGATCCTTACTTGTTCCGGGTGTGCAATGATCAAATAATTCGGAGATGTGTTCCTGAAGATGAGCATACGAGTATACTCTCTCATTGCCATGAGTTGAGTTGTGGGGGACATTTTAGTGGAAAGAAGACTGCACTCAAGGTCCTCGAGTCCGGATTTTATTGGCCTACTTTGTTCAAGGATGCTCATTCTCACTATGCAAGTTGTGATAAGTGCCAACGGAGTGGCAACATCGGTAAGCGAAATGAGATGCCTCAAACCGGTAATTTGGTTGTTGAGTTATTTGATGTTTGGGGGATTGATTTCATGGGACCTTTTCCCCCCTCTATGGGTTGTGAGTATATTCTTGTGGCTGTTGATTATGTTTCAAAGTGGGTGGAAGCAATTCCAACTAGAACTAACGATGCTAACGTGGTTGTCAAGTTCTTGAAGGAAAATATTTTTAATAGGTTTGGCACTCCTAGAGCAATCATTAGTGATGGTGGGAAGCATTTCTGCAACAAGCTATTTGATGGGTTGTTGAAGAAGTACAATATCACGCACAAGGTGGCAACTCCTTACCATCCACAGACATCCGGGCAAGTCGAGGTGAGCAATCGGCAAATCAAAGGTATTTTGGAGAAGACGGTGAAGCCGTCAAGGAAAGATTGGGCTTTGAAGCTTGGTGATGCTTTGTGGGCGTATCGCACAGCGTACAAAACACCAATTGGAATGAGCCCTTACTGAATGATCTATGTGAAGGCTTGTCATTTACCCGTGGAGCTGGAGCATAAAGCTTATTGGGCGATTAAGCAGCTGAATATGGATCTCGAGAAGGCCGGTGAGAAGCGTTTGCTAGAGTTAGATGAGTTGGACGAAGTTCGTGATGCGGCTTATGAGAATGCCAAGATTTATAAAGAGCGCACTAAACGCTATCACGATAAGGGAATTGTTAGTAAGTCTCTTTACCCCGGAATGAAGGTTTTGTTATATAACTCTCGTCTTAGATTGTTTCCAAGAAAGTTAAAGTCTAGGTGGTCTGGACCATTTTCTATAGTCCAAGTGTTTCCTCATGGTGCTGTGGAGTTGTTAAACCCACGGACTAATGACACTTTCAAGGTGAATGGACAACGGGTGAAGCCATATTTTGAACGAGCATTCGACAAAGCCGACGTCGAGTGGCTCGAGATCTCAGACCCGTGATTCGTTCCTGCTGTAGTCAAGCTAAGGACTGTAACCAAGCGCTTCTTGGGAGGCAACCCATGTTTTGTAAGTTTTTCGTATTTTCGTAGTTAGCTTTTCGTTAAAAAAAAAAAAAAAAAAAAAAAAAAAATCGGGCAGGAGGTGTCGGACTGCGGTCCAGTGTTATCGGCAGCAAAATTTTTCCGAAACAGAAGGCTTCGGACCGCGGTCCTTTGTTTTTCGTCCGAAATTTTTTTTACAACAGAAGGCTCCGGACCGCGGTCCGACTTTGTGAAGGACCGCGGTCCTTTGTTATTCGACAGAAATTTCATTTGCAGGGATTCACAGAGGATAAAACAAAAGCAGCATTTACACAAGACACTAAAGAGGGAGTATGTGAGGAGGAGGAGATAAGATTGAAGATTTCTTCAACAAAGATTTTGGAAGATGATATCAAATCTGTTAAGAAGCCTGAAAGAAGACTCAACCCCGTGATGCGTAAGAAATAGCGAACCAATGTTCGTACATACTTGGTTGACGACCACATGGAGGATATGTACAGACTACCGGGAGATGAAGTTTTTTATCAAACATGATCCATTTCCTCTTTTATTTATTGATAAAATGCAAGGAAGGCTAACTGGGCGTGAACATTATTGTTTTCTAAATGGCCTTTCAGGTTTTTATCAGGTTCCTATAGTGCAACAGTCGACTCAATGAGGAGCAACTTGGGGAGATTGTGAGGGGGCCAGCCCGGGATTTTCATCTGAGATGGGTAGCTACACATAACAGAATCATGTTTTACTCTCAGAGAAGATTCGTTTACCCAATTTTCTTTGTTTCACTCTATTTTCGTGCTAGGGACTAGCTCGTAGATAGGTTTGGGGGGGTATGTCGAATCTTGAACCCTACTGATTTGGTCTGTATAATTATGATTCTGATGATTCTCCATGTACTTGATATTTGAATTACTAGGACTTATGTTATTTGATGTTTATGCATTTCTTGCCTTAAAATTTTTCTTTGCTGAAGCATTGTTGAATTATATTTGAGCATGATAAAATTTTCAGACATGTAGGATGTAAAAGTGTGGTAGTCCAAAAACCTGTGGTGAGAATTTGAGCCTATTGTGAACTGACGAAATCTTATGTCGGTCTCAATTTCTTTCATGTGTGATACTCGCTTTAGGGAGAACATTTAGAACTTGCTTTG
The DNA here is from genome assembly GCA_028984105.1 of Lavandula angustifolia. Lineage (NCBI taxonomy): Eukaryota > Viridiplantae > Streptophyta > Magnoliopsida > Lamiales > Lamiaceae > Lavandula > Lavandula angustifolia. The sequence goes on along the minus strand of CM054806.1, from coordinate 6,211,441 downwards.
AGTCTGTTTGAAGTTTATTGAACACTTTTCGTATATAGCATAGATATGATCTTAGGCACTATCTCGTTCTTTAGCCAGAGCCAAATATGATTCCTACCTTGAACATCAACCTAGTAAGCCCCTTTGAGCTTAATGTATCCTTTTTATTCATGTTCCTCCACTTAAATTGCCTAACTTAACTAGCCTTAACCGAGGATCTAGTAGAGTCATTAGTGTTGTGGAAGGAAATGGAGGCTTGTGAGGGTTTAGTGATCAAGGGACAAATTTTTGAAGCCAAAAAATAAAATAAAAATGAGATAGGTGTGAATTGATTTTGATTCTATCTAGCCTGGTACCGAACTTGATGACACCGTGTTATACTGAAATCTTTATCTAATTATTGATAGAGAGTTGGCAGGTAAACAATTGAATAGAATATGGGAGAGTTGTGCATGTACTCCTAACTTCGATTGAAAGGGGTTTATTGATGACATAAGTTAGAGTTGGGAGGTGTTGAAAAAAAAAAGAGAAAAAAAAAGAGAAGAAAAAAAAAAGAAGAGGTGAAAAGAAAAAGGGAGGAAATTGAAAAGGGGGGTATATTTTGAAAGAAAAAAAGGTGAGAACTCGGGGTGACTTGATTTGTTTGATTATGAGTGGTTCAAATGTGATTGGTTTTAGAGGTTTATTTTGATATATCATAATTTGGTTGCTCTACTAGATCCCTTGATTGTTCGTACATTATGAGTCACTTTTCTTATATCTTCCCTACCTTTTTATTACATGCCTTAGCCCCATTATAACCAAAGTAAGACCTTCGAGAACTTTGCCATGAATTGTGTTCATTATGAGTAGAATTAGACAATCTGCAAGCTTATGAAGACGCTCTCTTAGGGTTGAGTTTGAGCGATGAATTTACCCTTATACACTTGAGTGTTTGAGTGATACAGATTTCTGGAGAGGGACTACTCTACTTCTATGTTCTATTTTGTTTTGAAGGTGGCATCAAACTTGAATGATTTTCACATGCTAATGATGTGTTCTTCTAAAAACTGAATAAGGCTTGAATTGTTATTCTCATCTTTTTAATATTTAGTCATAGTCTTTCTTTTATCTTGTTTCTTTGCTTGAGGACAAGCAAAAGCTTAGGTTTGGGGGGATTTGATGAGTGGTTTTTATACCATCTCATCATGTTCTTTTTAAGCTTGTTTACAACGTTTTCTATTCATTTTTAGCTTTTGTTTTGCTTGGAATCGTATACTTTCGATGGTTTTTAGTTTTGTAGGTTTCTCACGCGTTTTGAGCATATTTGGTGGTATTTGACACAAAAATGAAAGAAACCATGACCATTGATGCATTGTTGGCAAAGATGGAGTTGTTTGGATGAAGAATGAAGAGGATTTGAAGCCGGATGTTGAAGAAATCGCGTTTCGGAGCTCATGTAACGAGCAGTTGAAAAATCGCGAGGCAGGCGGATCTAACGATCTTAGAATACGATCTCCACCATCCACATCGTAGTTCTATGTGTTAGGAACAATGTGGCAAAGTTTCGTGGCGATCCAACGGCTAACGAAGGAGATATCGCGTTTTTCCCAAAACGCAACAGTGTAGAAAAAAAGCGTTCGGCGAGAGACGTCGGACCGCGGTCCGCATTTGTGCTGGACCGCGGTCCGGTACGTTCTGACTCAAAAAATTGAAAAAATCCGTGGGGTCGGACCGCGGTCCGCATTTATGCTGGACCGCGGTCCGCGTTGTCTGCAGCCCAAAAACCTGATTTTTTCGGCCCGAAACCTATATAAACCCTTCCGGACTTCTTTCCGTCAGGACACACACCATATTTTCGACTTCTTCCAGCCCCCAAAGCAGAGAAACACCCACGACATCCCTCCGTTGAAGATTCAAGACGAATATTGAAGACCACAACCCGAGAACCAAGCGCGAGGATCAATCTGCTAGATTCTAGGTTGTATTTTTCCTTCTCAGTTTTGTTTAGGGTTTTTGATACTTGAATTCTATGGATTATTTTTGCATCTTTTGTGATTATTTTCCTATGAATATGAGTGGCTAAATCCCCTTGTGTGGGGGTTTAGCAGGATCTATGTTTTTGATGAATTGATTCAAACCCAAGTTTTTCAATGAATGAATTGTTTTGTTTCTTAATTGTTGAGCGTGCTTTTGATTTCTCTATGATTCTTTAATGTGACTGGCCATCATCTTAGATAATTATAGAGAATATAGGTAATAGATAATACGGCGGATCATACCCGGTTATTTATTTAGACCTGCAATTAAGTGTCTAGATTGTCACCATTGGTTTGGGATAGTTTAGATGGTTCCTTAAATCCTTTAGCATGATACGATCCTTAGGTTCATGATATGATCACTTGATTGACCCTTAGGATTATAAGTTAGAGATCTCCCGCCATCATACGAAATCCCTAGAGCCTTAGTGGATGAACCAACAAAATAAACTCATAAATGCTAGCTAGAGAATAGGAATGAATCGATCATCTTAGGCATAGTGATTGCTAAACCTCCGCACCCTTCATTAAACTTGAAACACACCCATTAACCCAGTTCGCTTTGCTTTTACTTGCTCTTTTATCTTCCTGTTATTTTAATTTAGTAGTTTTTAAGTAAATCAAACCCAGTTTAGGACCAAGTAGATAGCAAAATAATTAGGATAATTAGAACCCAGCTGAGTCCTTGTGAGATCGACCTCGGGAGTTGCTAGATTAGGTACTATACTGATTCGTTCACTTGCGAGAATTATAATTTGTTCATCAATGTCCACGTGCTTGCATCTCGTATGAACTACAAGATTTTGAGTGATTGCAATTGCACTGCTGCTGGCGCAGAAGATCGGCACTTCATTCTGAATAACATCATAGTCACGTAGCTGCTGTCTCAGCCAAAGGATTTGGGCGCAACAACTTCCGGCAGCCATATATTCAGCTTCAGTAGTTGACGTTGCTACTGAATGTTGTTTCTTTGAAAACCATGAAATCAGCTTATTGCCAAGGAATTGACACGTTCCAGAAATTGACTTTCGGTCAATTCTTCATCCTGCATAGTCAGCATCAGAATAACCAGTTAGTTCAATATTATCATCAGCTGGGTACCATAAGCCCATGTCAGGTGTTCCTCTGAGATAGCGGAGAATCTTCTTTGCTGAGTCCATGTGACTCTGCTTAGGATTCGCCTGAAATCGAACACAGACACCTACAACATAAGTTATGTCAGGTCGAGTAGCTATTAGATATAATAATGAACCAATAATAGCACTAAATTCAGTATGATCTACTGATACTCCCTCTTTATCAAGATTGATTTTAATGTTCGTGTTCATCGGGATCTTGATTGGTTTGCCGGATGTGCAACCGAACTTCTTGATATGGTCTCGAGTGTATTTGCCTTGATTGATGAACGTTCCATTCTCAGATTGTTTAACTTGAAAACCGAGGAAATAATTCATCTCTCCCATCATTGACATCTCGAACTTATCCTTCATCATTTTCTCAAACTGCTGACACATGATGATGTTCTTCGATCCGAAGATTATTTCATCTACGTATGTTGGTCCCGAGAGCACGTTCAGGTGTAGAGGGGGGGTGAATACACCTGAAAAGCGATTTCTCAACTTAAACACGAACAGTCCTTTTCAGGATAGTGTCGTGCTGAACTGGTTCAGCAGACCAGATAAGTTGTTCTGAATCGTGTTGGCAGAGTGACTGACTCTACTGAGATCCGCTGGGCGGCCGAGAGTCGAATTCGATATCTTGCAGATAGAGTTCAGGCGGAATAGTGTAGGCCCAATTCAGTTGAGTTGGAAAACGTTTTTAATAAAACAGTTTCAGTAGATTAGTGCAATCAGTTAAGTTCGCTGAAACTCAGTTGAATGATTTAAGAAGGCTTTTCAGTATGAACAGTTAAATCAATGCAACAGTGAAAAAGAAACAGAACATACGACACAGAGATTTTTAAAGTGGTTCGGACACAAAAATCCTACGTCCACTGTCCTGAATGATCAGGAAGCTATTTATTATATTGAGGTAGTCTCAATTGGTTTGTACGCTGGACAAACTCTGGTCTTGAGATTTATACTGAGCAAGTCTCAGTTTACAAGGTTATCAAACTGAGTGTTTGAAAAACTCTCCAACTATGAAGGAGTTCTTTACAATAAAGAACAGTTCAAAGATGAACTCCTTCGTCTAAGATATGGATATATTCTATTGAGCTTAGGTTAGAGGGATAGGGAACAATGAAGTGGCTTCTAGAACGACGAATAGCTGAGTATGACTTTGGGTTCGTGTATCGTCGTTTGGATACTAGAGGCTGTATTTAACAGTTCAGCTTGGTTCCCTACGAGCTAGAATATAGTTCTTCACCGGAGATGGATTCTTCGAACTTCTTGCGGAGAACATAGGCTTTTCGAGTTTGCTCGTTTGAATGCTCTGTGTATGCAGTTTTTCTGTTTCTTTCGTTTCTCGCGTCGTCGTTTTTTCATGAGCTTCAAATTTGATTTATCCCTCTATTTATAGAGAAGAGACTAGGAAAGATCTGTTGGAGACGATGATCCTTTGTCTCTCTCTTTTGGGTAGCTAACGGCTCTTTTGTAGCATTTGCAGAATCTTTTCCCTATTTTCCGGAAAGTTGTTGACTTGCAGCTTCAGTAGGTGTAGGACAGGTGTCTGCTTGTCATTGGTCGAGGTTCAGAAAGTGGTTGAGACAGAACAAACTTCAAGGAGATTTGAAGCTGACTTCTCTCTTCCTCGTACTTGACTATGCTGATTGTCTTTGAAAGATCTGATAGTTCAGACGACTGTCCGGCCATAGCTAAGTCTGATCTTTGATTCAGTAGTGAACTCCTGCTGAGTCTGCTTTACTGAAGATCAACTCTGAGTACAGTGAACTACTCTTGTTGAGTTTAGTGCCACTGACTCCTTTCAGTATACTGCTCCTGCTGAGTCCAGTATTTACTGAGTCTTCTACTTCTGGTGCTGAGGCGGATAAGCAACTGAATGCCTGAACCAGAGCAGAGGGTCTACTGAGTCTGAAACCTCAGAGACAAAAACAGGTTACAACTTAAAGGTTCACCGATCAAGATAGGGTTTTGGGATCTTCAAATCTTCAGACTAATTCAGAGCACAAGGCTACTTAGTATCGGTCAGTAAAGAAGATAGAATCATTTCCCACTACATCTAATACTGCTGAGGATAGAATCATCACCCAACAATTTCCCCCTATTTGATGATGCCAAAACCTATGAACAAAAATCAACATCTAACACTATGACTAGTCAGAAACAGAGCTCCTTACAAATATTACAAGTAGAATTAGTGGAGTTGTTCTTCAAGTCCTAGACTACTGAGGGGATCAGGGCAGAAAGTCAGAATATAGAGACTAAGCATATTCTCCCTGTTTTAACAATATTTTCCCGAAATACGAAAAGTCTAACGGGAATCGGCTAAGCAATAAACTGACAGAAAATCAGACAGTGAGTGTGTGAGTCAGTAATCACTTCAGTGATTATGAGTGTTAAGCATAAAAGAACACGGCTATTCAGACAATAAGATACTGTCAAAGCCAAAAACAGAGATATCATATATAATGTAAGAACATTCAGTACAGATACAACTCTGCTATACTAGAAAAACAAAAGAGTACAGAAGCAAGGAATCATTTGAACTGCCTAATCCTGTCTTTGAAATCTTGCGATTGAGATTCAGGAAGGGGCACTCCATACATCCTATAAGTGATCTTCCTCGGCTTCAGTATCTCATCAAAGTCCGTTGGGTCTTCTTCATCAAGGAATTTGGCTTCAGCAACGGCCTTCACTTCTTTCTCAATGACACCATAGTGAATAGATCCATCCAGTCTTCGTGGGGGTGGCAGTATTATGGGGTCTGGGACTCTGACTTCGACATTCTCTTTGACAGCTTTCTGCATCCAGGCGTACATGTCTAAGTCTATTCTCATAGTCCATTCAGTATAAGCTTCAGCTTTTCGCTTTTCAGACCAGAATCTCCAGAAGTAGTTCCTTTTGATGAACTCTATCTTCAGTGCTTCCCATCTCTGAGTGTATTCTACTGGCATCCATTCATCAGTTCTCGGCCATCTGTAAATCTTCAGATGAGTAGGCTTCCTGAATTTCCTGTATCTGTAAGGAATATCAGCTTTTGAAGGAATCCTCTAACTGGCTTCTTTTTCAGTTCTAATTCTGAGTGCTTCGAGATCTGCCATTCTGATCCGTTCTCTGGCAGCTTCTATTTGCCTGGCCTCTTCTCCTCTATAAAGATATCTATCCATTTGAGCCCAGATTGCATCCATTTCAGCATCCCTGTGCCTTAGAGGCAAGATAGGAGGGCTTGTGAGGCGGCTCTTCCTCCGAGTTAGCGAGGAGTTGATGATTTCTCTTTTGAAGTACCACCGCTTCTCGGTAGATTGCTTCTTGTTGCTTCTCCTTTTCCTTGTCGCCTTCATCGCCGAGTTTGAGCTTTCTAGGAGGCGGTCTTGTAGTAGATGGTCTTTTGCCGCCGCGAGCCGGAGCCTTTGTCTTACCTTTAGCGAGCTTAGCTTTTGGTTTGTTGGGCGCTTCGGCTTCGGCTATCTCCCTAGCCGAGTTTCTCATCTCGTGGCTATTCGAACCTCCTCCTCCCGGAGTAATATATCTCTTAGATTTCTTCGAGGGGAGGGGTCGGGAGCTTAAGGATTTTCTTTCCTTTTCCAAGATGCGGAGGTGGAAGAGGAGCTTCTTCCTCTTACGAGTCCTCCTCGTCTGCGTACTCAAGCAACTTCCTTAATGATGTCAAGTAGAGTCCGAGTTGCACGAGTCGCTACTTCTCACGGTTCCCTGAGCCACTTGGGCTAGTCTCGGCTGATGCCAACAGCGCACTGAGAGACACCCTGGGCCTCACCAGTTGTGGTAGGTTCAGTAGGAGCAGATGTCTGAGCTGAGCTTGCTCCTGCTACTGACCTTACCTTCTTGGGAGTCTTCAGTACCAGCTCCTTGGTGACTTCCCCCTTAGTTGATTTTTCAATATCAGCTTTTGTCAGCTTAGCCATCCTTTCCCCCTTTTTGGCATCATCAATGATAATAGGAGGTGGAGCGGATACCTTCTTGTTCAGGCTGGAGTACGAGGCTGACAAATCGTTCAGTTTGGAGTGTATATTGGTCAGCGCCTCGTGCAGCTCGTTCTTCTCATTGATCAACTCACGCTTATACTCTTTATGAGATTGATCTGCTGCAACCTTGAACTCATTCAGCTTTTGTTCAACAGTCTCTTCCAAGGCCTTCTGAATTGAGTTGAGTCTGAGCTCGTTGGCCTGAGAGATGTTTGTGACTGACTCAGTATGAGAGATCTAAGAGGCCTTGAGATTTTCAATCAACTTATACTGGCCTTCCTGAATCAATCTGAGCTGAGCCTCGAAGTCAGCTCACTGACTGTCTAGCGCTTGAGATATGATGTTGGAGAAATCAGGGACAGAAGATTCTGACAATGTGGTTCTGAGTCCCTGAATCTCTGCGCTTGTGGCTTGGGCAGTCTGTCGCCATGTCTTGTGGACTGCACGGGCAAGAAGCCTATTCTGAGTACCCTGGCTTCTGAGAGCCTTCGCCACTGACTTCGATCGTCGGCTTTTGGGGCTGGGCGCTACTTCAAACGTCGATTCTAGCAAGAGCTGAGCAGGCTCTGCAGAAGTCGAAGTACCAGCCGCCGACTTCCCAAGAGCAAGGATACGGAGAGGAAGTTTAGTAGGCGCGGGAGTATCCTTGTCCGGTTGAGTTCCCTCATCAGACTTCTCAGGGCCTGAATCACGGGGCGGGTCCTGACCATCGGGGTCAGACCCATCAGAGGGTGCTGAGGCCGATGTTGGCTGACGGTCATTCAGCATTGCCAGCATGGCAGCCCTCAAATCCTCCAAGGTTCTGAGGTCAGCTAGCTCGGAGTAACCATTCTGCTCTCTGATCCTCAGTTCCTCCTCATGGAGTTGTTCACAGGAGTGATGTATGATGAGACGTTGCAACTTGTGCCACTCCTGGAACCTGAGCAGCATGTGGAATCTTGCCTATCTCGCAATGAGAACTAGATCGCTGTGGCCTGAGATCTCCGGTATGTGCTCTGTGATCTCTCGGGATGCTCTGGATTGAAGAGTTGAAGCTTCCATCCCGATAGACTCTTCTTCTGAGGCTGTCTCTGATTCCTCTATCTCTATAGGAGACGCCTGTTTCTCAGCAGAGGGGAGACTGCTGAGAGGAGGGACATCCAAGGGGCTCTCCAGGGTTTGAATATCTTCGACCTGGACTTATTCAGCTGGGACCCCTTGGTCCACTGCTTCTTAATGTTCAGTGGAGACGGATTTCTCCACTGACGGAGTCTTCTCAGAAGACTCGGATTCATCTCTGAGCTGCAGAGGCGGTTCAGTAGCTGCTACCTCAGGCTCTGCCTCTGTCTCAGTAGGCAACGATGTACTGACCTTCGTCAGCCTTTTCACCGGTGCCTTAGGCGTTTTAGTTTGAGGAGACCTTTTCTTTGATGGCGCGGTCTTCTGAGGCATTGTTTGCAGAGTTGTAGGCCCGGAGCCAATCTGCTGAAGGGCTGCTGCCCTGTTCTGAAACCTGACCTTTTTAACGTTGAAGTACTGCTTGTCAGCAAATGTGATTTGGTCAGAAGTGCAGTAGTCTTCGATCATCACTGAGATCTTCAGTCCATAAAGTAGCTTCCCTTTGGCGCTCAGCCTGTAGGATGCTTTGTCAAATTTTGCGGACTGCACCATAAATTCCCGTAGGAAGAACTCAATCCAATTGATCTTGGCCCTGTCATAGATGGCCATCATCAGTTGTAGCTTTGGTCTGGACACCTGATCGAATGATCCTGCTTGACTCGTTAGCAGCTGAGTCACGATGTATGCAAGAGCTCTATACTGAGGTAGCATAGTATTATTGGGAAATGCAGCTCTAAAGGCTGTAGGCTTCCTGCATAAAATGGATAAGTAGTCATCCATTTGATCATCATTGTATCCCACGGTGCTGACGCCTTCGCTTGGTAGATTGAAGCTTCTCCGAAGAGCCTCTCTGATTGACATCTACTTCACCTCTATATCCGTCCCCGAGGGATCACCAACTGTGTGGACGATGAATCTCCCTTAATCGGAATTCAAGTGGATCTCTGCAACTTGTCGGGGAAGGAAGAATGTGGGCTTCTTCGTCAGAAAACCTTCTAGACCTGTTTCTCTGAGAGCTGAGAAAATCTCCTCCATGTAGTCAAGATCGCAGACGTCAAACTCCATGACTGGCTCGCACCAGACACGGTCTTTCTCTAGGATTTCTTGCATATTCTCTGGAGCATAAACAACATTTCCTGACATTTTATCTGTAACAAACAAGATTATCAGTATCGAATGGATATATATAAAAAAAATATAGCGATGCTGAGTAATCATATAAGATGTCAGAAAGATTTGATATCATACCACTAAAATTTTTGAGAAATTTTTGAAGATTTGAAAGAGATTGCAAGTAAGGTTTGCAAGTAATGAGATCTCAGAAATTTCAGAGTTAAAGATTTGATAGTTCGCAAATGGCGGTTTCAAAGATATGATCGTAAACATATATCTAAGAGAAGGTGAACAGTTAACGATCAACGGTTCAGTTTAAAACCCGCTTTTTGAGATGGACGACTAAGATTAAGTATTATAAAATAGGCAATGATCAAGTTAGCCGCCTAAGTCAAAGACAGTTGTATATAGCCTAAGAAGTAACTATGATACGATATGCATTAAATTTGTGGCAGAGTTCAGCAAGCTTATGCATAGAATATCGTGCATTAAATGTAAACCGTTAATATTAAAATACAATTCTTAAGGCATTGAATACGGTGCTGAATCTGAATCATAAATGCATAGAACTGTTCTATTGGCTACTACTGAGTAGAGATACGCAAACTTGTCAGCTGATACCTCGTGTAGATGGTTATTGAGTCTCTACGCACTGATTTTACTCAGTACTGAGAGTGAACATTCCCCCTTACTGAATGCTCCTCTCCTGAATCCTCTTACTGACTGGAGTCAGTAGGGTCCAGCAGACCTAGCTCTAGTGAAAGTTCTTTGAATCTTGCTTCAGCTAGAGGCTTGGTCAGTATATCGGCCCTTTGTCGGTCAGTATGGATCTTTTCCATCCTGATATCCTTTTTCTCGACATGGTCACGAATGAAGTGATGTCTGATGTCTACGTGCTTGCATCTTGTATGAAGTACAGGATTCTGAGTGATTGCAGTGGCACTGGTACTGTCGCAGAAGATTGGCACTTCATTCTGAATGACGTCACAGTCGCGTAGCTGCTGTCTCAGCCAAAGGATTTGGGCACAGTAACTTCCGGCAGCCATGTATTCAGCTTCAGTAGTTGACGTGGCTACTGAGTGCTGTTTCTTTGAAAACCATGAGACCAGCTTACTGCTAAGGAACTAACACGTTCCTGAAGTTGATTTTCGGTCAATTCTACACCCTGCATAGTCAGCATCAGAATAACCAGTTAGTTCTATATTATCATCAGCTGGATACCATAAACCCATGTCAGGTGTTCCTTTGAGATAGCGGAGAATCTTCTTTTGCTGAGTCCATGTGACTCTGCATTGGATTCGCCTGAAATCGAGCACAGACACCTACAACATAAGTTATGTCAGGACGAGTAGCTGTTAAGTATAATAAAGAACTAATTATAGTACGAAATTCAGTTTGGTCTACTGATACTCCCTCTTTATCAAGATCAATCTTCATATTCGTGTTCATCGGGATCTTGATAGGTTTGCCGGATGTGCAACCGAATCTTTTGATGAGGTCTCGAGTGTATTTGCCTTGATTAATAAATGTTCCCTTCTCAGATTGTTTGACTTGGAAGCAGAGGAAATAGATCATTTCTCCCATCATTGACATCTCGAACTTATCCTTCATCATTTTCTCAAATTGCTGACATATGATGACATTCTTCGAGCCGAAGATGATGTCATCTACGTAGATATGCATGAGTAATAGGTCGTCTTCCAGTCGAATGCTGAATAATGTGCGATCTATTGTGCCTTTTTGAAAACATTTCTTGAGAAGAAACTCAGATAGGGTATCGTACCAAGCCCTGGGTGCTTGTTTTAACCCATACAGAGCCTTTCTGAGTCTATAAACTTGATGTCCCTACTGAAAGTCGGGCGGTTGTTCCACATAGACTTCTTCTTTCAGCACGCCGTTCAGGAAAGCAGACTTCACATCCATTTGATAGACTCTGAATCTTTGATGTGTAGGCTAGGAATAGTCTGATTGCCTCCAATCTTGCAACTGGAGCGAAAGTCTTGTCGAAATCTATCCCTTCAGCTTGACAGTAGCCTTTTGCCACGAGTCTTGCTTTACTCCTTACTATGACGTTGTTTTCATCCCGCTTGTTCTTGAAGACCCATTTTGTTCCAATCACATGTTGATGCCGGGGTCTGTCAACAAGCTCCCAAACTTCGTTTCTTGTGAACTGATTCAGCTCCTCCTGCATGGCTATGATCCAGTCAGCATCGTTCAGTGCGTCCTCGATTGTCTGAGTTTCTTCAGTAGACAAGAAGCAGGAGTATAAGGCGCTTTCTCCCTGACATAATCTGGATATTGTCTTTACGCTTGCTGAAGGATCTCCAATGATTAAATCAGAAGTATGAGCATCCAGCCACGATCTACGATGTTTTAGCTCTTCATCTGAAATTTGTTCAACACAAATAGTAGGTGAGTTAGGCATTTCAGTTGTACTATTCTGAGATTGAAGCAGTTCAGTTATGAGAGTATGATCTACTGAGTAACCAGGTTCAGGGGCATTCAGCTCAGGAACTTCAGTTGTTCCCCCTGAGTTGTTATTCTCAGTAGTGGTCTCAGTTACCTCATGGGTTTCTTCATCGACCTGAGTTACCTGGAATTGACTCTGTTCAGGAGAGTCAATCTGCTCAGTTACCTCTGCTGTAGGTTGAGATTCAGTAGACTTGTCTTCAGTTTCCTCATCTGAATCATCATCCCAACATAGCTGGATCTTCTCGACTTTGTCTTTTAAGCTCAGATCCTGTAGCTGCTTACTGATGTCCTCAGATTTAGATTTAGAGTTATTGCTCCTGTCTTCAGTAGCAAACTCATTAAAAACAACATGAGGGCTTTCTTCCACGCAAAAGGTCCGATAATTGAATACCCTGAAAGCTTTGCTGACCCGGGAGTATCCTAATAACACTCCCTGATCTGACTTGCTATCAAAAGTTTTCAGCTGATCTTTCCCATTATTGTGGATAAAGCATGAACACCCAAAAATATAGAAATAAGATAGAGAAAGCTTCTTGCCGTTCCATAGTTCATATGGTGTCCTCTTATGCTGCTTTGTTAGTAGAGATCGGTTCTGAGTGTAACATGCAGTGTCAGTAGCTTCAGCCCAGAATTTGGATGGGAGTCCTGAGTCTGCGAGTAGAGTTCTTGCTGCTTCTTTGAGTGTTCAATTCTTTCGTTCAGCAACCCCATTCTGCTGGGTGCGCGCAGCAGATGTCTCATGCTCTATTCCTTCTGCTTTGCAGAACTCCTCCACCATGAAATTAAGGAACTCAGTTCCTTTATCTGAACATATTTTGATAATTTTGGTGTTCTTCTCGACACTGAGCTTTTTCAGAAGCGTTGTTAACTCCGTTTTAACGTCAGACTTGTTGGCAATAAATATGACTCATGTGTAGCGCGAGTAGTCATCAATGACCACTAATGCATACTTCTTGCCTCTGATCGTCACCGAAGATACTGGACCGAACAAATCCATATGTAGCAGCTGAAGGATTCCATCAGTGGAAGGAGATGGAACAAGTGGATTTTGTTTCTTTGTTTGCTTTCCCTTCAGATATGCTTCACACTGAGTGTCTTTGCTGAATACTTCATTCGGCAGTCCTCTTGCTAGAGTGTTTCTTGCTAATTTGTTGAGCGTCTTGAAGTTGAGATGGCTGAGTCTCCTGTGCCAAAGCCAACCCGTTCTGCTGTCATTCTTCGCCAATAGACAAGCTTCAGGTTCAGCTAAGTTCCAGTCAGCTATATAGATATTCTTCTTGCGCGAACCTGATAACACTGTTTTCCCTGTGGATTTATCAATAACAACACAGAAACCAGTGTCAAATATCACTCTATTCGAGTTATCACAAAATTGACTAACAGAGAGAAGGTTATGCTGAAGTCCTTCAACATATGATACTCTTGGAACTTTGACAGTTCCAATGCTGAGTGTTCCATAGCCTCTGGTATAGCCTTTGGCATTGTCTCCAAACTCGATCCGGGGTCCTTCTTCTGTTGTATAATTCTTCAGCAAGTCCTTTTGGTAAGTCATGTGTCTTGAGCATCCGTTGTCCGCATACCAAGGATCTTTGTGCACCTGCAAAACAGAATTATATTTAGGTACCCTTTATTTTGATTTTGGGTCCTTAGATGTTAGTTTTGGTAACCCATATTTGTCTTACGACCCTGGTGGTCTCAGACAACTTCTTTCCACTTGCGTCAACGTATCTGACCACTGGACTGGTCGATGCTGACTTTTTAGGCTTTTCAGATTCAGGAGTCCTGATTTTCTGAGTGGGTGGACTGCTGACCTTTGCCTTTTGTACGGCTTTCTTCTTCTTTTGACTTTTGGAACCTCTCCTGACTATAGGATCATAATAATATGACCCATACTGAGCTGGATGTGTCAGCTGAGGAGGTCCATACTGATCAGCCCATTTTGATTTGCTGGTTCCCCTTTGACTGAACTGGGGTGTTTTGGTGTTGATCTTCTTGTCAGAGTGTTGATGTGTAGGATGAGGTGCCTTCATCTTCTGTTTGTTCTTCGCTAGGGGATTCAGTATGTCTGCATTGATGGTCTCCCCTTGAACAAACCTATCAGCAAGTCGCACTTCTGAGTGTACGGGGGTAGATGAGGAAGTTCCCTGGCTGAATCCAAGTCCTTCCTTACAATGCTTGGGCTTGTTGCTTGCTAGCATAGCCTTTAGCTTCTTTTCAGCACCCATGTAACGCTCAGTCATCAGGTTTCTCCAGACATCATCACTTTTCTTTAGCGTTTCATGCTCGGTCTGAAGTCCTGACAGTTCTTGCTTCAGTAGACTCAGTTCAGTATCTTTATAAGTTAAGGCGTTGGTCAGAACTTAGATCCGATCTTCTTGATGCTGAGACTTGGCTATCAGAGAGTTTATCTCCTCCCTGAGTCTCAACACAAGTCCTTCAGACTTAGTAGCAACCTGACTCTTCTGAGAAAGTCTCTGATTCTCCACTTTCAGGGTATCCAGTTCTTGAAGAGTCTTACTGAGCTGAAGACTCATCTGAATTTGTTCGTCGAGTAGTTCTTCATATGCGATCGCGACGTCCAAATTCTCATCTGCACCTGAAAGAGTGTCGTGTGTGCAATGTGAAGAGGAATTAAATGGTTCGTGAGAGTTTACCTCATCCTCTTCTCCCGCCATGAAACACTTTTCAGTATCTTCTTCATTTTCAAGCTCTAAGGCCATGAAGGCTGCTTCATCATCCGATGAATCCATGAAGGAGTCGACTTCATCTGAGTCGTCTGAGAGTTCACCAGAAATGTATGCTTGTCTCTTCTTGATGAACTTCTCCCTTCGAGCTTTGCGTGCTGCTCGTTCAGCAGTGCTGAGCTCAGTACAATCATACTGATAATGTCCTGGCTTTTTGCAGTTGTAGTAGGTGGTGACTCTTTCTTCTTTACTTTCACTGTCTTTTGACTGTGTTGATTCATCCCGTTTCCTGCATTCAGAAGTATGTGAGTCAGGAGTGCGCTTGGGTGTGTATTCATTCTTGCCCTTAGAGTCTCTGACAACTCTTGAGAGTTTTCTGCGCCTCTCTTTCTCCTTCTGATATTTTACGGCAAGCAGTGCGTATTTCGTGGCTAGATTGCCTTCTTGTATGTCAGTGAGTGAAGGTTCAGCCTTGCTAGACGTTGGAGCTGCTGAGCTGACTGATGTTTTGAATGCATGGTCGATTTTGGTGTCAGCTTCAGCTCGCTGCTTCCTTTGACATAATAATATCTAAATCAGAATGACATAATAAAGTAGCAAAAGGAGTCCAGTGACCATCTGGCAGTGCCCTCAAAATCTTGAGATTCATTTCTCGGTTGGAGAATGTCTTTCCCAACCCGTTGATGGAGTTCATCAGATTCGTGAATCTGACGTTGAGATCTTCAATGGTGTCATCAGGCATGAGCGACAGTCTTTCCAGCTTTTGGAGTTCCAACGCAAGTTTATTTGCTTTGATCTTCTGAGTCCCCCGACTCAGAAACACTAGAGCATCCCAGAGTTCCTTAGCGGACTTGCAGTCCTGAACTCTCCCGAGATAGGAATCATTCAGGGTGGTTAGTATGGCGTTTCTGGCGACACGGTCTAAGTTGTGAAGCTTCTTCTCCTCTGGGGTGAGGAGACTTGTATCCTTGGGAATCTTCTTCCCGGTCACCATTCTACCCCCATCTGCTGGATCCTGGGTTACGACACTATCTATCATGGGAACGATAGGTCCATCCTCAAGAACCTCTGTCATGCTGTCGTGGAGAGAGGTCAGATGAGCTTCCATTCTGACTCGCCATACGCCGTAGTTCTCTACTGAGAACATGGGCGCTATCCTTATACCTGACATATCAGACATATTTGATAATGATATGAATGAAGAATGATATGCAGTGAAAACGTTTTCCGGATCCGTTCAAGTAGACCAGTTTCAGAATAACAAGAGTCTTAGAGAACTCCTGCTCTGATACCAATTGTTGGTCCCGAGAGCACGTTCAGGTGTAGAGGGGGGGGTGAATACACCTGAAAACCGATTTCTCAACTTAAACACGAATAGTCCTTTTCAGGATAGTGTCGTGCTTTGAACAGTTCAAGGCACCGGATAAGCTGTTCTGAATCGTGTTGGCAGAGTGACTGACTCTACTGAGATCTGCTAGCTGACTGAGAGTCTGAATTCAGTATCTTGCAGATAGAGTTCAGGCGGAATAGTGTAGGCCCAATTCAGTTGAGTTGGAAAACGTTTTTAATAAAACAGTTTCAGTAGATTAGTGCAATCAGTTAAGTTCGCTGAAACTCAGTTGAATGATTTAAGAAGGCTTTTCAGTATGAACAGTTAAATCAATGCAATAGTGAAAAAGAAACAGAACATACGACACATAGATTTTTAAAGTGGTTCGGACATAAAAATCCTACGTCCACTGTCCCGAATGATCAGGAAGCTATTTATTATACTGAGGTAGTCTCAGTTGGTTTTTACGTTGGACAAACTCTGGTCTTGAGATTTATACTGAGCAAGTCTCAGTTTACAAAGTTATCAAACTGAGTGTTTGAAAAACTCTCCAACTATGAAGGAGTTCTTTACAATAAAGAACAGTTCAAAGATGAACTCCTTCGTCTAAGCTATGGATATATTCTATTGAGCTTAGGTTAGAGGGATAGGGAATAATGAAGTGGCTTCTAGAATGACGAACATCTGAGAATGACTTCGGGTTCGTGTAACGTCGTTTGGATACTAGTAGGGGTGTAAGTGGTTCCGCTCTGAACCACGAAACCGATCAAACCGAACTGAACCAAACCGAAAAATGTGGTTCGGTTTGGCTTCACGGTTTGGTTCGGTTTATTTTTTTAGGAACCGTTTACATTCGGTTCGGTTCGCGGTTTCAAGAATTTTTGAACGGTTCGAACCGAACCGAACCAATATCTTATTTTTTAATTTTTTTTATTTAATATTTGTCTTTATTATATGAGAATGTTATTGGATTTAGATATTAGATTTAAGTTAATATCAATTCTAATCTATACAACGGAAGAGAATGAGTAACAACTCTATACTTATGAGTTTTGAATGAGTGGCATCCTATAAACTATTATTCTTGCATTATTTAGGATTTAAAAAATAAATAAATAAACTAGAAAGGTGAACCGGTAAACCGAACCGAACCAAACCATTTATAAACGGTTCGGTTCGGTTCGATATTTAAAAATATATCGAACCGAACCAAACCGAACCATTTTTATGTGTTTGGTTCGGTTCCTAAAATGCATAAGAAATCGAACCGAACCAAACCGTTACACCCCTAGATACTAGAGGCTGTATTTAACAGTTCAGCTTGGTTCCCTATGAGCTGAATATAGTTCTTCGCCGGAGATGGATTCTTCGAACTTCTTGCGGAGAACTTAGGCTTTTCGAGTTTGCTCGTTTGAATGCTCTGTGTATGGGGTTTTTCTTTTTCTTTTGTTTCTCGCGTCGTCATTTTTTCTTGAGCTTCAAATTTGATTTATCCCTCTATTTATAGAGAAGAGACTAGGAAAGATCCGTTGGAGACGATGATCCTTTGTCTCTCTCTTTTGGGTAGCTAACGACTCTTTTGTAGCATTTGCAGAATCTTTTCCCTCTTTTCCGGAAAGTTGTTGCCTTGCAGCTTTAGTAGGTGTAGGACAGGTGTCTGCTTGTCATTGGTCGAGGTTCAGAAAGTGGTTGAGACAGAACAAACTTCAAGGAGATTTGAAGCTGACTTCTCTCTTCCTCGTACTTGACTATGCTGATTGTCTTTGAAAGATCTGACAGTTCAGACGACTGTCTGGCCGTTGCTAAGTCTGATCTTTGATTCGAGTAGTGAACTCCCGTTGAGTCCGCTTTTATCGAAGATCAACTCCGAGTACGGTGAACTACTCTCGTTGAAGTTTAGTTCCATCGACTCCTTTCGGATATCTTTGCTCTCGCCGAGTCCAAAGTATTTACTGAGTCTTATACTTCTGGTGCTGAGGCGGATAAGCAACTGAATGCCTGAACCAGAGAAGAGGGTCTCCTGAGTCTGAAACCTCAGAGACAAAAACAGGTTACAACTTAAAGGTTCACCGATCAAGATAGGGTTTTGGGATCTTCAAATCTTCAGACTAATTCAGAGCACAAGGCTACTTAGTATCGGTCAGTAAAGAAGATAGAATCATTTCCCACTACATCTAATACTGTTGAGGATAGAATCATCACCCAACAACGTAGATCTGCACAAGTAGGATATCGTCTTCTAGTCGAATGATGAAAAATGTACGGTCTACTGTGCCTTTCTGAAGAAGAAACTCAGACAGGGAATCGTACCAAGCCCTGGGTTCTTGTTTTAACCCGTACAGAGCCTTTTGGAGTCTGTAGACCTGATGTCCCTGCTGAAAGCCGGGAGGCTGTTCTACGTAGACTTCTTCTTTTACCACACCGTTCAGGAACGCAGACTTCACATCCATTTGATAAACTCTAAATTTCTGATGTGTTGCGTAGGCTAGGAATAGTCTGATTGCCTCCAATCTTGCAACTGGAGTGAAAGTTTCATCGAAATCTATTCCTTCAGCTTGACAGTAGCCTTTGTCCAAGAGTCTTACTTTGTTCCTTATTATAACGTTGTTTTCATCTCGCTTGTTCTTAAAGACCCATTTAGTTGCAATCACATGTTGATGTCGATGTCTGTCAACAAGCTCCCATACTTCGTTTCTCTTGAACTGATTCAGCTCCTCCTGCATAGCTATGATCCAATCAGCGTCCTTAAGTGCATCCTCAACTGACTGAGGTTCTCCAGTAGACAAGAAGCAGGAATATAATGCGCTTTCTCCCTGACAGAATCTGGATCTTGTCTTTACGCTTGCTGAAGGGTCTCAATAATCAAATCAGAAGTGTGAGCGTCCAGCCACGATCTACGATGTTTCAACTCCTCATCTGAGATTTGTTCAACACAGATAGTAGGTGAGTTAGGTATTTCAGTTGTAGTATTCTGAGATTGAAGCAATTCAGTGACTAGAGTTGGGTCTACTGAGTCACCAGGTTCAGGGGCATTTAGCTCAGGAACTTCATTTGTTCCCCCTGAATTATTTTCCTCAGTAGAGGTCTCAGTTACCACTTGGGTTTCTTCATCGACCTGAGTTACTTGGGATTGACTATGTTCAGTAGAGTCAATCTGTTCAGCTACTTCTGCTGCTGGCTGAGATTCAGTAGACTTATCTTCAGTTTCTTCATCTGAATCATCATCCCAACACAGCTTGGTCTTTTCAACTTTATCTTTGAGGCTCAGATCCTGTAGCAGCTTACTGATGTCCTTAGACTCTGGTTTAGAGTTCCTGCTCCTGTCTTTCAGTAGCAAACTCATTAAAAACAACATGAGGGCTTTCCTCCACGCAAAGGGTCCGGTAGTTAAAGACTCTGAAGGCTTTGCTGACCCGGGAGTATCCTAAGAAGACTCCCTGGTCTGACTTGCTATCAAAAGTCTTCAACTGATCCTTCCCATTACTGTGGATAAAGCACGAACACCCAAAAATTTGGAAATAAGATAAAGAAGGCTTCCTGCCGTTCCATAATTCATATGGTGTCTTCTTATGCTGCTTTGTCAGTAGAGATCTGTTCTGAGTGTAACATGCAGTGTCAGTAGCTTCTACCCAGAATTTGGTTGGGAGTCCTGAGTCTGCAAGCAGGGTTCTTGCTGCTTCTTTAAGTGTTCTATTCTTCCTTTCAGCAACCCCATTTTGTTGAGGCGTGCGCGCGGCAGACGTCTCATGCTCTATGCCTTCAGCTTTGCAGAACTCCTCCACCATCGAATTCAGGAACTCAGTTCCTCTGTCTGAACGTATCTTGATGATCTTGGTGTTCTTCTCGATACTGAGCTTTTTCAGAAGCGTTGGTAACTCTGTTTTGACGTCAGACTTGTTGGCAATAAATATGACCCATGTGTAGCGCGAGTAGTTATCAATGACCACAAAAGCATACTTTTTGCCTCTGATCATCACCGGAGAGACTGGACCGAATAAATCCATATGTAGCAGCTGAAGGATTCCATCAGTGGAAGGAGATGGAACAGGAGGATTTTGATTCCTTGTCTGCTTTCCCTTCGGGCATGCTTCACACTGAGTGTCTTTGCTGAATACTTCATTCGGCAGTCCTCTTGCTAGAGTGTTTCTAGCTAGCTTGTTGAGCGTCTTGAAGTTGAGATGGCTGAGTCTTCTGTGCCAGAGCCACCCCGTTCTGTTGTCGTTCTTTGCCAACAAACAAGCTTCAGGTTCAACTGAGTTCCACTCAACTACGTAGATATTCTTTTTGCGCGAACCTGACAACACTGTTTTCCCTGTAGATTTATCAATAACATCACAGAAACCAGCGTCAAATATCACTCTATTCGAGTTATCACAAAATTGACTAACAGAGAGAAGATTAAGCTGAAGTCCTTCAACATATGATACTCTTGGAACTGTTGCGGTTCCAATGCTGAGTATTCCATAGCCTCTGGTATAGCCTTTTGCGTTGTCTCCAAACTCGATTCGGGGTCCTTCTTCAGTAGTATAATTCTTCAATAGGTCCTTTTGGTATGTCATATGTCTTGAGCATCCGCTGTCTACATACCAAGGATCCTTGTGCACCTGCAAAACATAATTATATTTAGGTACCCTTTATTTTTGATTTTGGGTCCTTAGATGTTAGTTTTGGAAACCCAGATCTGTCTTGCGACCCTGGTGGTCTCAGACATTTTCTTCCCACTTTGATCAACATACTTGACCACTGGACTGGTCGTTGCTGACTTCTGAGTAGGTGGACTGCTGACCTTTGCCTTCTGCGTAGCTTTCTTCTTCTTCTTCTTCTGACTCTTAGGTCCTCTCCTGACTATAGGATCATAGTAATATGACCCATACTGAGCTGGATGTGTCAGCTGAGGAGGTCCATACTGATCAGCCCACTTAGCTTTGCTAGTTCCCCCTTGACTGAACTGGGGTGATTTGGAACTGATCTTCGTGTCAGAATGCTGATAGATGGGATGAGGTGCCTTCATCTTTTGTTTGTTCTTGGCTAGGGGGTTCAGAATCTCTGCGTTGATGGTCTCCCCTTGAACAAATCTATCAGCTAGCCGGTTTTCTGAGCGTATGGGGGCAGATGAGGAGGCTCCATGGCTGAATCCAAGTCCCTCCTTGCAGTGCTTAGGCTTGTTGCTTGCTAGCATCGCCTCAAGCTTCTTTTCAGCGCCCATGTATTGCTCTGTCATCAGGTTCCTCTAGACATCATCGCTCTTCTTCAACAGTTCATGCTCGGCTCCAAGTCCTCGACAACTCCTTCTTCATGGGACTCGGTTCCGGTATCTTTCCGAGTCAAGTCATTGGTCGATCGAGATCCGATCTTCCCGATGCTTTGAGACTTGGCCATCGGAGAGTTTATCTCCTCCCCCGAGTTTCAACACAAGTCCTTCCGACTCGCAGCAACCCGACTCTCCCGAGAAAGTCTCCGATTCTCCACTTTCGGGGTATCCAATTCCTCGAAGAGTCTTACCGAGCCGTGCACTCATCCGAATACGCTCGTCGAGTAGTTCTTCATATGCGATTGCGACGTCCAGATTCTCATCTGCTCCTGAAATAGTGTCGTGTGTGCAGTGTGAAGAGGCATTAAATGGAGCGTGAGAGTTTACCTCATCCTCTTCTCCTGCCATGAGACACTTTTCAGCGTCTTCTTCAAGCTCTACGGCCATGAATGCCGCTTCATCATCGGATGAATCCATGAAGGAATCGACTTCATCTGAGTCGTCTGAGAGTTCACCAGCTATATATGCTTGACGGTTCTTGATGAACTTCTCCCTTCGAGCTTTGCGTGCTGCTCTCTCAGCAGTACTGAGCTTAGGATAATCATACTGATAGTGTCCTGGCTTCTTGCAGTTGTAGCAGGTAGTGACTCTCTCTTCTTTGCTCTCGCTGTCTTTCGACTGCGCTGAGTCCTCCTGTTTCCTGCATTCAGAAGTATGTGAGTCAGGAGTGCGCTTAGGTGTATACTCAGACTTACCCTTGGAGTCTTTGACGACTCTTGAGAGTTTTCTGCGCCTGTCCTTCTCTTTCTGATACTTCACGGCAAGCATCGCATACTTCTTAGCCAGGTTTCCTTCTTGTAAGTCACTGAGTGAAGGTTCAACTCGCTGCTTCCTTTGAGGTACACCAAACTCGAACTCCTCAGCTTTAAGTTCTAAAAAGATATGGTCAGGAGTAACAATATCTAAATCAGAATGTCTTAGTAAAGTAGCGAAGGGAGTCCAATGACCGTCTGGCAGTGCCCTCAAAATCTTGAGATTCATCTCTCGGTTGGAGAATGTCTTTCCCAGCCCGTTGATAGAGTTTATCAGATCCGTGAATCTAACGTTAAGATCTTCAATGGAGTCACCAGGCATGAGAGACAATCTCTCCAGTTTCTGAAGTTCCAGCGCCAGCTTGTTCGCTTTTATCTTCTGAGTCCCCCAACTCAGTAGCGCTAGAGCATCCCAGAGTTCCTTCGCGGACTTGCAGTCCTGAACTCTACCGAGATAAGAATTGCTCAGAGTGGTCAGTATGGCGTTTCTGGCGACCCAGTCTAAGTTGTGAAGCTTCTTCTCCTCAGGGGTGAAGAAACTTCTATCTTTAGAGATCTTCTTCCCGATCACCATTCCTCCTCCTTGTGCTGGGTCCTAAGTTACGACACAATCAACCATCGGAATGATAGGTCCGTCCTCTAGTACCTCTGTCATGCTGTCGTAGAGGGAAGTCAGATGTGCCTCCATTCTGACTCGCCATACCCCGTAGTTCTCTATTGAGAACATGGGTACCATCCTGATTCCTGACATATCATATATAGTAGATAATGATATGAATGAAGAATGATATGCTGTTAATACGTTTTCTGGATCCGTTCAAGTAGACCAGTTTCTGAATAACAAGAGTCTTAGAGAACTCCTGCTCTGATACCAATTGTTGGTCCCAAGATTAAACGTTCTGGTGTAGAGGGGGGGGGGTGAATATACCTGAAAACAATTTCTCAACTTTAAACACGAACAGTCATTTTCAGGAGAGTGCCGTACTGAACAAGTTCAGTAGACCAAATAAGTTGTTCTGGATTGTGTGGCAGAGTGGCTGACTTCACTGAGGCCTACTAGCTGACTTGAGTCAGAATTCAGTACCGTTCAGCTGAAGTTCAGTATAGTGCGGAAATGTGTAGGCCCAAATTCAGTGTAGTTTAGAAAACGCTTTTCATAAAACAGTTTCAGAATGTTAGTGCGATCGATTAAGCTTTGCTGAAACTCAGTTGAATGATTTTAGAAATACTTTCAGTATGAACATTAATCAATGCAACAGTAAACGAGAAGACAGAACACAGACAATTTTTAAATGGTTCGGATCCAACAATCCTACGTCCACTGTCCCGAAAGATCAGGAAGCTATGTATTATACTGAGATAGTCTCAGTCGGTTTGTACACTGGACAAACACTGGTCTTGAGATTTATATTGAGCAAGTCTCAGTTTACAAAGGATCAAACTAAAGCGTTTGACAAACTCTCCAACTATGAAGGAGTCCTTTATAATAAGGATCAGTTCAGATATGAACTCCTTCGTCTAAGCTATGGATAAGATCTGCTGAGCTTAGGTTAGAGGGATACGGAACGAGAAAGTGGCTTCTAGAGCGACGAACAGTTATGTATGGACTTGGGTTCGTATTCAGTCGCTTGGATAATAGAGGCTTTATACTCGGGTTCAGCTTGGTTCCTAATGAGCAGGTATGTCGTCTTTCACCGGAGATTACTCTTTGAACTTCTTGCAGAAGACTTAGGTCGTTTCGAGTAGCTCGTGAATGCTCGCGTGTTCTTGGATTTTCTCTGTGTTCACTCGTTCGGTCGTGAGCTTCAATTTGAATTGTATCCCTCTATTTATAGAGCAGAGACAAGGATAGATTTGTTGGAGACGACGATCCTTGTGTCTCTCTCTTTTGGGTAGCTAACGACTCTTTCAAAGATGGTGGCAGAGTCCTTTCCCTCCATTTCTGGAAAGTTGTTGACTTGCAGCTTAATCAGAAAGTTGACAGCTGGTTGCTCGTCATTGGTCGAGGCTGAAGAAAGTAGGTGGACAGAACAGACTTCAAGGTAGATCTGAAGCTGACTTCTCTCTTCCTCGTATGACTCTGCTGATTTGACTTAGAAAATCCTGACAGTTAGAAGACTGTCCAGCCGTTGCTGAGTCTGATCTATATTCAGTAGCATGCTCGTGCTGAGTCAGCTCTACTGAAGATCAACTCTGAGTTCAGTGAACTACTCCTGCTGAGTTCAGTTCCACTGACTCCTTTCAGTAGATTGCTCCTGTTGAGTTCAGTATAACTGAGTCTTCTTCTTCTGGTACTGAGGCTGGTAATCTACTAAGCGCCTGAACCAAATGAAGAGTGTCTACTGATTCTGAAACCTCAGAGATAGAACAACACATCATCAGTCAAAGTAGATTTTTGGGATCTTCAAATTTTCAGCATATATTTAGAGCACTAGGCTGCTGAGTTATCTCCCAACAAGTTGTGGAGGGACTGAATCATAATCTGAAATTCAAGTCCACTGTCAGTCCCCCCCGCGTACACCCGAGTTTATGTCTAGGAACCAACATTTATGCATATTTAAATCACTAATTTTGAAGAAGAAAAAAAGAGATTATGTACAAATCACAAGTACCCTAAATATGATTGATATTTTCGTATATAAGAACTTAGAAACAAATTCACAATTATAATCCAAAATCCAAAAACTTGAAAACCTATAAGAAACAACGAATTTAGCGCCGTGTCCGTCATGATGGGGAATGCAATGATGCAGTCTCGAAGGAGAGACAATCTAGCCATGATGCAACGAGAATCAAAGAAATGGAGATTTAGGGCTTAGAAATCGTTATAATCCAAAATCTAATAATTATGTAATGATATCTGAAATTTGATCTTAATAGAGATGAACGAACTGTTGTGTACTGTTCTGTTGAGCAATGGTTTCTGGTGTAATCTATTAACAATAGAAATTCCAAAAACTTTTGATGCATAGAGACTCGATGAAATTGTAATTATTACTTCAGTTAGTATTTAAAATAAAATATTTCTATGTTTTGTAAAATCAGAGATTTTAAAAATAAAAATTCAAATATAATTTTATTTGTAAAATATAGTTTTTTTTAATTGCGTTACTTGTTTCTATTTAGATTTTTTAGAAAGGACCTTCGTTCATTTATATTTTTATTTACTAAAATTATAATGTACTTAATAACAAATATGATTTTTTATTTTTGATTTATTTATTAAAAAACTTATTTTGCTTTTTTATGTAATGTAAGTTCTAATTTTTATTAGATATTTTTTAGTATTGACAATTTCTTTTTTCTTTTTTTTCTTTTTAGTTATTAATGACTATTATTTAATTTCAATTTTTTAATTGTTTGTTTGTATTTGCTAAATGACTTTTGATTTTGAATTAGTTTTTTTCAAAAAAAAAATATTTCTTTATTTAAATTTTAAATTATTCATATAATATTCAAAATATCGAGTTATTAAGTTCGGTTTCATACTTATAAAATAAGTTTTTATGTTAACTTATTCATAATAAGTTATACTTATCAATTGATACACATATTCATAGAAAGTGTATATTTATTCATATTAATGGATATTTATGTCTGGTACCACTGATACATGCATCGATTTTAATTGATACATATATTTAATACAAATGATATATTTATTCATGTCAATTGATACAGTAGAAAAACAAGTGAGAATCTTATTGTAGGAAATGATATTTTTTCCATATCAAGTGATCACTTATTAAGTAAGCACATGGGGGGTTCCAGATCCGGCTGTGGAATAGCACAAAAACTGGTAATGCACAATGATATTTATACTTTAATTTGCTAAATATATGTATTATTTGACGCTTGTTCTTACTCATGTGTTAATAGAATGCTGAAAAGGGAGTCCCGTTGGATAAGGCATCCTACGAGACTTTCATGGCAATCCACGCGCCTAATGGGGTCTTCTCGAATGAGAAGGCAACAAGGATTGTGGTAAAATTTAGTTACCAAGGAATTATAATGTTGTTCTTCCTCGAATCAATTGTGTAACTTTAAAATTATCAACAAGGCACAAGTAAGAGAGGCAGCTTCACGGTCTGGATAAGGGGCTGACATGAATGAAATATTTCTAAGTCAAGTTGGAGTTCGAGATAAAAAGCAGCGGACTTACGACCTTGGTGAGCAGGGCATGCACAAAATGTATGATGGAGCTAGTGGGAGCTGAGCGTCTTCTAATGTCACCGAGTTGGAACAAAAGCTTAAGGCGGAACGAAATGCTAGACTCCAGATGCAAGTTCAATTGGACAATGTCCAACGTGAACAAGTGGAGACACGCCAAATCCTTGCAAAGAACTTAGCTCAGGTGTCGGGCAACACCCATGGAGATGACAATTCTCATTCTCACTCACCTCCTAGCCCTAAAACATGATTGTTATATAATGTTGATGTTACTTCTTTTGAAACGAACACGTATCTAATGTTAAATGTTATGCTATTCGAGCTTTAGAATGTTTTTCATTTTGCGTTGGATGATGTAACATGGTAGGGTTGAAAAAATAACATACAGTTTTTAGCTTCTGTATTCAGCATTACCGACGGAATTCCATCGGCAAAATGGATTCAAAATGTCATGTTTTAGCTCAGATATACCGACAGAATAAATAACGATGGAAATTCCGTCGGCAAATTGGTCGTTAAATGTTATGCGACGAAAATGGTCGTCGACTGAAGCCAGTGGATGTTCCGTCGGCACGACATCGTTAAATCATGTTGAAGGACGTCTTCCGTCAACAAAGTTTTACCGACTATACTGGTGCCGACGTTTTTAGGACGTCGTTAATCCGTCATTATATTGTATGACGGAAATCCAACCTTTGTCGACGGATATTTCCATCGGTAAACCGTTGTTTTCTTGTAGTGTAATACTTTTGTTAAGACAAATGATATTTCTATTAATAGAAAATGATACATTCGGAATAATTGATATTTTTTCATGTAAAATGATACTTTTATTAAGAACAACAATATTTTTATTCATAGCAAGTAACTTTTATTCAAAAGAAGTTATACATTAAGAATAATTGATATTTTTTCATGTCAAAGTGATACTTTTGATAAGAAGAAGTGATACTTTTATTCAGAACAAATAATACACTCAGAATAATTGATATTTTTTCAGGTCTAAATGATATTTTTGTTGAGAACAAGTGATACATTGGTTAATAACACGTGATACTTCTATTCAGAACAAGTGATACATATCAGAATAATTGATACTTTTTTATTTTACGTGATACTTTTGTTAAGAACAAATGACACTTTTATTATCTCCAAAATCATTCATTATCGTCTCTCTGGTATTTATATTATCTATACAATCATAATATTGAAAATAAATAAATAAATAAATAAAAACATCATCCAAAGAAATCGAAAAGCCAAACGCTGCATAATACTGAGCCGAGCAAAGCGAAACAAGTCCAAAAAGAGGCCAATTTATCAAAAACTAAACAAAAAAAGTAAATAAAAAACTAAACAAAAAAAAATTCAAATATAGCAGCCTGTTATATAAGTTTTTGTCCTAGAATATAGTATTTTATAATTATTATTTCTTTTGTTGAAAATTGAAGTTCTAATTAGAAAAGCTTAATTGGATAGTTCAGAATTAATGTTTTTAGGAGTAATAATTTCAGAATTAATTTGTAGATTCTAAAAATTCTTCCTAGACTAAATTATTATGTGAACCATACCGATATTATAAATAGAGAGAGAATAATTTCATGCTGATTATTATTATTACTATTCAATACAAATGCTGGGAAGCTCTAATCAGGAATCAACCACAGAAAACGCGGCTCCTTATTTTGAAACGAGTACTCTACTCAGAATATATATGAGCAAGCTATGGAAGTCAACACAGACGTCAGTAAAATTGAGACCAGATTTACAGCATTGTTGTCGAGTATGGTGAGACCGGAGATCTTCTTCACGGTCGGCCCCGGTTTTCCCACAACCTGCAGTTTCATGATCAAACTACCATAAGAATTTTATTTAGCAGTCACATATTCTACTCGTAAAACGTCAGCTAATGAGCAAATAAACATCTGAAAGCAATCTTCAGTAATCAGATCCAAGAAGTGCCAACAGATCGCAAGCCAAGCTGCTGTGGATTTGAGTCAGGTTATAGTAATTGAATCACTAAATACAATTGGTATCAAATCCTTCACTAATATTTCTCACACTAGATTTTTCCTAATTTCACACTCATGGGAATGAAAGTTAAGGAATGGTTTCCGATGGGGGATCTAAGTCAATAGTAGCATTTTTAGCAAAAATAACTCATACCAGGAAAAGAATTCAGTTACTCTTTCTTATCATATGCTGATGCAAATAAAAGCTCGAAGCACAAGGGTTCACCAAACTCAAATCAAATTTCAGAAACGTCTACCTTATCACGGACACTGCAGAAACCACTGTATTGGAGGGTCGCTCCCAATAAAGAATCGATAACGCTTCCACACAATCCCGAAAGAGCTGAAACGGGTATCAATAATAGCTGCTTCATAGCTATATCGAAACTGCACTTGGTAGTGAGAAATCCTAAGATAACAAATGTAAGCCCAACCACAGAACCTGCAGCTACAGCAGCAAGAAGTCCTGCCACTGTCACACCACCATTTGTACCCTTCCGAACTGGCTGGTTACATGAAAGAACAGATAAGAAAAACTAGCAATAATATTCTATAACTATATATATATGAAATCTGTTTTGTCCCTTTCCGGAGACACAGAAAACATATCCCTTTTTTATTTTCAAACAAATAATAAATTTCCACAATAGTTTCTGTGTATCTAATGTAAACATCCCATCAAATATAGAAAAAATAACTAAAGAACTCTATTTTTCTGCCCATCATTGCTCTCTTAGAGTTCATAACATCCACCAAGTCTAGAAAATGAAGACTTTCAACTAGTGAACATGCAATATTAGCGGTCGTCCAAGAGCAACCACACAAGATAATAGCTTTGCAGATAAAGATAGTCTAACCAAAGTATTTGGACTTTGATCTTTTCACATTGACAATGGAAAGAACCATCTAGGACCATGAACCTTAAGGAAGTCAAAGACACATGATAAAACAAAAAGGGTAACTTGGAATAAAGAGAAAACGAGGTCAGATGGAAGCATTTCAGGCGGTAAGCATGAGTTTTAAGATAAATCATAGCAGTTCATGGCCACCTTGAAATTCGTAATAAGTCGTGGCTGTTCGCCACTGAGAACCCCAAGCTCAGATGACCATGTGTCCCCATTTGAGCAACAATAGTGACCAATAATACCACCAGCTAGAAAGGTCATAAGACGTGATTCTTTTGAATTTAGACAAAAGTCCTGCGTTCCGACTTGTGTCCAAGCAATTAGAACTAAAAGTGTCGCGATGCCGCTATTAGAAAAAACTTGTATCCTGCACAAGGAAGGTAACTTAAAGTCTTAAACAAAATTAAACTAGAAAAGGGCTTTAATTTCAGCTTTTTGAATGAAATTTACACAATATAATTCAAGAATGTGAGAAAACTTTTATAACATTAATAACTAAGTTTGACAGACACAAAGAAGCATAATGAACTTTTGGATGTTGAAACACTAATTTTCTTAACTTGCTCAGGTATCCATCAGGACAGGATTAGGATGAACAAGAATAAATTATAAATATTATCAACATTATTATCATGATTGTGGTATATATGGTGTTAGGATTTCAAACATAACAATGAATACAGTACCAGCCCTCTGCTAATTAAAGCATTACCATGAAAAGTCCTCATTATCTAGTATGATCAATTTGCCATTTGAGTTAGTGAAGATCGACATTCAGCGGATAATTGTAGAATAAATAAAGACTTTCAGATAAGTAGGAAAAACCAAGGCAATTATTTTAAAGTAATTAATAAAACTTAACAAAATTCGTCGGGGGCAGAGATTTGGTAAGGTTATAACATGTTTTTCTATTCAAAATTAGGATCACTTCATTTTCACAGAAAATAAAACTCACAGTGAACAATCATATACTAAGAGACCAAGGCAGAATCCATTGATGATACAAACTTTAAGTCATAAATCATCATCCATCAACAACTTATGCCAATTTTTTGTTAATGAGAGAGCCATAAATAATACCAATTGCGTTGACCACCCTCCTTAAACTCTGCATCAACATTCTTCTTTCTTTTCTCTCCTACTTTCGTGAACATTGACGAAGTAATAAAGAAGACAAGTAGCAGAGCGCCAAACCTAAAATTATATTAGAAGAGAAGAAAAAAGATTACGGGCATGCACACAAATATTAAACATGTTCCAAATAAATAGGAGAAGTATATACCTGTAATTGACACCAATATGAATTGTCATGACAGCAAAACCAGCAAGAGCTCCAGAAATGTCAAGGGACTTCTTTCTATATGACCTGGCGGCAATTGCAGCTGAAAGAACTGCTGCAACCAATGCTTGGACAAAATTTCTTTCCATATCACCTCTTTAGACCACACTGAAAATCAAAATGAAGACTGAATTAGAGAAGACAGACGGAATTAAATAGAAAATGAACTTCAAAATAGGTTTCCATTTTGAGGTCCAACACAATAACAATGTAACAGAATGGTATGAAATAGATGTTCCCACTGAAAAGGAGACAAATAGTTAGGCCCTTTTAGAGCAACAATCAGTAGTCATTTCAAGCTATCTTAGATCATTATATAGACACAATCTATCAGAAGCATAAAAAATTCTATCAAAAGATCATTCACCTTAGTACAGAATTTTTTGATCACGAAATCACAATTTTTGATCTTCCGTGCAAAATAGCTTGATATGTGTACTGCATGTCATGTTAAATTATCAACCCGAGATGTGTCATATTATCTTTTGTCATCATAATGCAACAATATCATCTTGAGAGGATAATCAAGAAACAGACCTACCATTCTTCCATCTAGGCTTCAATATCTAGGGGTGCAACGATCTGGTTCGGTTTGGTTTTTCATGCATTTTAGGAACCGAACCAAATACATAGAAGTGGTTCGGTTTGGTTCAGTTCGAAATGTATTTAAGTTTCGGAGCCAAACCAAAACGAACCGCTTATAAATGGTTTGGTTTGGTTCGGTTCATCGGTTCACCTTTTATTTTTTTTAATTTCTTTTTATAAATCCTTAAAAATAAAAGAACTCATAGTTATAAAGATGTTACTCGTTCCGAATTCATAAATATTGAGCAGCTACTATTCTCTCTTCCCTTGTGTAGATTAGGATTAATTTTGGCTTAAATCTAATATTTAAATCCCCTAATATTCTCATGTAAGAAAACGAAATATGAAATAAAAATAAAATAGATAGGACACTAGTACGGTTCGGTTTGAACCGCTCAAAAATCCTTGGAACTGCGAGCCGAACCAATTGTAAACGGTTCTGAAAACAATAAACCGAACCAAACCATGAAACCGAACTAAGCTACATTTTTTGGTTTGGTTCGATTCGGTCCTATCAGTTTCACCTACACCCCTATGACAATATCACAGCAATGGTCATTAACCTCGGTACATAACATAAACAAGCTGAAAGGAACTTCGACACCAGCATTAATCACATCCACCTCTATACAAACTCTAAGATTTCCATGATAAAATAAAATAAAAAATAAAAAACATATCTCCCCTATTCAGATTGCATTGCCTTCACAACTAAGGGATAAATGATGAAAATAAACACTTATCTGCACCATTTTTGGACCTCAGTTTTACATAGAAATAATCAATCAAAGAGAAAAAATCCCACAGAGTTCCAAGCCCTAACTCTTAACTTCTAATTCACAAAAAACTATAGCTCACTAGCTTAATCCTCGATCCTTCACACACATGTTCACATAAAAGAAATAGAGTAAAAGTTAAATCTTTACCTCAAGAAGTCCCTGAAATTATCTAACACCAATGAAGTTTCGACTCTGTTTTCGGCGGTTTTGAATATGAATTGGACTCGCCTCCTTATTTATTACTTATTAGCCTCCATAGAGTAGAATTGCTTCGTACCTGCTACAAAACGTTGACTATTGCTGTGTTATTTTTAACTCCTATTTATTTTATGTTGTCCAACTTGGACTACAATAAGAAATCCTGCCTCGCCGCCGTTCTGATTGGTGTTGCTTTAAACGGATGCGAGAAAAATATAGAAGACATGGAAAAGAAAAATTACTTGCAAAGATAAAAGTAGGTAATAGATTGGGGTGAGAATTCACATTTAATGTGACAACTAAGTATGCATAATTATTATACGTTTTATGGATAATTTTTATATTTTTTATTAAAAAATATCTTTTAATTTTATATTATGCAAAAAATTTATATATTTTTGTAGAAGACAAAAATATAAAATTCTAATTTTTTTTTCCATAAAATATATAAAGATTATACATAAAATATAGAAGAATTATGTATAATTTGTAATTGTAACGTTAAATATAGGTTATCACTGAATCCACACCTTATAAAAGTATTTGTATATCTAATGTGTCATCAATTATTCTATCTTCTTAAAAGAAGAAAAAAAAACATTGATTGCAATGATAAAATATTTAAAAACAATTGTATAGGTGATGTTTCATCAATTATTCTATTTATTATAAAATAGAAAATTGAATGTATTATGTTGCGAAAAAGTATGTGCGGCGAGGCGCAATTGTTGATTTTTTTTTAATTTTTAATTCTTCGTTTGAGGCCTGCTTACGTCTGTTTCTGGATTCGGCCGTTACTGAAATTTTTGGAATTTCTTATTAGTTGGTTTAATTTTTTTTAAAATTTTTAAGTTTTCATATTTTTTAAAAGTTTTATTTTATGATTGTATAGATAAGATACAAATAGGAGAGAGAAGATAATTGTGATTTTCGGAGATAATAAAAGTATACTTCGATTTAAAAAAATATCAATTATTTTGAATGTATCACTTGTTCTGAATAAAAGTATCATTTATTATCAACAAATATATCACTCGTTATGAATAAAAGTATCGCATGGTCCGAATAAAAGTACACTTGTTATTAATAAATATATCACTTGTTATGAATAAAAGTATTATTTGTTATTAACAAATGTATCACTTGTTATGAATAACACTATCATTTGCTATAAATAAGAGTTCACAAAAGTACCATAGGTTTTAATAAAAATATCATTTGACATGAACAGGTATTAATTATCTTGAATGTATCACTTTCTAAATAAATCACAATCTTACATAAAAACTAAGAACCGATCCGCCTTAAAATATGTCGGAAAATGCAATTTTTATGCATAATATGGTGTTGGTTTATGCATAATTAAGAACATTTTTGTACATAAAACTGCATGTTATGTGGATATTATGTTATACAATAAAAATACACTTTATGCATATTATAGTATTTGTTTATGTATAAGCCCGAACAATTTTATGCATAAATATATCTGTTATGTGGATATTATGTTATACAATAAAAATAAGTTTTGTGCATATTACAGTATTTGTTTATGCATAAGGCCGACCATTTTTATGCATAGACCGATATATTACAGTATTAGTTTATGCATAATTCGGTAAATTTTTATACATAACGTTATCTGTGTTTGTACATGTTAGGATTTTACAGATGCAATTCATCATACTTATAATATAGTATAACCTAACTCTCCTTATCTCTCTAGCTAGCGGTGAGCGGAGGCGGTCGGCTGGGGGAGATGGTAGGTTGCTAGGGTTTTCTAATTTTTTGTATTTCCCCAATTTTAATTACGAAGATTGTTGTTTACAATTTTACCATTTTTCTAATTTTATGAATTAATAAAATTAATTAATTGTACACCTTAGATCAAACGGAGATCTATGGTGTACAATGATTCTTATTAGATTTTATATAAGGATGATTTTTAGTAGAACCATATTATATATATATATATATATATATATTAATTAATTAATTTAAATAAATGCAGCACTTTCCATGAATATGTGTTTCAATTTATAAGTATAAATTATTATGAATAACTAACATGAACACGTATTTTATTAGCATGAACCGGACATAATAACTCGATTATTTTGAATATTATATGAAATAATTTAAATTTTATATAAAAATTAAATAATAGCATAAATAAATATTTTAATTTAAATTGGAAAAAAATAATTAAAAACTGAAGCAAAAAAAGGGGCCTGACATGCCGCCAGCAACCCTTCTCTTATCTAGTACTCCATCGGTCCTTTGAAGAGACGCATTTTCCTTTTGAAGCGACACGTTTCGAAAAAATAAATAACTTTAAAAAATAACTTTCGAAAAAGTACTTCATCTTACTTTATCATTTATATCTCATATTTTATCACCTATGCTCTCACTATCTCACTCATCTCTCTCTTATTTTATCATTTTCTCATATCTCCTACTTTATCATGTACTTTCGTAATTATCGCGCCAAAAAAAAAAACTTATCGCTTCAAACGGAACGGAGGGAATACCATTTTATGATCTTATTACACACAAGACATGATCTTCCTACGCAATCCTAAATTAATCCCTGATTAGGTGTAGACGTGTAGTAAGCACTATCCTTTTACAATCTCAATTGAGATTGTTTCGCAATATTTGTGAAAATGAAAGCTTATTTGCTTATGTATATCATTTTAATCAAATAACCGATGTCCATAGGTGTTTTTTATTGATCAGTCCTAACCGATTATAAAAATTAAATTTTGATAAATTAATAAGCCAATATTCTTATTAAAGATTCTTATAAAAATAAGTTATCTCCTCATTATTATAAACTAATGATCTATAAAATATAATACATCAAATTTAGTAAAATACAATTATTGTTAATTTATTTTTTCTTGAACGTAAATCTATCTGTTTTTAATCTATTATATTATTGCGTGAATGTCAATTTTAAGGCAATGTATCAACAACAACAGTGTTACCTCAATTTTGGGGCAGCACTGTTTAGGTGCTATCGTTTTATTTATTATTATTTATTATTTGATTTGTTATGATTTTATTTCATTGTATTTTTATCTATATTAAAATATTTTAATTCTATTTAATTTTTAATTTCTGATTTCAAAATTTTCTTCATCGATTTAAAGAAATCAACATGGAGACGTTCATTTCACGACTCAGAATGCATTAATGAATATATAATACATGGAAGAGGTTCAAATATGAACAACATATTATCATGTGAATGTGTGAACACTGCACTTTAAAGACAAATGTATTGCACTCACTTCCTATAATATATAATCTATGTTTTTATCATTTGTGTAATTTAAATTAAGTTTTTTGAATTAATGTAGAAATTAATTATGTTTTTTGAATGAATATATTATTAATTTTTAATATAATTACATAAGATAATTGCGTTTTAAATTTATCTTAATATAGATTCTAAAAATACTATAAAGAAGAATATTCTTTAATATTCTTTTTCTGCTTTAAAATAGTGTAGAATGATTGGGAATGAAGGATATAGTTGCTATAAAAATAGCATAAACGACTAGTTGGGGATGTTCTAAGTTGGCGCAATTTAATTTGTGTAGTGAGTAGACAGTGTTTGAAACAATAATCTATTTGAAGGAATTAAACGTGTTAGATATGTATATTTGTTTAACAAGAAAAACACTATTTGATATTAATTATTGATAATCAGTTA
Organism: Lavandula angustifolia; assembly: GCA_028984105.1. Classification (NCBI taxonomy): domain Eukaryota; kingdom Viridiplantae; phylum Streptophyta; class Magnoliopsida; order Lamiales; family Lamiaceae; genus Lavandula; species Lavandula angustifolia. The sequence continues at coordinate 6,175,871 of CM054806.1, read as the reverse complement.
GTTAATTAATTTCACATTAATGTAATTTTATGGTCCCAATTTATTAATTTATAGAGGTCATTTTAATATATTAACTAGAGAGCATTGTTTCAATTGAAATAGATGGATAGAATAGGGAAGCTACTGCTTTGTATAGGAGTTTATTAGCTTGTCTGAAATAGCCTCAAAAATTTAACTCGATCAAACCACAATAATATTAAGCTCAATTTAAGATTTTGACCTTGGATATTTTTTTCTTTTTTTTTTTAAAATGTAAGTGGTGTGATGGTCGAAATGTGGTGTTTAATATAACTGTAAATGATATTTTATGGTGAAATTAAAAGTAAAATTTATGTTTGGAAATCTAGTTTCGAACAAAAAAAGATTTACTTATTGTTGGAAAATAAAGTTTTAAATAATTTCAAACTCCTAAGTGATGGTGAACTAGTCGGTGTATAGGACATAGATTACAATCCGTCTGTACAGGTACACTGAATAGATCAAGTTAGATTTCTTCGAGTAGAATATTTTCGAAGTTCAGTCAAGTCAAATTGAACTCAAATTTAAGACAGGAACTTACAGTTCAAATCAGTTCATTTAAGTCATGTTTGCTGATGTATGAAGTTCGAAGCACTGATTCCAAAGATGATGGTCAACAGAGACAAAAAACTATCCAATCAATCTCGACCAATCATGTTGGGCATAAAATGTTGAGATGAATATATATGATAAGATTTGAAGATCCTAAAACCCCTAGCTGAATGATTGGCCTTCGATATTGTAATAGCTTAGATGAGTTCAGCTGTTAGAACTCAGTAGGCTAGAGTTCAGTAGTTGTGGATTCAGTAGAAGATTCAGCACTCAGCTAAAGAACTCAGTACCGAAGAAGTTAGTTGGTCTGACTATCACCAACTGAATCTGCAAAAGAAATCGAGCCAGCGATTGAAGTGTTCAGACGAATGTCGATAGAGGACAATCAGGTGAAGGTCCGAGGATTCAGAGGAAGTCAACTTATCGTACTTTGAGTTTGAATAAGCCTTAACAACTCTCATGTACCTCGACCAATAAGGAGCCGACAACGCCTTACCTGCTCTGCCATAAAGCTGCTCCTAGCCGAAAAAGTGAAAATATCTACAGTGCCTCTACTCAACGTTCAAATTATATATGGCCGTTTTTTTGTCTTATTCGACACGTGGCTAGACTCTCTCCAATGGATCTATTCACAAACCGAAGACTATAAATAGAGAACGTCTTCATGCAGAAGAACTACTGGGAACCAAAGCAAACAAGCTCAAACCTCTAGCAAACTTTTAAGCAACATACACACGAAGATCTTGCTCATAGATTTTAGATATCTTCTTAGTTCTTCTTTCTAGAGAATTATTGTTCCCTTTCTCTATCCAAGCATATGTATTGTAAAATCAATAGCTTAGAACCTCGAAGGAGGTCATATCTTTTGAACTGTTCTTATTTGTAAGAACTCCTTCTTAGTTGAAGAAAGTTTAACCTTAAATGGTTAAGATAATTGTTCAGTCACTATGACTATAAGTAGATATCTATCCAGCGTACAGATTGACTGAGGCTTGCTCAGTATAAGCAAACAAGTTAGTATCTGTCCTGTGAACAGATCAACTGAGGCTTGCTCAGTATAATTAATACAAGAACTCCCCGCTTAGTTCGGGACAGGTGGACGTAGGACCTCGTGTGTCCGAACCACTTTAAAATCGCCGTGTTGATTTTGATTTTAACCGTTGCATTGATATAACTGTTCATTCAAAGATCCAACCGAAGTTTTAATCAAACTTGCATAAAACGGGTTTTCAACTAAGACACATATTTTAAAGGGCCTACACTTCCACACACAACCCTTGTACTGAACTACTGTTTACTGATGTCAGTAGGATGTACTCAGCAGGAGATCTTTTAGCCCACGCGATCGAGAAAGTATATCTGGCCAACTGACAAGTTCAGTACCAATCTTCAGCTAAAGCTGACTTTCGCGTTCTGAGTTTGAATTTGCATTAAGGTGTATTCACCCCCCCCTTCTACACCTGAACCGCGTCTCTGGACCAACAATTGGTATCAGAGCGGTGTTCTTCTAAGATCATCGTTATCTGTTTACTGGTCTTAACTCAAACAGATCCTTGAAAGCCGTTTTCACTGCACTTGCATATCTCTTCATAGCATCCTATACCATATTCTACATCATGTCTGGCTTTTCAGGTATCAGGACTGTACCCATGTTTTCGGCAGAAAAGTATGCGGTATGGAGGGTGAGGATGGAGGCTCATCTTACATCGCTGCATGACAGAATGGCCGATGTTCTTGACAAAGACCCTATTGTTCCTATGATCGACATCGTCCAAATCGTGGTGGAAGGAGCAGCAGGCGCCATAATCGGTCCGAAAATCCCTAAAGACAAGAGCCTCTTCACACCTAAAGAGAGGAAGTTGCACAACCTCGACCGAGTCGCACGAAATGCGATACTAACAACTCTTAGTGACTCGTATCTTGGCAGGGTGCACAAATGCAAGATAGGAAGGAGCTATGGGATGCTCTAGCTGTGCTGAGCCAAGGAATTCCACAAATAAAGGAAAACAAACTAGAATTAGAGCTACAGAAGCTTGAACCATTCACTATGCTTCAGGAGAGTCCATTGATGATTTTAGCGCCGACTCACGAATCAAATAAACATCATCAATGGGTCGGGAAAACATTCAAGAATAAGGAGACCATCACCAAGATATTTGGGTTCTTAGTAGGCCCAAGTGGTACTCTTTTGCTACATGTTTAAGGAGAACTAACCTGAACTCTGTTACTTGTTGGTCCAGAGACAAACGCTCGGGCTTGGGGGGGGTTAATACACCTGAAAACTTTTCTCAACTTTGAACGTGAACAGTCCGATTTCCGAGATTGTCTGCTGAATAAATTCAGTAGACCAGGCAAGATGTTCTGAATCGCGTGGACAAAGTGATTGACTATACTAAGGCATGTTTGCTGACTGATGTCAAAATTCAGTACCGTTCAGTAAGAGTTCAGTAGCGTGCGGAATAGTGTAGGCCCGATTCAGTTGAGTTTGAACACATTATTAATGAAAACTGTTTCAGTAGATTAGTGCACTCAGTTAAGCTTTTTACTGAAACTCTATTGTAGGATTTTGTAAACGGGTTTTCAGAATGAATAGTAAATCAATGCAACAGTAAAAGACACGTCGACTTTTAAAGTGGTTCGGATATCCAAAATCCTACGTCCACTATCCTGAAAAGATCAGGAGGCTATTTTATTATACTGAGTTAGTCTCAGTTGGTCTGTACACTGGACAAACACGGCCTTGAAGATTATACTGAGCAAGTCCCAGTTTACAAAGATCAAACAAAAATGTTTGAGCGATTCTCCAACAGTGAAAGAGTTCTTTACAGTAAGAACAATTCAAAATATGAACTCCTTCGGTTCTAAGCTGTAGATATTTCAGTGGAGCTTAGGTTAGAGGGAAAGGGAACAAGAAAGGGCTTCTAAAGTGAAGAACAATGAGGAATAATCTCTTTGGGTTCGTGTTCTTTCACTTGGATGCTAGAGGCTTTAATTCTATGATGCTTGGTTCCCTAGAGCAGTATGAGTGCCTTTCGCGTTGAGTGTATTCTCTGAAGTTCTTCACGGAAAGCTGTGTTTTTGTTCGTTTAATGCTCGTATGTTGATTGCTCTTGATGATGTTGAACAATTTGATTTTCCCTCTATTTATAGGGGTGAGCTATGGATAGATCCGTTGGAGACGAACTGTCCACGTGTCACTCTCTTTGGGTAGCTAACGACTCTTTTGAAATCGTGCAGAGTCCACCCTCTTTTTCAGGAAAGTGGTTGACTTGCAGCTTTTTACCAAGATTTGACTTGCGGTCGCTTGTCATTGGTCGAGGTGTAGAAAGTTGTAGAGACATTCAAACTTCAAGGCAGATATTGAAGCTGACTTCTCTGATGTGTACAACCTCGGACAACTCTACTGATTTATCTTCGAAAACTACTGACAGTTGTTGGTCCGGAGATGATAGTCAGGTGTAGAGGGGGGGGGGGGTGAATACACCTGATCACAGTTTCTTTTTCTCAGAATGCGAAGGACAGCTGAGCTGTAGGTTGCAACTGATGAACAGTGTTAAATAGTAACCTTCGATCGCGGGTCAGAAGTATGCCAACTACTGAGCTCTCCTACTGACTTTTGTCAGTACTTGAAACTCAGTTAGAGACGTTGTGCGGAAAAGAGTGTGGGGCCCGGAGATTCGTCTCAGTTTGAAAAAGTGATTTTCACAAATCAAGTAATTTGGCTAGTGCGCTTTGAGAATACGTTTTATGCAAAGATATGATTTTTAATCGCTTGTATGCAATGCAATAAAAACAAGATATAACACAAGCAATTTTTAACGTGGTTCTGATACGCAAGATCCTACGTCCACGGTCCTGTCGAACAGGAGTTCTTGTTGATTTATCTGAGCAAGTCTCAATAAGGAATCTGTGCACTGGACAGACCCTTCTAAGTTATAGTCCTTAGCGACTTTACAAATCAAACCGAAGTTTGAAAGGGAGGGGATATTCTCCAACTAGGAAGGAGTTCTTACAATAAGAACAATCACTAAAAGTGAACTCCTTCGAATTTCTAAGCTATAAATTTGGCAATGAGCTTAGCTAGAGAAGAGGGATCTAAAGAACTCTAGAGAGAAGAACTAATGATATTCTATTGGGCAAGTTCTTCGCTGGATTGATCTTGAATGCGCTAGAGTTGTTTCGAAAGCTTGAGCATTTTGTCCCATTGATATCCCGTGCGTGGAGCTCGAATTTGCTTCTCTATTTATAGTCGTGACCCAGGCATTTTCCCATTGGAGAGGACGATGCCACGTGTCACAAGCTTTCAAAGAAAACGGCCATAAATTCGAATTGTTGCAGCAGAGTTGTTGGACACTGTACATGTGAGCAGCTTTAGTTGGTCAGAGCAGATAAAGCGTTGTCGGCTTCTCATTGGTCGAGGTTTGTGGTAGGTGAGATTGTGTTAGACATCGGAGTTGACTCTCTCAAATCCTCGTATGTCTTCTGCTGACTTTCGAAATGACTTTAGCGGCTGAGTCATTTTCTGTCGGATACAGTAGACTTTAAGCAGTCTCTGTCTTCTTCGTCTGAGTCGGTTGACAAGAGATATTTACTTGAGTATGGTCAGCTGATGACTGCGAAGGTACTGAGCTTGCATATAGTTCTTCCGCTGATGTCTGTCAGGTGATGAGATGTCTTCTACTGAGGCGAAGATCAGCTGATGACTTAAGAACGCAAGCAATTACACTGATGACGTGGGGTTTTGGAAGGTAACTTCGACAGAAGATCAATCCAACAATTTACCCCGTACAAGACTTAGACAAAAAGATAGATAATAAAAATAGTCTAGCCTATACATCATCTAGTCCTATCAAGACACTACACTACTGATATCAGCTGGGTTTTGGGATCTTCAATTCCATAGTACTACTATGATTTCCCCCAATATTATTTTAACCACTAACAGCTGAATACCATCTACTGACTCATAACCCACCAATTTCCCCCTAATTGATGATGCCAAAACCTCTATAAAATATAAAGAAAGAATACTAACCTACTGACATAGATAGACTTCAGTAAACTGAATCAGTTAGCCTTAAGAGTTCAGCAGTTAAGAGATAGGCAAAATCAGAGAAACGGTTATGTGTGAGTGTGTGTCAGATCACTTCAGTGATCAGTTGTGATAAGCATAACACACTAAAAAGCCTTAAGACAATGAGTAATTGTCTGGCCAGAAGAAAAGGAACTGATACATATGAAGAAGATTACAGGGTTCCTATTCTTCTATACAGGGGATGAGAAGGCTATTGCTAACGCCCCGAATCTTCGGGGTCTTCTTCTTGAAGTCTTCGCACTGCCGCCAGGAGGATCCAAGCCATAATATTTGTAAATCCTTGCACGCAACGTCTGGATTTCCTCGAGATCAGCAGGAATATTAGAACTTAGATCATGATGGTAAGCTGCTGCTTCGATCTCATCTTCTATCTCCTTCGTACAAAGCACGCCACGAGTAGTCCTAGGAGGAGGGATGCGTCTGAATGCTGGAGCTCTGAGGGGTATCTTCTCTCTTTCCATAATCTGTAGGAGCTGATCTCTGAGCTGGGCATTGTATTGATGAATAAATTCTTCAAAGAGTTGATCACTGGTATCCCGTGATGGATAGAAGCCCCATACATAGTATCCCTTGATAAATTCCTCTTTGAGTTCCTCCCACCGCTGCTCGTTCGCCCGCCGGCACCCATCTGTCTATATGAGGAATAGGAGCTTTCTTGATGTAAGGTGCTCTGGGTGCTCCTCTCCTGTAAGACCTTGGGATATGCCTTTTCCAATCTACTACTGGCTTGCTGGCTATCTTATCTGTCAGTTGAATGATCTTAGCCAGGTCAGCCAATCTTTTCTTCTCTCTAAGACCCGCTGATCTAGCATCTCCTCTTCGGAGATTTAATCCCTTCAGCGTGGCCTCCCAAGTTGCTCTGTCCTCGGCCTCTTGCTCAGGTGCAAGAGTAGGAGTATAAGAACTCTGAGCTAAGGGTAGGACTTCAGTAGAAGACGCTTTGGCTAGCTCCTCTTGAGCTTTCTTCTTTTGTTCATCAAGGATCAGTTTGACAATCTTGCCAATTATTTTTCTAGGCTTCTTAGCCTTCTTAGCTTCTTCAATCCGCTGTTCATGATCCAAATCGATCTTGCGACCTTTTGGGCAACTTCTTTATCAAATGCCTCCTGCTCCACTTTGGATTTAAATTTAGGCGTCGGGGAAGATGGAGGAGTAACTTCAATAGTGATCTCCTTCCCCGGCCTTTGCGGTGGCAGTGGCTCATCGTTCTGATTGAGAAATCGAGCAATATCTTCAATGTGCTGAGCAGTTGAAACATTTGGCCGGCACAACTACAAACTGGTTGGACTTCTGGGACTTGGACATTTCCAGGAAGGGATACTTCAGAACTAGTTCCAGCCTGAATAGCTGAACTGTTGGGTGATGATTTTATCCTCAACACTGTTATACTTAGTGGGAAATGATTCTATCTTCTATACTGAACCATGCTCAGCAGCCTAGTGCTCTGATTGTTGAGAAGATTTGAAGATCCCAAAACCCTATCTGATTGGTGAACCATTCCGTTGTAATCGTTATTTGTCTCCCGAGGTTTCGCACTCGCAGACATCCCGCTCCGATCAAGGCGCCGCAGATTACCCGCCTTAACACCGAAGTAGAAGACTCAAATGATACCGACTCAGCAGAGCAAGATATCGAAAGAGTCGCTGAACCGGACTCAGCAGAGCAAGCCATCGAAATCGTAGCCGATCTACGTAGACTTTCCTCGCCTATCTACCTACCGAATACGGGATCGACTCATCATCGGCAGCATACGAATCGTCAAAATACTTTTGAAAGACAATCAGCATTGTCATATACGAGGAAGAGAGAAGTCGCCTTCGCTTGCCTTGAAGTCTCGTGCTGCCTCAACCACTCTATCCACCTCGACGAATGATAAGAACACACGTGTCTTCTCACCGCTAAAGCCGGCAGCCAACCTTTTACCTAAAAAGGTGGGAAAGTACACTGTTACCTACTTCAAAAGAGCCGTTTACTACCAAAATAAAGAGAGAAAGGAAGATCGTCTCCAACGGATCTTTTCCAATCTCTGCTCTATAAATAGAGGGACATTTCAAGAGAAAGAGAGAGAATGCGCATAAGCTTAACGACGAGAACATACACAAGTATTCAAACGAGCTAGAACCAGAAAACCCTAAGTCTTCCGCAAGAACTTAAATATCTATCTCCGGCGAAAGACTACCTTCTCAGCTCATAGGGAACCAAGCTAAACTGTTAGAAGAGCCTCCAGTATCCAAATCGACGATACACGAACCTAAAGCTTATTTCAGTTGTTCGTCGATCTAGAAGCCACTCTCTCATTCCCTATCCCTCTAACCCTAAGCTCAATAGAATATACTTATAGCTTAGACGAAGGAGTTCATATTTGAACCCAATCCTTATTGTAAAAGGACTCCTTCATAGTGGGAGAAGTTTGTCAAACACTTTAGTTTGATGCCTTTGTAAACTGGGACTTGCTCAGTATAATCCCCAAGCCACGCCTTTGTCCCGTGCACAAGCCGACCGAGACTAACTCAAGCATAATAAATAGCCTCCTGAACTTTCGGGACAGTGGACGTAGGATCGATTGATATCAGAACCACTTTAAAAATCTGTGTCTTGTTATTGCTTTCTGATTACTGTTGCATTGATTTTACTGTTCATACTAAAAACCTACTTTAAAATCATACAACTGTCTCAGCATACTGAACTGTCTATTTACTGAACTGAGACTTGCATAAAACGATTTTTCCACTCAACTGATTTGGGCCTACACTTTTCCGCACCGCTGAATTCTACATGTTTGATATCAATTCTCGACTCCGTCGCCCAGCGGATCTCGCAGAGTCGATTCTTTGCCACACATGATTCGTAATGACTATTTGGTCTGCTGAATTATTTTAGTACGGCACTTTCCTGAACAGGACTGTTCGTGTTCGAAGTTGAGAAAATTGGATTCAGGTGTATTCACCCCCCCTCTACACCTGACCGTACACTCGGGACCAACAATTGGTATCAGAGCAGGAGTTCTTTAAGACTCTTGTTATCTTGAAACTGGTCTACTTGAACGGATCCGGAAAATCGTTTTCACTGCATATCACTCTACATCCATATCATTATTCTTCATGGCTGATATGTCAGGTATAAGGATGGTACCTATGTTCTCAATAGAGAACTATGGGGTATGGCGAGTCAGAATGGAAGCACATCTGACATCCCTCCATGATAGTATGACTGAAGTGCTTGAAGATGGACCTATTGTTCCCATGATCGATAGTGTCGTGACTCTGCCCCACCGAAGGAGGAGGAATGGTGACTGGGAAGAAGATCCCTAAAGACAGAAGTCTCTTCACTCCTGAAGAGAAGAAGCTTTACAACTTAGACCGAGTCGCCAGAAATGCCATACTGACCACTCTTAGTGATTCTTATCTTGGCAGGGTTCAGGAATGCAAAACTGCAAAGGAGCTCTGGGACGCTCTAGCGCTACTGAGTCGGGGGACTCAGAAGATAAAAGCTAACAAACTGGCGCTGGAACTCCAAAAGCTGGAAAATTTGTCTCTCATGCCTGTTGACAAAATAGAAGATCTAAATGTCGATTCGCGAACCGATGAACTCCATCAACGGCCGGGAAAGACAAAAGAACCGAGAGATGAATCTCAAGATACCGAGGGCACCGCCGACGGACACCGGACACCTTTTGCCACTTTATTGCGACATTCTCGATTTAGATGTTGTCTCTCCCGACCATATCTTTTCGTAACTTCGTGCGTAAGAGTTTGAGTTCGACGCACCTCAACGAAAGCAAAGAGCTGAAGCCGACAATAAAATTGACCATGCCTTCAAAGCATCGGGCGCCGCAAGATCTCCCCGCGACGAGCAAGACAATGAGTAAGACCGAACCTTCACTCAACGACTTACAAGAAGGAAGTCTCGCTCGTAGTACGCGCGCTCGCCGTGAAGTATCGAAGGAGAAGGAGAGGCACGTAAAACCGACTAAAGCATACCGAGACACAAAAGGTAAGTCGATTATACGCCAAAACGCACTCCCGACTCACAATCCTCCGAATGCGTAAAGAAGGATGACTCGTAACCATCAAAGGATAGCGAAAACAAAGAAGAAAGAGCCATCGCTTGCTACAACCGCAAAAAGCCGTGACATTATCAATATGATCGTCCCGAGCTCAAGATCGTCAACGCGCAAAGACGCAAGGCAAGAGAGAGAAATTCTGCCCGTAAGAGACAATCTTATATTGCGGTGAAATCTCGCATCGACTCGTAAGAAGTTGACTCCTTCATGGATTCATCGGATGATGAAGCAGCTTTCATGGCCTTAGAGCTTGAAGCTGAAGAAACAACTGAAAAGTGCCTAATGGCAGGAGAAGAGGATGAGGTAAATTCTCATGAACCACTTAATTCCTCTTCACACCGCACACACGACAATCGTTTCAGTGTGCATGGGAATTTGGACATCACGACCGCCTATGAAGAATTATTAGATGAACAAATTCAAATGAGTCTCAGCAGCTCAAGCAAGACTCTTCGGGAATTGGATACCCCGAAAGTGGAGAATCGTAGTCGGCCGCTATCGAAGCCGAAGGACTTGTGTTGAGACTCGTGGAGGAGATAAACTCTCCGATGGCCAAGTCTCAAAGATCAAGAAGATCGAATTTCGCTTTGACCAATGACTTGACTCGTAAAGATACCGAACCGAGCTCATCAAGCAAGAACCGCTGTGACTTCGCACCAAGCACGACATACCGAAAAAGAGTGATGATGTTTGGAAGAGCCTCGATGACCGAGCGTTACATGGGCGCCGAAAAGAAGCCGGAGGCTATGCTTGCAAGCAACAAGCCCAAGCACCGTAAGGAAGGACTTGGCTTCAACCAGGAAGCTTCCTCATCTCGCCCCCGTACACTCGTAAGTGCGTCTAACCGATAGGTTTGTTCGAGGAGAAACAATCAATGCAAATGTTCTGACCCCTCAAAGAAAGAACAAACAAAAGATGAAAGCACCTCATCCTACGCATCGCATTCTCACCGTAAGATCGCACCAAGACACCCCAGGCCACCAAGGGGGAACTAGTAGAGTTAAGTGGGCCGATCGCATGGACCACCTCGCTGACACATCCAGCTCGCATGGGTCATATTACTATGATCCTATAGTCGAAGAGGTTCCAAGAGTCGAAAAGAAGAAAATCGCACAAAAGGCAAAGGTCGCAGCCCACCACCGAAGATCCGACTCCCGAACCCGAATGTACCCTAAGAAGTCGCCTTTGACCACCCAAAGGGTCTAGTATGTTGACTCAAGTGGTAAGAAACTCGTCCCAAACCACCGTGGTTGTTAGGACAGATTTGGGGTTACTAAAACTAATATCTAAGGACCCAAAAATAAAATAAAGGGTACCCGAATATAATTGCTTTTGCAGTGCGCAAAGATCCTTGGTATGTAGATAGTGGATGCTCAAGACATACGACGTACCAAAGGAACCTATCAAGAATTATATAGCTGAAGAAGGACCCATAATCGAGTTTGGAGACAATGCAAAAGGCTATACAAGAGGATATGGAGCACTCAAAGATTGAACCGCCACGCCTCCTGTAGTATCATATGTTGAAGGACTTCAAGCATAATCTTCTCTCTCGTTAGTCAATTCTCGTGATAACTCGAATAGAGTGATTTTTGACACCGGTTTCGTGATGTTATTGATAAATCCACTGGGAAAACAAGTGTTATCGTGTTCGCGTAAAAAGAATATATATGTAGCCGATCGGAACTCGCCAGAACTCGAAGCTTGTCTCGTGGGCGAAGAACGACAACCGTACAGGATGGCTTTGGCATAGGAGACTCAACCACCTCAACTTCAAAACGCTCAACAAACTAGCAAGGAACACTCTAGCAAGAGGACCGCCGAATGAAGTATTCAAAGAAAGACACTCAAGGTCAAGCATGTCTCGAAGGGAAAGCAAACAAGGAATCAAAATCCACCTATTCCATCTCCTTCCACCGATGGAATCCTTCACCGCTACATATGGATTTATTCGGTCCAAGCCTCCCCAATGACGTATCGGAGGCAAGAAATATGCTTATGTGGTCATAGATGACTACTCACGCTACACATAGGTCATATTCATTGCCAACAAGTCCGACGTCAAAACAGAGTTACCAACGCTTCGAAAAAGCTCTGTCGAGAAGAACACCAAGATAATCAAAATTGCTCCGACGGAGGAACCGAGTTCCTTAATTCCATGGTAGAGGAGTTCTCGCAGCGTATGAATAGAGCATGAGACATCGGCCGCCCTGACACCTCAAAGAAATGGAGTTGCCGAACGAAAGAACAGGACTCTCAAAGAAGCAAACTAGAACTCTACTCGCAGCACTGTGGACTCCCAACCAAATTCTCGGGCGTAAGCAACCGACACCGCATGTTATACTCGTAACCGATCTCTACCGACAAAGCAAAGATAAGAGAACACCATATGAACTATGGAACGGCAGGAAGCCTTCTTTATCTTATTTCCATATCTTTGGTTGTTCGTGCTTTATCCACAATAATGGGAAAGATCACCGAAGACTTTTGATAGCAAGTCGATCGGGGAGTTTTCTTAGGATACTCTCGGTCAAGAAAGCTTTCGTGAGTATTCAACTATCGGACTCTTTGCGTGGAGGAAAGCCCTCATGTTGTTTTTAATGAGTTTGCTACCAAGACAAGAGCAATAACTCTAACTCGAATCTGAGGACATCGTAGCGCCTACAGTGGATCTAAGCTTAAAAGTCAAACCCGAAAAGATCCAAATTATGTTGGGATGATGATTCGACGAAGAAATTGAAGACAAGTCTACCGAATCTCAACCAAGAGAGCAAGTAGCCGAGCGGATTGACTCTCCCGAACGCAGTCAATCCCGTGTAACTCAGGTCGATGAAGAAACCCAAGAGGTAACCGAGACCACTACCGAGAGTAACAACTCGTGGGGAACATCTAGTAATGTTCCCGAGCCGAACGCCCCGAACCCGGAAACTCGCAGATCACACTCTCATTACCGAATTGCTTCAATCTCGTAATAGTACAACCGAAATGCCTAACTCACCTACTATCCGTGTTGATCAAATTTCGATGAAGAGTCCGAAACATCGTAGATCGTGGCTAGATGCTCACACTCCCGATCTAATCATTGGAGATCCTTCAAAGAAAAGTCAAGACAAGATCCGGATTCTCGCCAAGGAGAAAGCGCATTATATTCCTCGCTTCTTGTCTACCAAGAGCCTCGACGATTGAGGATGCACTTAAATATGCCGACCGGATCATAGCTATGCAGGAGGAGCCGAATCGGTCACGAGAAACGAAGTTTGGGAGCTTGTTGACGCATCTCGCATCAACACGTCATTGGAACAAAATGGGTCTTCAAGAACAAGCGAGATGAAAACAACGTTATAGTAAGGAACAAAGCAAGGCTCATGGCGAAAGGCTACCGTCAAGCCGAGGGAATAGATTTCGATGAGACATTCGCTCCAGCTTGCAAGATTGGAGGCAATCGACTATTCCTAGCCTACGCAACACATCAAAGATTCGTAGTCTATCAAATGGATGTGAAGTCTCGCGTTCTCGAACGGCGCATCGAAAGAAGAAGTCTATGTAGAACAACCGCCCGGCTTTCAAAGCAGGACATCGGGTTTATGGACTCGTAAAGGCTCTATACGGGTTAAAACAAGCACCCGTGGCTTGGTACGATACCCCGTCGAGTTTCTTCTTCGTAAAGGTTTTCGAAAGGCACAATAGATCGCACGCTGTTCAGCATTCGACTGGAAGATGACTTATTACTCGTGCAGATCTATGTAGACGACATTATCTTTGGATCAAAGAACGTCGTCATGTGTCAGCAATTTGAGAAAATGATGAAGGACAAGTTCGAGATGTCAATAATGGGTGAAATGAACTATTTCCTCGGCTTTCAAGTCAAACAATCTGAAAAGGGAACGTTCATTAACCAAGGCAAATACACTCGAGACCTCATTAAAAGATTCGGTTGCACATCCGGCAAACCTATCAAGATCCCGATGAACACGAATATGAAAATCGATCTTGATAAAGAGGGAGTATCAAGCAGACCAAACTCGAATTTCGTGCAATAATTGGTTCCTTATTATATCTAATAGCTACTCGTCCCGACATAACTTATGCCGTAGGTGTCTCGCGCCGATTTCGTGTGAATCCTAAGCGGAGCCACATGGACTCAAAGAAAGAAGATTCTCCGCTACCTGTGAGGCACACCCGACATAGGTTTATGGTATCCAACCTGATGATAATATTGAACTAACCGGCTATTGTGATGCCGACTATGCAGATGTAGAATCGACCGAAAATCAACTTCATGAACTTGTCGGCCTGGCAAGCAAGCCGATCTCATGGTTTTCAAAGAAGCAAGCACTCGCAGCCACGTCAACTACCGAAGCCGAATACATGGCCGCCGGAAGTTGTTGCGCCCAAATCCTTTGGGCCGAGACAAAGAACTAAGAGACTATGACGTCATTCGTAATGAAGTGCCAATATTCTCGCGACAAGCACTCGGCTATTGCAATCACTGTAACCCCGTACTACACACGAGATGCAAGCACGTGGACATTAGGCATCACTTCATTCGTGACCATGTCGAAAAGAAGGATATCAGGATGGAGAAGATCCATACTGACAAACAAAGGGCTAATATTCTGACCAAGCCTCTAGCTGAATCCAGATTCAAAGAACTTTTAGTGGAGCTAGGTTCTGTTGGATCCTACCGACCCCGGGCCGAAGAAGGTTCCAAGAGAGGACCATTTCAAGTAAGGGGGAATGTTCACTCTCGCATCGAGTATAACCAAGACGTAGAGAATCAAGCAACCATCTACACGAGGTATCACCGACTACTATGTTCAACGACAGTTTGCGTATCTCTACTCGCAGTAACGAATAAAACAAGAATGCATTTATGATGAAGATTCAAGCATGCTATTAAATATCCTAAATTTGTCATTTATTATTAACGGCTTATATTTATTGCACGACATTCCATACATAAGTTTGTTGAACTCTGCACGCATTTAATGCATGTCATCTCATAGTTACTACTTAGGCATATTTACAACTGGCTTTGACTTAGGCGGCTACTGTGATCATTACCTTTTTTTAATATCCAATCTTAATCGTCCATATCATAAAGCAGATTTAAATTTTGCCTTTGATCGAAAACCGTTTACCTTCACGTTAGATATATATTTTCGATCATATCTTAGAAACCGCCATTACCGCACTTAAAATCCTCTGCATCCGAAAATTCTCGCGATCATTTCTTGCAATCCCCTCTCGCATATCCTTTCGTAATCTCAATCTCTTTTGGTATGCTTATTACAACCGCTACACGAATTAATTTTCTTTTTCGTAATCGCTATACAAACTGCTTTATTTAAATCGATACCGATAAATGCTAGTGTAACAGTACAATGGCAAGTAAAAATGTTTCGTGTCCGCTCCAGCTTAACATGCAAGAAATCCCGACAAAGACCGTGTTTGGTTCGAGCCAACCATGGAGTTCGACGCCCGTGATCTCGATTATACGGACGAGATCTTCTCACTCTTAGAGAGTCGTGGCTTGAAAGTTTTCTTTCAAGGAAGCCGACATACTTCCTCCCGAGGCGGTGGTCGAAGTTTATCTTAACTCCGACTCAGAGGGCGGGGACATAATCGGAAGATTCGTCGCTCACAAGATCAAGGATGCTTTTCCGATATCAAGCAAATATCAATCAAGGAGGCACTAAAGAGAAGTTTTGATCCGCTTTCCGAAGGAGCCAGCATCGCTGGGGTACAATGATGATCTTGTAGATGACTACTTAACAATATTCTCGTGGAAAGCCCACGACCTTCGTAGGCCGCTTTTCCTAAAAACAACATGCCGCCCGCACGGAGCTTTGGGCTTATATTGCGACGCAGCCTACCGACTCACCAAGGTGTTCATTCGATCAAGTATCGAGGCTCAAGATCCAGCTCATGATGGCCATATATGATAGAGCTCGATCAATTGGACGGAGTTCTTTATCCGTGAATTCATGGCTCAGCGGCCAAATTCGACAAGGCCTCTTGCACGCCGAGTGTAAAGGGCAAGCTTCTTTTACGGACTACAGCTTGTCCATAATGATAGAGGATGCATGCGGATCTCGAACCAATAACCTACAATGACAAGGAGTATTTTAATGTGAAGAAGGTCGGATTCCACTACAAGACCGCCGCTTCTTCAGAGACGGGTCAGTCCCTCACCAGTAACTCGCAGACTAAGCCTCGTAAGGCTACACCCTCGAAGAAGAGAACACCTCCAAAAAAAACTCCAAAGGCACCAGCTAAGAAACCGAGGAAAGCCATTCCTGGACGTGCCTACCGAACCCGAGGTCTCTCTTGAAGTTCCCGCCGCTCGTGCTACTCAAGAACCTATTCACCCGCCGGCCGATGGACGAGTCGAATCATCTCGAGAAGACTCAATCGCCGGAGAAGGCCGTCTCCACTAAGGAACCCATAGAAGTGGAACAAGGGGATGCTACGTAAGCACATAGCGAAGAGATTCGGCGTCTTGACAGCCCCCTCTCGCTCCACCACTCAGCCAGCGTGCCTCCCCGCCGAGACTCGACGTCTCCCATGGACTTGGAGTCCGAGACAAAGATCCGAAGAAGAGACAATTGGGATGGAAGCTTCAATGATCGTATCCGGAGCATCCCGAGGGATTCTTCAACAAATACCGTAGCTTGCCGACTACTCGATTTGTTGCTCATTGCAAAATCAGCAAGGCTCCACATGTTGCCGCGATTTCGTGGAGTGGCCCCATCTACAACGTCTAGTACTCCACTACTCCCCGCCAGCAGCCTTCATGAAGAAGAATTGAAGTCGAGGGAGCAAATAGGCTACTCGAGCCCGCCGACCTCAAGCACCATGGAGAACCCGTGGCCGCTATGGCCGGCAATGATACATGACAAAAATAGCAACCGGCTCAAGATCCTCGGACGGATCGTACCACGATGGTCAAGATCCACCCAGCTGATTCAGGCCCGGAAAGCCTCGATGAGGGAAATCCCTGTGACAAGGATACACATGCTACCGAACAAGCTCAACCTCCACTCCGTATCCTCGGACCTCGCGAAGTCCACGGCCAGGTGCTTCATCCTCGCCAGAGCCCACTAAGCTCTTGCCGGAGTCGACTTACGAAGCAAAGACCTGACCCCAACTACCAAGAGATCTCGATCCGTAGCAAAAGCTCTCACCGCTCGTGGAATCCAAAATCGAGCTCTTGCGAAGGCCGTCCACAAGGTGTGGAAACAGCATCGCGCTAGCCACAACCAATGAGTTACAGGGACCGAAAACACGCATCAAAATCAGCCGCCCCCGTTGTCTCTCGCAATCGTATCCGAAGCTTTGGCCGAGCAAAGCAGGCGAGTTTGATGATCACCGTAATCATTCAGAAGGACAAGCCAAACTTCTCAAAGCATTCGAGGCTTCAGTGTCCACTCATACTGAGTCCTTCACTGAACAAGCCCAGGCCACGGAAATCCGACTTGACAACATTCAATTGGTCGTGGAGGATAAGATTTCTGAGAAGCTGATAGAATTCAAGGCAAGAATGACCTCTCCCATAAGCAATACTGAGGAACCGACTAACGAGAGGAATGAGCCGCACTTGGCGCCGACAAAGATCCATGACAGCATCGGACGAACCGTCCGCCGTCTACAAATGCCTAGACAAGAAGGTACTCGTCCCTACCCCGACTGTAATTGATGATGCCAAAAAGGGGGAAGGAAAAGAGAAGAGTACTGAGAAGCCGGCCCCTACCAAAACTGCTGCCAAAGTACTTAAGGGGACAAACTTCACCGAGATCTCGAGAAAAGACCAAGTCCGTGATCGAGATAAGCAGGACCGAGACTCGACTCGCATGCAGGGTAAGGCCTGTGGTGTCTTGGCCGCGAACACACCGAGACCGGGTCCAAGTGGCTCAGAACCCGTGCTACTCATGCAACCTGCATCCGACCGATATTATCAAGGAGGTTGCGGAGGTATGCCGAGCAGGAAGAGTCGAAGAGGAAGAGGCTCCCCCTCCACCCCGTTCGGGGGAAAAGGCAAGAAAGTGCCGACTCTCCCAACCCCTCCAACTCGAGAAAACGAAGAGATACATTTCAGCCGAGGAGGAGGCTCAAATTGCACCGATGAGAAGCCGGCAAGGGAGATTGCTAAAAACAAGCCGCTAATAAACCAAAGTCTAAGCCTCACAAAGGAAAGACAAAATCTCCACTCGAGGAGGAAGAAAGCTTGCTAGGATACCTCCAAGGAAACCGATTATCGAGGATGAAGAAGATAGGGAGAAAGAGAAGGAGCAAAAGCAAAGAAAGCACCGAGAAGCGTGGTACGCCAAAAGAAAAATCAAGTACCCCCGCCGAATCAAGACATTCCTCGAAAGCCACCGAAGCCCAAGATGATGAGATTGAGGCCATATTCGACCAAATGAATGTATACTTATACAGAGGCGAAGAGGCTAGACAAGTTCAGCCGCTGCAGACAACCGGGAGGCGCACCTTGAAGCACCGAGGAAAAGGACCGAGGAAGAGGCCAGCCGAGAGTACCTTCAAAAGCCGATATTCCTTATCGATACGTAAGGTTCGGGAAGCCGCTTGATCTCGAAATCGCACGTATGACCAAAGACGCATAATTGGATACCCGCTCAATTTACTCAAAGATGGGAATCTTCAAAGATAGAGTTCATCAAGCGCAATTATTTCTCGGAGGTTCCGGCCCAACATGACTAAGACCGATGCCTACACGTAACGGATGATGATAATTGAACCCGATCTATACATATACTTGCATAAAGCCGTATCTCAAGGTATAGAAGTCGTTGTTCGGAGCCCTAATCATACCTCCACCTAGAAGAAATGATGACTCAATCCACTTTGGGGTAATAGAAGCCAAGTGAAGTATGCAAAGATCAAAAAGAGAACTGGACGAAGATGAGCCAGAGACTTTGCCGCATACTTGAAGCCGAGGAAGAACACATACCGGATGTATGGAGTGCCACCGCGTAGACGCAATCTCAAGGATTCATGGACAGGATCAAGCGCTTTAAGGGCTCCTAGGCTTAGTTCTGATCTTCCTAGCTTAGCAAGATTTGTAATTGTACTGGTCTGAATCTCTCATATATACAAATCTGATTTTGGCTCTGACAACCACTTGTTGTCTATTCAGCCGTGTTTCTATTATGCTTTAACACTCGTAATCATCGAAGTGATTACCGACTCACACACTCACTACTACTTACTTTCTTGTCGCTTATTACTTTGTTAGATTCTCGCTAGTCTAGTTTCTATGTAATGGGGGAAATTGTGTTTTGCCCCGTTCTCTCGCAAGATTTAGAACAGCTTGGAACAACTCCACCGATCTTACCCGTAATATTGTAAGCGGCCTGCGTTCTCGTTTGTTTAGTGTTAGCATAGATGATAGGTTTTGGCATCATCAAATAGGGGGAAATTGTTGGGTGATGATTTTATCCTCAACACTGTTATACTTAGTGGGAAATGATTCTATCTTCTATACTGAACCATGCTCAGCAGCCTTAGTGCTCGATTGTTGAGAAGATTTGAAGATCCCAAAACCCTATCTAATTGGTGAACCATTCCGTTGTAATCGTTATTTGTCTCCCGAGGTTTCGCACTCAGACACTCCGCTCCGATCAAGGCACTCAAGCAGATTATCCGCCTTAACAAAGAAGTAGAAGACTCAAAGCTGACACCGACTCAACAGAGCAAGATAATCGAAAAGAGTCGCATGAACCGGACTCACAGAGCAAGCCACCGAACTCGTAGCCGATCTTCGCAGACTTTCCTCGCCTATCTACCTACCGAATACGGGATCGACTCAAGACGGGCAGATAGTCGAACCGCAAATACTTTTGAAAGACAATCGCATTGCCATATACGAGGAAGAGAGAAGTCGCCTTCGCTTGCCTTGAAGTCTCTGGCCGCCTCAACCACTCTATCCACCTTGACGAATGACAAGAACACACGTGTCTTCTCACCGCTAAAGCCGCAATCAACCCTTTACCTAAAAAAGGTGGGAAAGTACACCGTTACCTACTTCAAAAGAGCCGTATGCTACCAAAAGAGAGAGAGAAAGGAAGATCGTCTCCAACGGATCTTTTCCACCTCTCGCTCTATAAATAGAGGGACATTTCAAGAGAAAGAGAGAGAATGCGCATAAGCTTAACGACGAGAACATACACAAGCATTCAAACGAGCTAGAACCGTAAAAACCCTAAGTCTTCCGCAAGAACTTAAAGATCTATCTCCTGTGAAAGACTACCTTCTCACCATAGGAACCAAGCTAAACCGTTAGAAGAGCCTCTAGTATCCAAATCGACGATACACGAACCTAAAGCTTATTTCACTGCTCGTCGATCTAGAAGCCACTCTCTCATTCCCTATCCCTCTAACCCTAAGCTCAACGTAATATACTTATAGCTTAGACGAAGGAGTTCATATTTCAACCCAATCCTTATTGTAAAAGGACTCCTTCATAGTTGGAGAAGTTTGTCAAACACTTTAGTTTGATGCCTTTGTAAACCGGGACTTGCTCAGCATAATCCCCAAGCCACGCCTTTGTCCTCGTGCACAAGCCGACCGAGACTAACTCAGATAATAAATAGCGTCCTGAACTTTCGGGACAGTGGACGTAGGATCGATTGATATCCGAACCACTTTAAAATCTGTGTCTTGTTATTGCTTTCTGATTACTGTTGCATTGATTTTACTGTTCATACTGAAAACCTACTTTAAAATCATACAACTGTCTCAAAGATACCGAACTCGTCTATTTACTGAACTGAGACTTGCATAAAACGGTTTTTCCACTCATCTGATTTGGGCCTACATTTTTCCGCACCGCTGAACTCTACCTGTTTGATAATGAATTCTGCCTCGCCGCCCAGCGCATCTTAGTAGAGTCGATTCTTTGCCACACACGATTCGTAACGCCTATTTGGTCTGGCCGAATTATTTCAAGATGTACACTTTCCCCGAATAGGATTGTTCGTGTTCGAAGTTGAGAAAATTGGATTCAGTGTATTCACCCCCCCCCGTCTACACCTGACTGTACACTCGGGACCAACATGAACCTTCCCCCTGATTTCCTTCCCCCTTACTAATAGCTTGGACTTCTGGGCTCTTCTCCACCTCACTGTTCCGCCTCAGCCTGCTCATCTATCACGGCTTCTTCCCCTTTTTTAGCATCATCAGCCAGGGAGAGGCGAATGCGGATGGCTGTCACCTCCTTATCCAAATTAAAGCAAAGATTCTTGATGAAGGTGGCGGTGGATTCGAAATCTTTTACTGCATCGCAGTATTGCTCCCATTCCTTCTCCCGACGCCTCTAAATTGCTTGAGTTGGGCCGCGGACTCCCGTCCGAGTTTTAGCGGAGACCGATCATGAGATTCTCGTCATCTCCTTCTCGAATTTCTTTGAGTGCCTCCGCCTGTTGTTGAATGGCTTTCTGAAGGCTCGAGGAGGCCACTCTATTTCTTTCATCCATAGTGGCTTGTACGCCGCAAGGCCCCGAGTCACCGCCGTAGAATGACTTATGCCGAGAGATAAGGAGCCGCCGACTTTGAGCGGCTAAGTCCGCCTTCCGAGCCGTAAGGGCGGCCTCGACAATCTCCCCGAATGTTGATCGAAGAAATAGGAGTTTCGTAGACCTTCTTAACCCCCGCCGCGCCGGCCGACGCTCTCGGGCCCGGGCTTTGGTGTACCGAGCCCATTTGAGATGAACATCTTTCGCAAGGAGTCGATTCTTATCTTCCTATCACCCGACGGCTTTGTTGACGGACTTAGAGGTCACTGAACCCATGGGTTTGATCTCGATAACCGCCGGTTCCGAGCCTCGCTCGTATGCCGCGATCCGTTGCGCCGACTCGCTTCGAGGCAACCGGGGCATCACCCGATATGGAGGGTGGTGGTGATCGGCCCTGTTCGCGAGGAGTGTTACCTCAAGCAGATCCTCCCAAACCGCATCCTCGGGTGGCGCCCGATCCATGTCATCATCATTATTATCATCGTCATTGTCATCACCATGATGAGATGGAGGCGAAGGGTCGTTGACCGGAGCCGAGGATCTTAAGCTTAGCGATAGAGCATAGCAACCGCGAAGATCCTCAAAGGAGGCTAGATCGCTGGTTCCCCAAACCCTATAGCCGATTGCAAGCTCGCTCTTCTCGTCGCAGGGACAAGGCCGACCGAGTCCCGATAAGTTCTTCAAGAATATCCCGGCCTAAGGAATCTCAAAGAAAGATTTGTGTCCTCGGCCCTTATGGCAATATCGATAAGATCCCGATGTTCGGCCTATTTCTGGGATCCGAGCACCGACCTCTCCAAGCCGCTCAAGACGGGTGGAGTGCATTGTCGTCCACTCGAGGAGGTTTCCTCGCCGGTACTCCAGTCGTCCGACCGAGCCTTTGAGGAACTAATCCACCGGACTTTATCTTTCGCCGTGGCACCTTCTATGCCCGTGTCCGCGCAAGTGGTAGATCCTCCCCGAGCGGGTGGAGGAGAGGCAAGTTTTGGCCGGAACCTCGTAAGGTCCAGCTTGCCGAGCCTCTTCCTCTTAGGCAGTGGGCGCGAGGGGGCAAGCCTGGAAGTGACTCTTTTTTGCTCAGTAGCCGCCCGGTGGATTTCTCAAGCGGCTCTTGTCCTTGAACTTTATGAGCTTGCGGTCGAAATATCTCGCACGCAAAGGCCGAGCGATCCGACACCGACTCTTCAATAATTACGGACATCTTTGTCCCGCATACAACAGCCTTTCCCACACTTATAAGGCTCCTCTCTCCCGTGGGTGTGGCCGCGAACTTCCGAGCCTCGAGCTTTAAGCTCGCTACATAGTAGTCACCCACCGACTCGACTCCATCATCTATTATCATCATCACCGAATGCGAGGCTTGGATAGCCGATCATATGAACCGGCCGAGCTCGTAAGAATGTGAGAAACAATGTACGCGAGCCCTCGCACTGGGGCAGCAGATTCTTCTACAGCAGTAGCCGTCTTGAAGACTACGTCGCTTTCCGCCACGTAATTCGAACATAGGAGTTGATCTCTTTCTCCTTGTATCCAATGGGTGAGACTCCGCGCGCTGGGAGATCAAAGGTTAGCTCCACGGCGGATCGGATATCGATGATGTGTTCTCTGGCATCCCAAGATTGAGGGACAACTTCCTTCATGTATGAGAACCTGGATTCCTCCACGCCTGTATCTAGGGTTCTCCAGTTGTAGTAGACTTCTGCAACTTGTCTGGGCAAGTATGCTCTTGGTTGCTTCAAGACGAGAAGCTCTAGTCCGGAAGTCTCGAGAGCCGTGAAGACAGGCTTAAGAAATGGAAGATCAGCTTGGTGTAGCACCATCGTCGGCTCGAACAGGATTCGGGACTTGATGATTTCATCGATGTTGGTGGGTGTTTTGACAGCCATATTATCTGCAAATTTTTTGTTAGAGACTGAAATAATAGAAGTCAAAACATAATTTATTCACGATAATGTAGATGATGTTTACCATAAATGTAGAGCTTGGTTGAGAAGAAAGTTCAGATTTAAGAGAGAAGATGAATTGAAAATGCTGAAATTTCTTAAGCTCTAATGGCGATAAAAGTGTGAAAGTGGATTTGAGGTAGAAGATGAAAGATTTTATATGATCGTGTATATCAAATAGTTTAGATCGGACGGTTGGGGTTCAATCTAAAATTTTTAATGACGGTTGTGATTTGATGTTATAAATGGAATGATTACACAAGCCGCCTCTACCATTGACCAACGTAGGATTATGCGCAGTTAAGGTAAGTGAAAAGACATGCATTAAATGCGCTGCAGGCAGCATTAAAGACTAAGTCATTATAAATGAGAACGGTTTCCTACTGACCTATCCTTAAAAATTAATGGCGGGAAATAAATGCTCATTAACTACTGAGTGCAAGCGACTGAGATAATAAATGCTAGCATGCTTCTGATAAAATTAAGTATATTAAGACTACGCAAACCTCTTCAGCTGATTTTACGATCAGCTGGTTACCGTTAAACTTAGGAGGATGATTGATGTGCTGATGACCACGTTCCCCCTTACTGTGTACAGTTTGATTCTCCTGACTGAATCATGTACTGAGTCCTTGACCTGTCATACTGATTTCTTCTACTGACTCTACTTAGTAGGTTCCAGTAGACCTAGCTCAACTGATAATTCTCTAAATCTGTTCTCAACTAGTGGTTTGGTCAGTATATCTACCCTTTGCTTGTCAGTATGGATTTTCTCCATTCTGATATCCTTCTTCTCGACATGGTCTCTGATGAAGTGATGTCGAATATCCACGTGCTTGCATCTTGTTGGTCCCGAGAGCACGTTCAGGTGTAGAGGGGGGGGGGGTGAATACACCTGAAACCGATTTCTCAACTTGAAACACGAACACCCTATTCAGATGGTGTCGCATCAATGAATTCAACAGCACTGCATACTGCTCAATCGTGTTAGGTAAAGAGATACCGACTCTACCGAGACCCCGCTAACCGACCGAGCCGAATTCCGCATCTTCGCTGGAGTTCAGGTAAGTGCGGAAATGTGTAGGCCCAAAACAGCTGAGTGGAAAACGCTTTATCAAAACAGCTTTCGGCCGTAAGAATAAGCAGCTAAGATCGCCGAAACTTAGTTGAATGATATTAAAGGATAATTATCGCATGAACAGCTAAAATCAATGCAACAAGAATAAGAGAACAAGCGAGAGACTCGTAGATTTTTAAAGTGGTTCGGATACACGGATCCTACGCCCACCGTCCCCGAAAGATCGGAGGCTATTTATTATACCGAGTTAGTCTCGCCGCCTTGTACACGTGACAAAGCCGCGTCTTGAAATTTATACCGAGCAAGTCTCGCTTACAAAGGTATCAAACCAAGCGCTTTGACTAACTCTCCAACTATGAAGGAGTCCTTTTACAATAAGGATCGTGTTCAAGGATGAACTCCTTCGCCTAAGCTATGGATATAATCGGCTGAGCTTAGTGGTTAGAGGGATAGGGAACGAGAGTGTTGCTTCTAGAACGACGAACAAGCTGAGTTAAGCTTTGAGTTCGTGTAACGTCGTTTGATACTAGAGGCTTTGTATATCGGTTCAACTTGGTTCCCTAAGAGCTAGATTGTAGTTTTTCGCCGGAGAAGTGTTCTTCGAGTTCTTGCGAAGACTTAAGGCTTTTCGGTTTTGCTCGCTTCAATGCTCGTGTGTTTGTTCTCTTGCTTGTACGCATTCTCGTGTGTTTTTTTTTTTTCGTGTGTTTCAAATCTTGAATCATCCCTCTATTTATAGAGAAGAGATTAGGAAAGATCCGTTGGAGACGATGATCCCTTTATCTCACTCTTTTGGTAGCTAACGACTCTTTTTGAAATATGGTGACGGTGTCCTTTCCCTCCTTTTCTCGGGAAGGTTGTTGACTTGCGCTTTAGTAGGTATGGGACAGTGTCCGCTTGTCATTCGTCGAGGTTTACAAAGCAAGCTGAGACAGAAAAACTTCGAGGCATACCGAAGTTGACTTCTCTCTTCCTCGTATTTGACTATACCGATTGTCATTCAAAAGATCTCGACGCTCGTAAGACCGTCCGCCGTTGCCGAGTCCGATCTTCGATTCCGCAGCAAATATGCCGAGACGGCTTTACCGAAGATCAGCCCGAGTACAAATGAACTACTCCCCGCCGGAGTTCGCTTCTACCGACTCTATTCCGCATATCGCTCCCGCCGAGTCCAAGATTCACCGAGTCTTCTACATCTGGTGCTGAGGCTGATAATCTACTGAACGCCTGAACCAGAGCAGAGTGTCTACTGAGTCTGAACCCTCAGAGACAAATGCAATTACAACGAAATGGTTCACCAATCAAGATAGGGTTTTGGGATCTTCATAGATTCACTCAGAGCATAAGCCTACTGAGCGCGTATCAGTATAGAAGATAGAATCATTTCCCATTAAGTATTACAGTGCTGAGGATCGAATCATCACCCAACAATTTCCCCCTATTTGATGATGCCAAAACCTAACACCATCTATGCTAACTAACACTAAACTACTCAGAAACAGAGCTCCTTACAATTTTACAAGTAGGTTCAATGGAGTTGTTCTTCAAGTTTTAGACATCAAGGGAGCAAAGCAGGGAGTCAGAATATAGAGACTAAGTATATCCCTATCTTAACAATTTCCCTTATTACAAGGAAGCAATTTCCCTTTATATCACAATAACTAGTCTATCAGAATCTCAGCAGCTACTGACAAAGAATATACACAGTGAGTGTGTGAGTTAGTAATCACTTCAGTGATTCTGAGTGTTAAGTATAAAACAAAACATGGCTTATATAGACAATAAGATATTGTCGAAGCCAAAAGATATATATATATATATATATATATATATATATATATATATATATATATATATATAATGTGAGAAAGTTTAGTACATTACATCTCTTTCTAAGCTAAGAAAGTTAAAGAAGAATCTAAGATCTAGGAGCGCTTGTACTGCTCCATCCTATCCTTGAAATCTTGCGATTGATTCTCTGGAAGGGGCAACCATACATATGGTAGGTAAACTTCCTCGCCTTCGTAAATTCAAAGAAAGTCTCGACGGCTCGTCTTCTTCGAGAGATCCGGCTCGGGCAAAGATCCTTTACTTCTTTTTCAATCACACCATAGTGAATAGAATCATCAAGTCTTCTTGGTGGTGGTAGAATTCCGGGGTTCGTGGACTCTGACTTCAATATTCTCTTTCACAAAGATTCTCGCATGTAGACATACAAGTCGTTCAGCCCTTATCATCCATTCAACATGGGCACGCCCTTTGCCTTGTCCGACCGTAAATCTCCAAAAATAATTCCTCTTGATGAACTCTATCTTCAAGTGACTCCCATCTCTCGAGTGTACCGAGCCGGCATCCACTCACGCCCTGGCCATCTATGTATCTTCGGATCCGTTGGTTTCCCGAACTTCCTATATCCGTATGGAATGTCGCTTTGGAAGGAACCCTCGCCCCGGCTTCTTGTTCGCCTGACTCGAGTGCTTCTAAGTCTACCATACGGATTCTCTCTCTAGCAGCTTCAATCTGTCTCGCCTCTTCTCCTCTGTATAGGTACCGATCCATCTGAGCAAAGATGGCTTCTATCTCAGCAGTGTCCTTCTGTTGTTGTTGCTGCTCCCTATCATCATCACCTTGAAGTATCAGCTTTCTGGGAGGCAACCTAGTCGTTGTTGACTTCTTTCCACCGCGAGCTTGGGCCTTTGTCTTTCCTTTTGCGCGCTTTAGGCTTGTTGGTCGCTTCAGCTTCGGCTATCTCCCTAGCCAACCTTTCATCGGCTGCTATCTGAGCATCCTCCTCCTTAGTCTTCTTGGAGGGAGGGGTGGGGAGTTTTAAGATCTTCTTACCTTTTCCTTCAACTGGAAGTGGGAGAGGCGCCTCTTCCTCTTCGTATCCCGCTCCTCAAAGATACTCAAAGAACCCCTTTGATTATGCTCTGCAGAGGAGCTCGGGGTCGCCTCGAGCTGCTTGTTCCCTAGATCCCGAGCCACTGGGCCGCCCCCCCCGCGAGATTCCAACCGAGACACCCCGGGCCTCACCAATGCCGGTTCGCAGGGAGCAATTGTCCGAACCGAGCTTGCTCCTTCTATCGACCTTGTCTTCTTCGAAGAGTTCAAGCACTCGCTCCTCGGGTCTTTTGAGCTTTCTCTTCCCCTTAGATTTACCCTCCCGGGATTTCTTAGGTACAGCTTGTCCTGGGACTTCTTTTCCCCCCTTTTGGCATCAACAATTCCAACCAGTGGTAGGAGCTAGTACCTTGGTGTTCGTAGCTTTTGACGAGGCCGACACTTATTAAGTCCGGAGTGGATTTTAGTCGCCGCCTCGTGCAGCTCATTCTTCTCGCACCGCTCATCCTTGTATAATTTGTGAGAATGGTCACCGCGGCCTTGAACTCGCTCAGCCTTGGCCTCAACCTTATATTCCAAGGCCGTCCGGATAGAGCCGAGTCCGAGCTCATGGGCCTCGGGATATGGTTGTGACAGCATTTAGTATGAGAGTTTTGGGTGGCCCGGAATTTGTCAAATAGTTGATTCTCGCCTTCCCGAACTGCCTCTTAGCCGAACCTCGACCCGCTCTTCGCTAGCCGCGTTCGTATATAACGGTGGAGATATCAAGGGCGGCCGATGATGCCACCGAGGTCCTCGCCCCGAATCTTTGCGCTAGCGGCTTGGGCGCCTCTTTCCACACTTTGTGGATCGCTGGCAAGGGCACGCTTCGTGTCCCTTGGCTTCTAAGAGCCTTCGCTATCGCCTCGGATCGCCGGCCTTTAGTGGCCGGGCGCTACTTCGAACTTAGATTCAAGCAAGAGTTGTTCGAAGTACCACCGCCGACTTCTCAGAGCAAGGATTGTGAGAGGAAGCTCAACCCGAGTAGAGGTATCCTTGTCCCGGTGAGTCCCTCATCGGCTTCTCGTGGCCTCGAATCACGGAGCGGGTCCCGACCATCGTGGTCGATCCATCCGGAGGAGCCGAGCGCCGACCTACCGACGGCCATTCAAGAGGCCAACATTGCCGCCCTTAGGTCCTCCGTGAGTGCCAAGGTCGCCAGGCCGTGAGTAGCCTATCCGCCGCCTTATGATCGCCCTCCTCTTCATGCAGCTGCTCGCAGTGTAGTGAAGAATGAGGCGTAGCCGATCGGGCCACTCCCTAGAACCTCGTAAGCATATGGAGTCCGGCCTATTTGGCAATAGTCACCGATCGTGGTGGCCGTAAATCTCCGTATATGCTCGCAATCTCCCTAATGCTTGAGATAGGATAGCCGAAGCTTCCATTCCGACGCATTCTCGTTCGTATGCCGTCTCCGAATCTTCAATGCCTATCTGAGACGTCTGCGTTTCTTAGAAGAAGGCGGACTGCCGAGTGGTGGAACGCCAAGGGGGCCGTCCTGTGGTTTCCGTGTCACCACTGATCGCCGGGCTTGGAACCCATTGGTCCTATTCTACTGCCTATTCAGTGGAGACGGCCCTCTCCACTGACTGAGTCTTTTCTGAGGACTCTGACTCATCAACCACCTGCTTGTTCAGTGGAGATGGCTTTACTGAAGATCAGCTCTAAGTACAAAGCGAACTACTCCCGCCGATCCCGCCTATCGACTCTATTCGCATATCGCTCCCGCCGAGTCCAAGATTCTACCGAGTCTTCTACATCCGGTGCCGAGGCCGATAACCTACCAACGCCTGAACCAGAGCAGAGTGTCTACTGAGTCTGAACCCCTAGAGACAAATACAATTACAACGAAATGGTTCACCAATCAAGATAGGGTTTTGGGATCTTCAAATCTTCACAGATTCACTCAGATAATAAGCCTACTGAGCGCATATCAGTATGGAAGATAGAATCATTTCCCACTAAGTATTACAGTGCTAAGGATAGAATCATCACCCAACACATCTCGTATGGAGAACTGGATTCTGAGTTATTGCAATAGCACTGGTGGAGTCATAGTAGATGGGCACTTCATCCTGAATTATACCATAGTCTCTCAGTTGTTGTCGAAGCTAAAGGATCTGGGCACAACAACTTCCAACAGCCATGTACTCAGCTTCAGTAGTGGACGTTGCCACTGAATGCTGTTTCTTTGAAAACCAAGATATTAGCTTGCTGCCTAGGAACTGACACGTTCCAGAAGTTGACTTTCGATCTATCTTGCATCCTGCATAATCAGCATCAGAATAACCTGTCACTATTAGATAATCATCAGCAGGATACCATAACCCCACGTCAAGTGTTCCTTTTAGATATCGTAGAATCTTCTTTGCTGAGTCTAGATGACTTCGCTTGGGATCCGCTTGAAATCTTGCACATACACCTAAAGCATAAGTTATATCAGGTCGGCTAGCTGTTAAGTATAATAAAAAACCATTAATAGCTCTATAATCAGTAGAGTTAACAGAAGCTCCCTCTTTATCTAGATCGATTTTGAAATTCGTATTCATGGGGATTTTAACTGGTTTGCTCGAGTCGCAGCCAAATCTTTTTAGGAGATCTCAAGTGTACTTGGCTTGATTGATGAAAATTCCTTTAGGTGATTGCTTTACTTGAAATCCAAGGAAATAGTTCATCTCTCCCATCATGGACATCTCAAATTTCTCCTTCATCATTTTCTCGAATTGTTGACATAGTCACGTTTCTGCAACCGAAAATGATGTCGTCCACGTAGATTTGCACCAGTAGGATGTCATCTCCTGAGTTTATGTTGAACAAGGTGCGATCTACTGTCCCCTTCTGAAAACCTTTCTGAAGTAGAAAGTCTGATAGGGTATCGTACCAAGCACTGGGTGCTTGTTTTAACCCATATAGAGCTTTCCGAAGTCTGTACACCTGATGTCCCTGCTGAAAGCTGGGCGGTTGTTCCACGTAGACTTCTTCCTTCAGCACGCCATTCAGAAAAGCTGACTTTACATCCATTTGATATACTTTGAATCCTTGATGCGTTGCATAAGCTAGGAAGAGACGAATGGCTTCCAATCTGGCGACTGGAGCGAATGTTTCATCAAAGTCGATTCCCTCTGCTTGACAATATCCCTTGGCAACTAGTCTAGCTTTGTTTCTGACAATGACATTGTTTTCATCACGCTTGTTTTTGAAGACCCACTTAGTACCAATCACATGCTGATGTCTAGGTCTATCAACAAGCTCCCAAACTTCATTTCTAACGATCTGGTTCAGCTCTTCTTGCATGGCGATGATCCAGTCGGCATCATTGAGTGCGTCCTCTATTGACTGAGGTTCTTCTGTGGACAAGAAACAAGAATAGAGTGAGCTTTCTCCTTGACTTAATCTAGATCTTGTCCTTATAGTTGCTGATGGATCTCCAATAATAAGATCTGAAGAATGAGCGCCAAGCCATGAACGTCTCGAGTCCGCTTCTTCATCTCGATACTACTTTTGCACAACGTAGGGTGTGTTAGGCATTTCGCTTGTACCGCTTTCGTGATCGCATTAGTTCAAGAAGAAGAAGGCTAGGATCTACCGAGTTTCCGTGTTCGTGGGCATTTAGCTCAGAACACTATTTGTTCCCCCCGAGTTTATATTCTCGCAGAGGTTTCACTACCACCGGGGCTTCCTCATCGACCGTTGTTACCCGTTGTTGATTATGCTCAGCAGAATCAACCAGTGCCGGCTACATCGCTTGCGGGCCGAGTCCGAATTTCTTCATCGTATGACTCATCATCCCAACAATGCCGGATCTTTTCGCCTTTGTCGCTTAGTGTGAGATCCCGTAGCTTGCCGCCGACATCTTCGCATTTGTCTTTGTAGTTTTCCCCCGTTCTTAGTAACAAACTCATCAAAAACAACATGAGGGCTTTCCTCCACGCAAAGGGTCCGATAGTTAAAGACTCAAGGCTTTACCGACTCGAGAGTATCCTAAGAATACTCCTTGATCGGATTTGCTATCAAAGATCTTCAACCGATCTTTCCCATTATTGTGAATAAAGCACTGACAACCAAAAATTTGAAAATGAGAAATAGAAGGAATTCTCCCTTTCCATAATTCGTATGGTGTCTTCATGTGTTGCATGTGTAAGTAGTGAGCGATTCTCGAGTGTAGCAAAGTGCGGTGCCGTAGCATCCGCCCGTAACTTTGAGGGTAGTCCGTAGTCCGCTAGGAGCATTCTTGCCGCTTCTTTAAGTATTCTCGTTTTTGCGTCAAAGCAAGTCCGTTCGCTAAGGGGGTGCGAGCCGCTGATGTCTCGTGCTTAATTCCCTCCTTTTCGCAAAGCACTTTAACTACCGAGTTGAGAAATTATGTTCCTCTCGTCTCGAGCGAATTCTTTATATCTTGATGTCCTTTTCCACACCGAGCTTTTTCGCAGTTTGGGCAACTCGGCCTGACATCGTATTTGTCGAGCTATGAAGATGACCCATGTATATCTCGAGTAGTCGCCAATAACGATGAGGGCATACTTCTTGCCTCTTATAGTCACCGGAGAAACCGCCCGAATAAGTCCATGTGTAGTACTGAAGGATTCCATCAGCGGAAGGTGACGGAACGGGCGGATTGCTACTCTTTGTCCGCTTTCCCTTCAAACATGCTTCATAATTCCCCGCCCTTTGATAAACGATTCATCGGGCAGCCTCTCCGACTTTAGAGTTCTTGGCTAGCTTGTTCATAGTCTTGAAGTTTAGGTGGCCGAGTCTCTGTGCCACGAACCCATCCCGCCTTGTCACTAGATTTAGTCTCGGCGAGTAAGCAAGCCTCAGTGTTATGCGGTTTTCCAGCCTGCAACGTATATATTCTTCCTCCGCGAACCCGATAACACCGTTTTCCCCGTAGATTTATCAATAATATCACGTAAAACCAAGATCAAAGATAACTCTATTCGATTGTCACGTAATTGACTCGACAGAAGGAGATTATGTTGAAGTCCTTCAACATATGTTACTCTTGAACCGAGGTAGTCCCAATATTCAAGTGTTCCCGTATCCCCTTGTATAGCCTTTTTTGGAGTTGTCACCTAACTCACCTCGGGACCATCTTCCCGTATATAGTTGGTCGCAGGTGCTCTTTTGATAAGTCATGTGTCTCGAGCACCGCCGTTCACAATCCAAGGGTCCTTATGCACCCGCAAAAAGTAAAACATTTTTAGGTACCCTTTGGTTCAAGCCTGGGTCCTTACATGTTAGCGGGTGATTTCGAACCCGGATTCGCCTAGGGACCTTAGAAGTCTCGAGACTTCTTCTTTCGAACCTTGTCGGCTTTCCTCTCCACAGGACTCGGAGATACTGACTTTCTGATGATTTTTGGTTTAGGAGCTTTCTTCTTCTGAGGCTTTGCGCTCCTCCTGACCCTAGGCTCATAAGTACTACGAACCATATTGAGCCGGGATGTTCATACAAATGGTTCCTTGTAATGCTCGCCCACCCCGACCTTATTGGTTCCCCCTGAGTTTGATCGTGGTGTCCTCGGGCTGGAACCTTTGGTCAGCTGTTTCTTGTTGCTCGGCTGAGGTGCAACTATCTTATGTTTATTCTTCATCTGAGGTGTTGAAGTGGAAGCTATCAGCCAGCAGTTCTGAGCTCTTTGAAGTGGAAGCTTCATGAGTATAGCGAAGTCCTTCTTTCATGACCGTCGGCTCTTGCGCTATAAGCATACTTTCCAACTTCTCCTTAGCTCCTAAGTACGCTCACCATCGGGCTTCGCCAAACTTCATCACTTCTTCGAGGCGACTCATAATCCTTTTCAACTTTTGCGAGCTTCCGACCGAGTCGGGCTATCTCGCATCTTTCTCGAACTGTCCTTGGTCGAACCGATATCCGAGTTTCTTGAAGCTAAGACTTAGTCATAAGAGATTTAATCTCTTCCTCGAGTTTCACAACAAGATTCTCGGTATTCGCAGAGACCCGATAATCGAAGAAAGTCTCCGATTCTCACCTCTTACCTATTCTCGGTTCCCGAACGGTTCCCGTCGAACTCTCTCGCTCGCCCAAATCCCGCTCCTCTAGTAGATCATCGTAGGCTTGTACCACATCTAGAGGCTCATCTCGTGTCCGAGTACGTGTCGTGTGTGCTATGAGAAGAAGAGGTTAAATTAAGTTTAGAATTTACCTCACCTCTTCTCCTGCCATCGACAATATTCTCGCATTTTCTTCAGATCTCGTTTCTCCGATCTCAACGGCAACAATGCAGCCTTCATCTTCGAAGAATACATGAATGTATCTTCCTCGATTGAGTCATCTGGATATCTCTCCCGGCTATGTAGGCCTCGCCTCCTACAGTAAATTTCTCGAGTCCGGCTCGCCGTTCCGCTCTTTGAGCACCGAGAGTTCGGGACATTCATACCGATAGTGTCCCTCCTTCTTGCAATGTAATGCATGCATGATCCGCCGCTTTTTCCACCGAATCTTTGGATGGACTCGCAAAGAAGTTCCGTGTTCCTACAAATAAGAGGAAGGTTTAGATTCTTCCCTTTTTCGAAAATCTTTCTTACCCGAGGGAGAATCTCTCGTTGTATTTCTTCACCTTTCTCGACTCTCTCCTTTTCTCTTTGATATTTGAGAGCCATAAGCGCAAGGGGTCGGGCAGCGTATGTCTCGTGAGAACTTTGTTTCGCCGCAGCCACGCTTTGCCGGAAGAAATGGGTTTGATTCCAGTTTTGCTGACTGTTGCTTTAAAAGCATGGTCAATCTGAGTGTAAGCTGAAGCACTGGAACATCGTTGGGGTAGGTTGTGCTCAAATTCCTCTGTTTTTAATTATGAAGAGATAACATCAGGAGTTAGAGCATTAAGATCAGAGCGACGTAAATAAGTAGCAAATGGAAGCCACTTCTGTCGAGGTAGAGCTCTTAAGATCTTGGTGTTCATTTCTTTGTTGGTGAACATCCTCCCCAGCGCGTTGATCACATTGACTTGGTTTGTGAATCTGACGCTTAGCTCGTTAATGGTCTCACTGGGCTCCATGGCAAACGCGTCGAACTTTTGTAGCTCTAATTCGAGCTTGTTCTCTTTGTTCTACGGGGTTCCTTGGCTCAATACAGCTAGGGCATCCCAAAGTTCTTTTGTCGTCTTGTAGTCTTGCACCCTCCCGAGGTGAGAGTCACTGAGTGTAGTCAGGACTGCATTACGCGCAACTCGGTCGAGGTTGTGCAGCTTTTTCTCTTCTGGTGTGAAGGCTGGTTTTTCTTTAGCGACCTTAGCGCCAGTCTGCGCTCCTACGCCTCCCACAGCGGCAAATTGTACACTATCGATCATGGGAATAATGGGTCCTGTCTCAAGGACGTCCATCATGCTGTCATGTAGTGAGGTAAGGTGTGCCTCCATTCTCACACGCCATACCGTGTAGTTCTCTATTGAGAACATCGGTACCATCCGAATACCTGACATATCAGACATTATGGGTAAGAGTATAAGGATGTATGAAGAGATGCTTGCGCTAAAAAAACGCTTTCCGACTGCTCTGTAAGACCGCATTTCGTAACCGGCTATTCAAAAGAACACCGTGAGCTCGATACCAATTGTTGGTCCGAGACGATAGTCGTGTGTAGAGGGGGGGAGGGGTGAATACACCCGATCACGCTTTTTCTCGTAACGCGGAGGACACCGAATACACCTTCGATCGCGGGTCGGAGTGTCCCAACCATTGAGCTCTCCTACCGACTTTTGTCAAGATTCTGAAACTCGCCTGAGACATTGTGCGGAAAAAGAGTGTGGGGCCCGAGATTCGTCTCAGTTTGAAAACTTGATTTTCACAAATCAAGTAATTTGGCTAGTGCGCTTTGAGAATACATTTTATGCAAAGATATGATTTTTAATCAGTTTGTATGCAATGCAATATAACAGTAAATAACACAAGCAATTTTTAATGTGGTTCTGATACGCAAGATCCTACGTCCACGGCCCCGCCGAACAGAGTTCTTGTTGATTTATCTCGAGCAAGTCTCAAAGAAGGAATCTCGGCACCGGATGCACTCTTCTAAGTTATAGTCCTTAGCGACTTTACAAATCAAACCGAAGTTTGAAAGGGAGGGGATAATCTCCAACTAGGAAGGAGTTCTTACAATAAGAATAATCACTAAAAGTGAACTCCTTTTCGAATTTCTAAGCTATAAATTTGGCAATGAGCTTAGCTAGAGAAGAGGGATCTAAAGAACTCTAGAGAGAAGAACTAATGATATTCTATTGGGCAAGTTCTTCGCTGGATTGATCTTGAATGCGCTAGAGTTGTTCCAAAGCTAGAGCGTTTTTCCCTTGATATCCCGTGGTGAAGCTCGGATTTCTTCTCTATTTATAATTGTGAGCAGGCATATGTCCGTTGGAGAAGACGATGCCATGTGTCACAAGCTTCTAAAGAAAACGGCCATAAATTCGAATTGTTGCAAAGCAGAAGTTGTTGGACACCGTACATGTGAGCAGCCTTTAGTTGGTCGAGCAGCATAAAGCGTTGCTCGGCTTCTCATCGGGTCGAGGTTTGTGGTAGGTGAGATTGTGTCGACATCGGAGTCGACTCTCTCAAATCCTCATATATCTTCTCGCCGACTTTCGAAATGACTTTAGCGGCCGAGTCGTTTTCTATCTGACACAAGAGACTTTAAGCGCCGTCTTCTTCGTCCGAGTCGGCCGACAAGAGATATTTACTTGAGTATGGTCACCGATGATCGCAAGGTACCGAGCTTGCATATAGTTCTTCTCGCCGATGTCTCGTCACCGATGAGATGTCTTCTACCGAGGCGAAGATCACCGACGACTTAAGAACGCAAGCAATTACACCGATGACGTGGGGTTTTGGAAGGTAACTTCGACGTAAGATCAATCCAACAATTTACCCCGCACAGACTTAGACAAAAAGATAGATAATAAAAACAACCAAATTCTATACATCATCTAGTCCTATCAAGACACTACAGTACTGATATCAGCTGGGTTTTGGGATCTTCAATTCTATAGTACTACTATGATTTCCCCCAATATTATTTTAACCACTAATAGCTGAATACCATCTACTGACTCATAACCCAACAACAGTAAAGGGAACTGTCAGGCCGTTGCTGAGTCTGACCAGGGGTTCAGTAGTATACTCCTCCTGAGTCCAACTCTACTGAAGGTCGACTCTGAGTTCAGTAAGCTGCTCCTACTGAGTCTAGTTCTACTGACTCTTTCAGTATGCTGCTCCTGCTGAGTCCAGCACTACTGAATCTGAACACCTCTAATTATGCTGCTCCTGCTGAGTCCAGTACTACTGAGTCTTTACTCCATGGTATTGAGACGGATAGTCTACTGAGATTCAACAGACAAAACTTCTGAGCTTGGACCATGCTGAAGGCAAGTTTACTGAGTCTGAAACTCTCAGAGACCAAGGCATTACAAATACTAAGGAATGGTTCACCAATCAAATTAAGGCTTTGGGATCAGCCAAATCTTCTAAATAATCTACCGCTGAATCATCTCCCAACAATTTCCCCCTATTTGATGATGCCATAACCTAGTACTATCAACTAACACTATAAACTATCAGGTATAAAACTCCTTACAAATATTACAAGAAGAATCAGTGGAGTTGTACTTCTAGTTCTAATCTATTGAGGACCGTTAGGAGTTTACATAATATCTCATTAAAACAAATTCTCCCAACACAATTCCTCCAAGACAATAATCAAAACTAGCAACAGCAGACAAACACGTATAAGCAAATGAATGTGTGAGTCAGTAATCACTTAGGTGATTCTAAGTGTTAAATTAAATAAAATGGGCCATGGAGACAATGAGATGTTGTCAGGCCAAGCAACAAAGATGTATATATATATATATATAATAGGTTCAGTACAGATACATCTCTTTCTACACTATGAAAACAAAAACAGAGAGGACCTAACACGACTATCTCCTGAAGCGCTGAATCCTTGCCTTAAAGTCTTTTGATTTCTCTTCAGGCAGAGGGAGTCCATGAAGGAAATAGGATGGGAAGATCGATTACCTTCCTCCTTCGTATGTTGTTGCAGGTCTGATTGTTGCTCGTATGTCAGATCTTCTGATCTGTGTCCCGGCCTTTTTCTTCCTCTAGGTGGTCAGAGAACTGAAGAAAATAAGATTTTTGTCTCTCTCTCAAAAACGCGTGCGTTAATGTGAAATATATGTATCTCTTTATGAACAGAATATTCATATATATAGGCTTCAAAAGCCAATATAATATTAATATTTATAGCCCATTAATTTAATTATATCCCTAATGGACTTCTACACAATTAGCCCATAATATATTTAATTAATCTATTGGGCTACTGTCACACCCCAATTCCCGAGGGAATGCATTAAAGCCAGAGTGCGATCAGGGGTTGGAGAAAAGAAGAATGAAAGGAAGGAGAAATAAATAAACTAAAATACATTATGAAAAAAGCGAGTATTTAAAAGAACAACTCACCACGAAGATGAAATATAACAGAACAAAGATAATTCACATACTAGTATTTACGAGTTCAAAGTATGACTCGAAACAGATCGGGTCATGGCAAACTGATAGCAAAAGGGTAAAGGTACATCAAAAG
The DNA here is from genome assembly GCA_028984105.1 of Lavandula angustifolia. Taxonomy (NCBI): domain Eukaryota; kingdom Viridiplantae; phylum Streptophyta; class Magnoliopsida; order Lamiales; family Lamiaceae; genus Lavandula; species Lavandula angustifolia. The sequence continues at coordinate 6,138,115 of CM054806.1, read as the reverse complement.
CATCGTTAACTATATACAAGACCAGGTTCAGTGTGCTCATTAGAAGAAAACGAGCTAAAACGAAAGATGTGGTTATATATAACAAAACCCATGCCTCAGCTCTGCCCGTCTTCACTAGCCCCTCAACCTGAAAACATTTGAAAATATTTGGGAATGAGCACTAGTGTACTCAGTGGGTGAAACCGTTTATAAATATTTCACAATAAGTTTATCCATGCATAAACCATGTGACTTGGAATGTTTAAAAATAAAAGCCACTTCCAAACATACAAATATTCGCTTACTTGTGGCGCGCGCTGTCACGTTCTACCGTTACTCTTACTTTACCTCCTTCCTTTCGGACTTTGGGCTACAACCCAGTGAGTCCCATAAACATCTGATCTCGGGTCTTCACCCAAAGATCCCAACCGTTAGACTTAAAGCCAAAGCCCATAGGTCCTGTGTCCCTTGGTTAGCACACAATGGAGATCAACCCATTGCACTACTAACAATGGTGTACACAATTCTCACTAGCGTGTTAGGCTAGTCAAGAATCTCGATCGATTAATTCAGAGCATTAAACAAGTAGAACACACAACAATATTTTCATGGATAAACATACATTTCATAGAGCTCAATAACTCAAAATAGTTTTGAGAAAGTAAAACCCGCCTCGTTCTTATGTATTGAATTAACTCGCTTTAGTAGACCAAGTGCTACTCCGTTTCCTTCAAAGATCTTTGCTCAAAATTCTTGGACTACGTGTAGATTTTGTGTTTCAAGCAAATAAGAGACCCACCTTGCCTATTTATAGAAAAAAATAAACCGCCTCTAGTTACCTTACTTTCTTTCCTTCTTATTATATATATTATTTCCACTTCTTGCATGAGAAGACAAGGACACGTAGAGCCACATGAAGATGTGAAAATCCTTTAGGAATCATAACTATAGATATTATAGTAATTACATAAATTAATAAGTTGTCAGCTTATCTACTCCACTGCCACTTCATGCAAATATGTGAAAAGGGGAGAGATTTTATCTTATTCAAAAGATCTACCTACCTTATCTTATTTACTCCCTTTCCTTTAAATAACAATATATATATAATATGCCTTACGTATATAAGTTTTCTTAGTAGTGGTACATTGTCATGCTTCCTCCACCGCCTTACATTCATTCCAATACGTATCACAATCATATAATAATATTATAGAGTACATATAATGGATACAATACTATCCATAACATATATTATAAAATTTATACTCCAAAAATACATATAATTTTTTAGGCTTAGTGATTAATTGGGTAACGAGGATATCTTAAGTCATTTATCCATTTAAAAAAAATTTGATATTAGGCATATCCACATATTTTATTTAGCCAAACCTAGAGATGGCAATTGGAATCGGAGCCGTCGGACCCGACCTGCCCCGTCCCGTGATGGGGCGGGTAATACCCAGACCTGTAGAAGTACGGGGCGGGCTTGGACCCAACCCGCGTGGGTCCGGGACGGGTTCGGGTCCAATTTCTCTACCCGCCCCGCCCCACCCAGCCCCATTTTAGACCCTCATTATTAATTTTTTTTATTAATTTTATTATGCTATCTTAATTTATGTTATTTGAATTTTCTTGTTCTTCAATTCACACTCTTAGGTATTAATAGCTGACAACTATAATAAGAAAATCCAAACAAAAAGGTTTCCACTTACTAGGGTTATCACATCTACTAACATTTATCAATTAATTGGCCCAGCCAATTAATTCCAGATAAATAACATTATTAAATAATGTAAAAATACATTAATCTATTAATATAGATTTCTGAGAGACAATAGATAACTAGGCAACTAATTGGGCCAGATCAGGGATCTAATACAAGAAATAAAGCATGACCTCAAATTAATTAATTATCTATGCTCATCCCAAAGCAAAATTAATTAATAAACACAGATTCATTCCACTAGAGAATCCGTGCTGACTTACCCCTTTATCCCAAATTGAGCAAGGGCTTGTATTTTAGACTTAATCGATCTCCATATTTAAGATAGAAATATCCGTTAATTAATTAAATTCACTGACATTTTAAATTAATTAACATCTTATTATATTCCTGAGTAGTACCACTCGACCTTATTAACACACCTGAACTTAATCAACCGGCCGGGTTTAGTGTGCTAATCCTTACGAGTTCCTTAGGGGATATTGTTGGGAGATGATTCAGCAGTAGATTGTTTAGATGTTTAGAAGATTTGGCTGATCTCAAAACCCTAATTTTATTGGTGAACCATTTCGTTGTAATTGTAACGCCTTAGTCTCTGAGAGTTTCGCACTCGCAGACTCGCCTTCGCATGGTCCAGCTCGTAGTTCCGTTTGCCGATCCTTCGCAGACTATCCGCCCCGCACCATGGGAGTGAAGACTCGTAGTACCGGACTCAGCAGAGCAAAGATACCGAGAGGTGTTCGTATTCGTAAGTGTTGGACTCAAGCAGAGCAAAGATAACGAAAGGAGTGAGTAGAACTGATCGAGCAAGAGCAAGCCACCGAACTCGTAGTCGACCTTTAGTAGAGTTGGACTCAAAGAGAGTATACTATCAACCCCCGGTCGACTCAAGAACGGCCCGACGCTTTCTTGATTGTTAGATAATCTTCTATGTTAAATCAGTAGAGTTGTCCGATGTTGTTCACATCAGAGAAGTCAGCTTCAGTATTTGCATAGAAGTTTGTATGTCTCAACTACTTTCTACGCCTTGACCAATGACAAGCAGCCAACTGTCAAAGTTCTGGTAAAAGCTGCAAGTCAACAACTTTCCGGAAATGGAGGAAAAGACTCTGCAAGATTCCTTAAAAGAGCCGTTAGCTACCCAAAGAGAGTGACACGTGGATCATTCGTCTCCAACGAATCTATCCACCGCTCACCTCTATAAATAAAGGGAAAATCAAATTAAAGAACCACACAGAAAGAACGAGCGATTACGAGCAATAAATGAACAAGTTACAAGCTTTCCATAAGAACTTCAGAGAAACACTCAACGCGAAAGGCGACATCTTCGCTCTAGCGAACCAAGCTGAATAGAATCAAAAGCCTCTAGTATCCAAGTGATCGAACACGAACCCAGAGATTATTCCTCATTGTTCATCACTCAAGAAGCCACCTTCTTGTTCCATTCCCTCTAACCTAAGCTCCACTAAAATATCCATAGCTTAGACCCGAAGGAGTTCATATCTTGAACTATTCTTATTGTTAAGAACTCCTTCATAGTTGGAGAGTTTGTCAAACTTTATAGTTTGATCTTTGTAAACTGGGACTTGCTTAGTATAATCTTCAAGGCCAGTGTTTGTCCAAGCAGACAAACCAACCGAGACTAACTCAAGATAATAAAATAGCCTCCCCGAACTTTTCTAGACAAAGGGACGTAGGATTGCTTTATATCCGAACCACTTTAAAATCGCTGTGTTCATTTACTGTTTGTTGGGAATTAGGTTCACTATGATAGTTTTGAAGATCCCAAAACCCTAGCTGAATGATGAGCCTTCGATATTGTTATAGCTTAACTGAGTTCACCGTGTTAGGAACTCAGTAGACTAGCTAAAGTTCAACAAGCAGCATTCAAGCAGAAGACCCTTCACTCACCGAAGAACTCGCATCGAAGAAGTCGGGCCTGACCGATATAGACCGATTGAATCCGCACGCACCGCCCTTGTCTCTCGAAGTGTTTCGCACTCGCAGACTTTCCTTCAACACGGTTCGGCCGCAGTTCCGTCCGCCGTTCTTCGCAGACTATTCGCCTCAAAGACCACGGGAGTGAAGACTCGCAGAGCCGGACTCGCAGGGAGCAAAGATACCGAGAGGTGCTCGCAGAACCGGACTTAGCAGAGCAAAGATACCGAATGTAGCCGGCAGAACCGACTCACAGAGCAGCCATCGAACTCGTAGTTAATCTTCGCAAGGAAGACTCAAACAGAAAGTTACCTACCGAATCTAGATCGACTCAACAACGGCTGGTCGGCTTACTTTAACCGACCACGGACTTCGAAGAACAATTCAAGAGAGTTGTCCGAGGTCGTACATCCGAGAAGTCGCCCCGCATCACCTTGAAGTCTGGATAGGTCTCAACCACTCTCTATACCTCGACCAATGACGAGCAGCCAGCTGGCAGAGTCTCCGACATAAAGCTGCAAGTCAACCACTTCTATTAAAGTTAGTGGACTCTACAGAATTCAATAGAGCCGTTTGCTACCCCATAGAGTGACACATGGCATCGTCCTCTCCAATGGACATATGCCTAGGTCACCTCTATAAATAGAGAAGGCTCTTCACGCAGAGAAATGGAGAAAAAAAAGGATGGGAGGTCAATCATGACGATGATGGACATATCCAAGGAACCGAGCTCAACCGAACAAACACTCTAGAAGATTCAAGACATATCCAGAGAAGAACTTAATCTTTCATAGATATATTCTTATAGTTCTTCTCTCTAGAGTTCTATCTCGTTCCCCTTCTCTAATCTAAGCTGATCTTATTGTAATATCCATAGCTTAGACGAAGGAGTTCATATTTTGAACTTGTTCCTTATTGTAAAAGGACTCCTTCATAGTTGGAGAGTTTGTCAAACACTTTAGTTTGATGCCTTTGTAAACTGGGACTTGCTCAATATAATCCCCAAGCCACAGCTTTGTCCTGTGCACAAGCTGACTGAGACTAACTCAGTATAATAAATGGCCTCCTGATCTTTCGAGACAGTGGACTTAGGATCGTGTGATATCCGAACCACTTTAAAATCTATGTGTTGATTTATTGTCACTTTGCTTAATTGTTCACTTGCATAAAACTGACTTTAAATCAAATAGCATAAAAACGGTGTTTTCAGACTTAGACGAATATTCTTTTGGGCCTACTCTTCCGCACTCGAAACCTGATACTCAACTACTGTTCTACTGACTGAATTCAATAGACCGTACTCAGTAGAAGGATTCTCTGGCCACACGTTCAGCAGTACTGATTCAACAGTACTGACTGTCGCGCTCGTTGCTGGACTTTGACTCAGGTGTATTCCACACCTGAAGACTCGTCTTCTCTAGGGACCAACACTATTGCATTGATTTAACTGTTCATACTAAAAATCGTTTTACAAAATCATACAACAGAGTTTCAGCAAAGCTAAAACTGAGTGCACTAACCTAAACATTTTCAAACTCTACTGAATTGGGCCTGCACTATTCCGCACGCTACTGAACTCTTACTGAATGGTACTGACTTCCGACATCGCCGCCCAGCGCACTCGCATAGTCAAATACTTTGTCAACGCGATTCAGAACAACCTTCCTGGTCTACTGAATTTATTCAGCAAGACACTCTCCTGAATTGGACTGTTCGCGTTTTAAGTTGAAAGTTTTCAGGTGTATTCACCCCCCCCTTCTACACCAGAACATTTATCTCGGGACCAACAATTGGTATCAGAGCAGGAGTTCTGTAAGACTCTTGTTATCTGAAATTGGTATACTTGAACGGATCCTAAAAATGTTTTCACTGCATATCATTCTTCATTCATATTACTATCTAACATGTCTGATATGTCAGGAATCAGGATTGTTCCCATGTTCTCAGTAGAGAACTATGGGGTATGGCGTGTCAGAATGGAAGCTCATCTGACTTCCCTCCACGGCAGTATGACAGAGGTCTTGGAAGACGGACCTATCGTACCCATGATCGATAGTGTCGAAGTCCAGGATCCAGCACAAGGAGGAGGAATGTTAACCGGGAAGAAGGTTCCAAAAGACAGAAGCCTTTTCACTCGAGAAGAGAAGAAGCTTCACAATTAGATCGGGTTGCCAGGAATGCCATACTGACCACCTTGAGCGACTCATATTTCAGGAGAGTTCAGGACTGCAAGTCCATCAAAGAACTCTGGGATGCTCTGGCGCTACTGAGTCGGGGGACTCAAAAGATTAAAGCTAACAAGTTAACGCTGGAACTCCAGAAGCTGGAGAGACTGTCTCTTATGCCCGGCGACACAATTGAAGATCTTAATGTCAAATTTACGGATCTCATGAACACCATTAATGGGCTTGGAAAGACGTTCTCTAACCGAGAGATGAATCTCAAAATCTTGAGAGCATTGCCAGACGGACATTGGACTCCCTTTGCTACTTTGCTTAGACATTTTGATATTGATATTGTTTCTCATGATCATATATTTTCAGAATTGAAAGCTGAGGAGTTCGAGTTCGGTCTACCACAGAGGAAGCATCGAGCTGAAGCTGACACTTAGATTGACCATGCTTTTAAAGCATCAGTCAGCACATCAGCTCCAGCAACTAGCAAAGCTGAGCCTTCAACCAGCGACCTACAAGAAGGAAGCTTAGCTAAACGATATGCAAGGCATGCTATCAAATATCAGAAGGAAAAGGAGCGTCGCATAAAACTTTCTAGAGTCATCAGAGACTCAAATAGTTAAGTCTGAATACTCACCTAAGCGCACTCCTGAATCACATACTTCTGAATGCAGGAAACAAGAGGATTCTACACAGTCAAAAGACAGTGAAAACAGAGAAAGAAGAGTCACCTCCTGCTACAACTGCAAGAAGCCAGGACACTACCAGTATGACTGTCCTGAGCTCAGCACAACTGAAAGAGTTGCACAAAAAGCTCAAAGGGAGAAGTTCATCAAGAAACGACAAGCCTATATTGCTGGTGAACTCTCAAACGACTCAAATGAAGTCGATTCCTTCATGGATTCATCAGACGATGAAGCTGCCTTTATGGCCCAAGAGCTTGAAGAAGATATTGAAAAGTGTCTAATGGCAGGAGAAGAGGATGAGGTAAACTCTCACGAACCATTTAACTCTTCTTCACATTGCACACGAGACACTATTTCAGGTGCAGATGAGAATCTGGACGTCGCGATTGGCTATGAAGAACTACTCGATGAGCAGATTCAGATGAGTCTACAGCTTAGTAAGACTCTTCTGAAGTTGGATACCCTGAAAGTGGAGAATCAGAGACTTTCTCATGAGAGTCAGGTCGCTACTGATTAGGAAGGACTTGTTTTGAGACTCAAGGAGGAGATTAACTCTCTGATGGCCAAGTCTCAACAACAAGAAGATCTGATCTCAGTACTGACCAAGGACTTGACTCAGAAGGATACTGAATTGAGTTTACTAAAGCAGAAGTTCTCAGGACTTCAGACCGAGCATGAAACTCTCAAGAAGAGTAACGATGTCTGGAGGAACCTGATGATAGAGCGGTATATGGGAGCCGAGAAAAAGCTTGAGGCTATGCTAGCCAGAGGGACTCGGGTTCAGCCATGGAGCCTCCTCATCTGCCCCCATACGCTCAGAGAATTGGCTGACTCATAGGTTTGTTCAGGGGGAGACGATCAATGCTGAATCACTCAACCCCCTAGCAACGAACAAACAGAAGATGAAGGCACCTATTCCGAACTATCAGAAATCTGACAAGAAGATTAGCTCAAAATCACCCCAGTTCAATCACGGGGGAACTAGCAGAATCAAATGGGCTGATCAGTATGGACCGCCGCAACTGACACATCCTACTCAATATGAGTCGTATTATTATGATCCTATAGTCAGAAGGGGTTCCAAGAGTTAGAAGAAGAAGAAACAGGTCGTTCAGAAGGCTAAGGTCGCAGCCCCACCACTTCGTAAGATCGGACTCCTGAACCAGTAAAGCCTCAGAGTGGAAAGAAACTGTCTGAGACCACCAGGGTCGTAAGACAGATTTGGGTTTCCAAAACTAACGCTTAAGGATCCAAAATCAAAAATAAAGGGCACCTGAATATAATTATGTTTTGTAGGTACACAATGAACCTTGGTACATGGACAACGGATGCTCAAGACACATGACGTACTAGAGGAGTCTACTGAAGAATTATATTACTGAAGAAGGACCCAGAATCGAGTTCGGAGACAATGCAAAAGGCAATACCAGAGACTATGGAACACTCAGTATTGGAACCACCACAGTTCCAAGAGTATCATATGTTGAAGGACTTCAACGTAATCTTCTCTCTATAGTCAATTTTGTGATAACTCGAATAGAGTGATTTTTTACACTGGTTTCTGTGATGTCATTGACAAATCTACAGGGAAAACAGTTTTGTTAGGTTTGCGCAAAAAGAATATATATATATTGCTGAGTGGAAATCTGCAGAACCTAAAGAATGCTTGCTGGCGAAGAACGACAACAGAACGGAGTGGCTCTGGCACAGAAGACTCAGCCATCTCAACTTCAAGACGCTCAACAAGCTAGCTAGAAAAGCTCTAGTGAGATGACTGCCGAATGAAGTGTTCAACAAAGACACTCAGTGCGAGGCGTGTCTGAAGGGAAACCAAACGAAGAAGCAAAATCCACCAGTTCCATCACCTTCCACGGATGGAATCCTTCAGCTCCTGCACTTGGACTTGTTCAGTCCAGTCTCTCCTGTGACGATGACTACTCGCACTATACATGGGTCATATTTATTGCCAATAAGTCTGACGTCCAAACAGAGTTGCCTACGCTTCTGAAAAAGCTCAGTGTCGAGAAGAACACCAAAATCAGAAAGATTCGTTCAGACAGAGGAACATAGTTCCTGAATTCGAAGGTTGAAGAGTTCTGCAAAATTGAAGGAATAGAGCATGAGACGTCTGCGCGCACGCCTCAACAAAATGGGATTGCTGAAAGAAAGAATAAAACACTCAAGGAAGTAGCAAGAACCCTGCTCGCAAACTCAAGACTCCCATCTAAATTCTGGGTAGAAGCAACTGATATTGCATGTTATACTCAGAACAGATCACTACTGAAAAAGCAACTTTACAAGACACCATATGAATTATGGAACGGTAGGAAGCCTTTCTTATCTTATTTCCATATTTTGGGTGTTCGTGCTTTATCTACAATAATGGAAAGGATCAGTTAAAGACTTTTGATAGCAAGTCAGACCAGGGAGTCTTTTTAGGATACTCCCGGGTCAGCAAAGCCTTCAGAATTTTTAACTACCAGACCCTTTGCATGGAGGAAAGCTCTCATGTTGTTTTTAATGAGTTTGCTACTGAAGACAGGAGCAGAAACTCAAATTCAGAATCTGAGGACATCAGTAAACAACCACAGGATCTAAGCTTAAAGGATAATGTTGAAAAGATCTATCTTTGTTGGGATGATGATTCAGAAGAGGAAAATGAAGTCAAGACCACTGAATCACATACATCAACAAACGTAGCCAAACAGATTGATTCTACTGAACATAATAAATCCCAGGCAACTCAGGTCGATGAAGAAACCCAAGTGGTAACTGAGAACTCTACTGAGAATAACAACTCAGGGGGAACAAATGAAGTTCCTGAGCTGAATGCCCCTTAACCTGGTGACTCAGTAGATCCAACTCTTGTCACTGAATTGCTTCAATCTCAAAATAGTACAACTGAAATGCCTAACTCACCTACTATCTTTGTTGAACAAATTTCAGATGAAGAGATAAAATATCGTCGATCGTGGCTGGATACTCACTCTTCAGACCTTATCATTGGAGATCCTTCAGCAAGTGTAAAGACAAGATCCAGATTCTGTCAGGGAGAGAGTGCTCAATATTCCTACTTCTTGTCTACTGAAGAACCTTAGTCAGTTGAGGACGCACTTAAAGATGCTGACTGGATCATTACTATGCAAGAGGAGCTGAATCAGTTCACAAGGAACGACGTATGAGAGCTTGTTGACAGACCCCGACATCAACATGTGATCAGAACTAAATGGGTCTTCAAGAACAAGCGAGACAAAAGCAACGTCATAGTAAGGAACAAAGCTAGACTCGTGGCAAAAGGCTACTGTCAATCCGGGGGGATAGATTTCGATAAAACGTTCGCTCCAGTTGCAAGATTGGAGGCCATCAGACTATTCCTTTCCTAGGCAACACATCAACACTTCAGAGTATATCAGATGGATGTGAAGTCAGCGTTCCTGAACGACGTGCTGAAAGAAGAAGTCTATGTAGAACAGCCTCTCGACTTTCAGTAGGGACATCAAGTTTATAGACTTAGAAAGGCTCTGTACGGGTTAAAACAAACACCCAGGGCTTGGTACGATACCCTGTCTGAGTTTCTTCTTCTGAAAGGTTTTCAGAAAGGCACAATAGACCACACACTATTCAACATTCGTCTAGACGACAACATCTTACTTGTGCAGATTTACGGAGATGACATTATATTCGAAAAAAAGAATTTCATCATGTGTTAGCAGTTTGAGAAAATGATGAAGGAAAAATTCGAAAGGTCGATGATGGAAGAGATGAATTATTTCCTCGGATTTCAAGTTAAACAATCTGAGAAGGGAATGTTCATCAATCAAGGTAAATACACTCGAGACCTCATTAAGAAATTCAGTTTCACATCCGGCAAACCAATAAAGATCCTGATGAACAAGAATATGAAAATCATTCTTGACAAAGAGGGAGTATCAGTATACCATACTGAATTTCACGCAATTATTGGTTCGTTTTTTATCTGACTGCTACTAGACCTGACATAAATTATGTTGTAGGTATCTGCGCTCGATTTCAGGCGAATCCTAAGCAGAGCCACATGGACTCAGCAAAGAAGATTCTCTGCTATCTCAGAGGAATACCTAACATGGGTTTATGGTATCCAGCAGATGATAATGTTGAACTAACTGGTTATTCTGATGCTGACTACGCAGGTTGTAGGATTGACCGAAAATCAACTTCGAGAACTTGTCAGTTCCTCGGCAGTAAGCTCGTCTCATGGTTCTCAAAGAAACAACATTCACTAGCGACGTCAACTACTGAAGCTGAATATATGGCTGTCGAAAGTTGTTGCGCCCAAATCCTTTGGCTGAGACAGCAGCTACGCGACTATGAGTCATTCAGAATGAAGTGCCGATCTACTGCAACAGTTCCAGTGCCATTACAATCACTCAGAATCCTGTTCTTCATACTATATGCAGGCACGTGGACATCTGACACCACTTCATTCATGACCACGTCGAAAATAAGGATATCAGGATGGAGAAGATCCATACTGACCATCAAAGGGCCAATATACTGACCAAGCCTCTAGCTGAAGCCAGATTCACAGAACTTTCAATAGAGCTAGATCTGCTGGACCCTAGTGACTCAAGTCAGTAAGTGGATTCAGGAGGGGAGCATTCACCAAGGGGGAATGTTCACTCTCAGTACTGGACTCATTCAGTATACAGAGATTCAACAACTAACTACACGAGGTATCAGCTGACTACGATGTTCAGCTGACAGGTTTGCGTATCTCTTTCAATAGTTAACCTAGTATTTAATGCTGTTATGATTTTGATTCAGCATAGTATTCAATGCCTTAGAGAATGTCTTTTATCATAAACGGTTTCATTAAATGCACGACATTATATGCTAAGATTGCTGAACTCTGCATTGCATTAAATGCATATCATGTCTACTTACTTCTTAGGCTATATATAACTGTATTTTAACTTAGGCGGCTAAGTTGATCATTACCTTTTATAAAACTGAATCTAGACCGTCTATTCATTAAAGCGGGATTTAAACTGAGCCGTTGATAAAAAACTGTTCATCTTCACGATCATATATATCAACAATTAAACACTGAAACCACCATTTTCACTCTCCTTTAAAACCCTAAAAATCTCTGAGCTTCAGATCTGCCTTGAAGTCTGTTTGTCTCAACTACTTTCTACAGCCTTGACTAATGACGAGCAGCCAGTTGTCCACTTTCTGATTAAAGCTGCAAGTCAACATATTTCTAGAAATGGAGGGAAAAGACTCTGCCAGATTTCTTTGAAAGAGACGTTAGCTACCCAAAAGAGAGTGACACATGGATCATCTTCTCCAATGGATCTTTCCATAACTCACCTTTATAAATAGAGGGAAGAATTCAAATCGAAGCTCACGAACCTAGAAACCAAGAACACACACGAGCGATTACGAGCAAATACCTACCGACTTAAGCTTTCCGCAAGATCTTCAGAGAATTATTTCAAGCGAAAGGCGACATTCTTGCTCAAAGGGAACCAAGCTGAATTAGATTCAAAGCCTCTAGTATCCAAGCGATTGAACACGAACCCAGAGAGATTATTCCTCACTGTTCGTCGCTCTTGAAGCCACTTCCTTGTTCCCTTCCCTCTAACCTAAGCTCAGCTGAACATATCTATAGCTTAGATCGAAGGAGTTCATACCTGAAACGCTTTAGTTTGATTCTTGTAAACTGAGACTTGCTAAGTATAATCTTCAAGACCAGTGTTTGTCTAGTGTACAAACCGACTGAGACTAACTCAGTGTAATAAAATAGCCTCCTGATCTTTTTGGGACAGTGGACGTAGGATTGTTTGATATCCGAACCACTTTAAAATCGCTGTGTTCTGTGTGTTCTGTTTTACTGTTGCATTGATTTATGTTCATACTGAAAATATCTTTCAAAATCATTCAACTGTGTTTCAGCAAAGCTTAAAAGATTGCATTAATATACTTAAACGGTTTTAATAAAAGTGTTTTCTAACTCAACTGAATTGGGCCTACACATTTCCGCACTCTACTGAACTCTTACTGAACGGTACTGAATTCTGACTTCAGTCAGCTAGCTGCCTCAGCAGTCACTTTGCCACGCAATTCAGAATATCTTATTTGGTCTACTGAATTTATTCAGCAAGGCACTCCTGAAAAGGATTGTTCGCGTTTTAAGTTGAGAAAGTTTTCAGGTGTATTCACCCCCCCTCCTACACCTAAACGTTTATCTCGGGACAAACAATTGGTAACAGAGCAGGAGTTCTCTAAGACTTTTGTTATCTGAAACTGGTCTACTTGAACGGATCCTGAAAATGTTTTCACTGCATATCATTCTTCATTCATATCATTATTTACAATGTTTGATATGTCAGGAATCAGGATGGTACCCATGTTCTCAGTAGAGAACTACGGGGTATGGCGAATCAGAATGGAAGCTCATCTGAATTCCCTCCACGACAGCATGACAGAGGTCTTGGAAGAGGGACCTATCGTTCCTATGATTGATAGTGTCGAAGTCCAGGATCCAACACAAGGAGGATGCATGGTGACCGGGAAGAAGATCCCCAAAGAAAGAAGCATCTTCACTCCTGAAGAGAAGAAGCTTCACAATCTAGACCGGGTTGCCAAAAATGCCATACTGACCACCCTGAGTGACTCCTATCTCGGAAGAGTTCAGTACTACAAGTCCGCTAAGGAACTCGGGATGCTCTGGCGTTACTGAGTCGGGGGACTCAGAAGATCAAAGCTAACAAACTAACGCTGGAACATCAGAAGCTGGAGAGACTGTCTCTCATGCCTGGCAACACGATTGAAGATCTCAATGTCTGATTTACGGATCTGATGAACACCATCAATGGGCTGGGAAAGACGTTCTCCAACCGAGAAATAAATCTCAAAATCTTGAGAGCACTGCCGGACTAACATTGGACTCTATTTGCTACATTGCTTAGACATTCTGACCTTGATATTGTTTCTCCTGATCATATATTTTCAGAATTAAAAGCTGAGGAGTTCGAATTCGGCCTACCCCAAAGGAAGCAGCGAGCACAAAAAGCCAGGACACTATCAATACGATTGTCCTGAGCTCAGTGTAGTTGAGAGAGCGGCACAAAAAGCTCGAAGGGTTCATCAAGAAGCGTCAAGCATATATTGCCGGTGAACTCTTAGGTGACTCAGATGAAGTCAACTCCTTCATGGATTCATCAGACGATGAAGCAGCATTCATGGCCTTAGAGCTTGAAGAAGATGCTGCGAAGTGTCTTATGGCAGGAGAAGAGGATGAGGTAAACTCTCATGCACCATTTAACTCCTCTTCACACTGCACACACGACACCATTTCAGATGCAGATGAGAATCTAGACGTCGCGATTGCATATGAAGAACGACTCGACGAGCAGATTCAGATGAGCCTCCAGCTCAGTAAGACCCATCAGGAGAATCAGAGACTTTCTCAAGAGAGTCAGGTTGCTACTGAGTCAGAAGGACTTGTGTTGAGACTCAGGGAGGAGATAAACTCTCTGATGGCCAAGTCTCATCATCAAGAAGATCAGATCTTAGTACTGACCAATGACTTGACTCAGAAGGATTTTGAACTGAGTCTACTGAAGCAAAAGTTCTCAGAACTTCAGACTGAGCATGAAATGCTTAAGAAGAGTGATGATGTTTGGAGGAATCTGATGACAGAGCGATACATGGGAGCTGAGAAAAAGTTTGATGCGATGCTAGCCAACAACAAGCCAAAACATTGCAAGGAGGGACTCGGGTTCAGCCATGGAGCCTCCTAATCAAACCCCATACGCTCAGAGAATCGGCTAACTGATAGGTTTGTTCAAGGGGAGACTATCAATGCTGAGATCCTGAACCCCTTAGCAAAGAACAAACAGAAGATGAAGGCACCTCATCCCAACTATTAGAATTTTGACAAGAAGATTAGCTCAAAATCACCCCTGTTCAGTCAAGGGGGAACCAGCAGAGTTAAATGGGCTTATCAGTATGGACCTCCGCAGCTGACACATCCAGCTCTGTATGGGTCATATTATTATGATCCTATAGTCAGGAGAAGATCCAAGAGTCAGAAGAAGAAAAAGAAAGTTGTTCAGAAGGCTAAGTGTTGGGTGATGATTCAGTTCTCAGCACGGTTTTACATAGTGGGAAATGATTCTATCTTCCATACTGAAATGCACTCAGTAGGCTTATACCCTGAGTGATCCCATTAAGATTTGAAGATCCCAAAACCCTATCTGATTGGTGAACCATTCCTTTGTAATTGTTTTTGTCTCCGAGGATTCGGACTCGTAGACACTCGCACCGGTTCAAGCGGTCGAGATTATCGCCTCAACACCGGATGTAGAAGACTCGAGATGTACTTGGACTCGGCAGAGCAAAGATATCGAAAGACTCAGTGGAACTGAACTCAACAGGAGTAGTTCACTGAACTAAGAGCTGAACTTCAGTAGAGTAAATTCAGTACTCTCTACAGGATCGACTCAAGAACTTCGAAGCAGCATGCTCTTCGAACCGTCGATCTTTTGAACAACAATTAGCATAGTCAAATACGAGGAAGAGAGAAGTCAGCTTCATTATGCCTCGAAGTCTGTTCTGTCTCAACTACTCTGCAAAACCTCGGCAAATGACAAGCCAACACCTGTCCTTACCTGCTAAAGCTGCAAGTCAACAACTTTCCGGAAAAGGAGGGAAATGACACTGTCACCTTTTTCAAAAGAGCCGTTAGCTACCAAAAGAGTGAGATAAAATCTCTTCTATATAAATAGAGGGATAATTCAAGTTATTTCATGAGAAAGCAGAGAGCCAAAAAGCAACGAACGAGCCAACACACTCTCCAGCAAGAAAACGGAAAAACGAGCAAAAATAGAATATCGCATAAGTCTTCCGCAAGAACTTAAAGAACATTCTCCGGCGAAAGACTACCTTCTAGCTCTTAGGGAACCAAGCTAAACAAATATAAAAGCCTCTAGTATCCAAATCGACGATACACGAACTCAAAGCTACAACTCAGCTGTTCGTCGATCTAGAAGCCACTTTCTCGTTCCCTATCCCTCTAACCCTAAGCTCAACTGAATTTATCCATAGCTTAAACGAAGGGGTTCACCTTTGAACCTTATCCTTATTGTAAAAGGACCCCTTCATAGTTGGAGAAGTTTGTCAAACACTTTAGTTTGATACCCGTTGTAAACTGAGACTTGCTCAGTATAAATTTCAAGACGCGGCTTTGTCCTGTGTACAAGCTGACTGAGACTAACTCAAGCATAATAAATAGCCTCCCGACCTTTCGGGACAGATGGACGTAGGATCCCGTGCATCCGAACCACTTTAAAAATCTCCGTGTCTCTTATTTACCGTTGCATTGATTTTAACCGTTCATACCGTATATCATATCTTTAAAATCATTCAACTAAGTTTCAAAGATACTTATCTCGATTCACTCTTCCGAACCGAAACCGTTTTTAAGAAAACGTTTTTCCACTCAACCGATTTGGGGCCTACACATTTCCGCACCACCGAACTCCATCTCGAAGATACCGAATTCGACTTAGTCGCCCAGCGGATCTCAAAAGAGTCGGCACCTCTTTACCTTAACATGATTCGTAATGTGCCTATTTGGTCTCGCCGAACTCTTTCAAGATGGCACACTCCCGAACGGGACTCGTTCGTGTTACAAGTTGAGAAATAGGTTTTAGGTGTATTCACCCCCCCTCTACACCTAAACGTGCTCTCGGGACCAACAATTGGTATCGAGCAGGAGTTCTATAAGACTCTTGTTATCTTGAAACCGGTCTACTTGAACGGATCCGAAAATTGTTTTCACCGCATATCACTCTTCATTCATATCATTATTTAACATGTCTCGATATGTCGGGAATAAGAATGGTACCTATGTTCTCGATAGAGAACTATGGTGTATGGCGAGTCGAATGGAGGCTCATCCGACTTCCCTCCACGACAAGCATGACCGAAGTACTTGAGGAAGGACCTATCGTTCCTATGATCGATAGTGTCGTGACTCGTGATCCAAAGAATGGAGGAGGAATGGTGACCGGAAGAAGATTCCCAAGGACGTAAGTCTCTTCACTCCCGAGGAGAAGAAACTTCACAATTTAGACCGAGTTGCCGTGAATGCCATACTAACCACTCTTAGTGATTCTTATCTCGGCAGGTTCAGGAATGCAAGACAAAGAAAAGAGCTCGGGATGCTCTAGCGCTACCGAGTCTGGGGACTCATAAGATCAAAGCTAACAAACTTGCGCTGAACTACAAAAACCGGAGAGTTTGTCTCTCATGCCCGCCGACAAAATAGAAGATCTAAATGTCAGATTTACGAATCTGATGAACTCCATCAACGGGCTGGGAAAGACATTCTCCAACCGAGAAATGAATCTCAAGATACTGAGGGTACTGCCAGATGGATATTGGACTCCTTTTGCCACCTTACTACGCCATTCTGATCTAGATATTGCTACTCCTGACCATATCTTTTCAGAACTTCAGGGCAGGAATTCGAGTTTGACGGACCTCAACTGGCAAAGAAGTCAAGTCGACACCAAAATTGACCATGCTTTCAAAGCATCGGGCCAAGACAAAGATCTCCCGCGTCAAACAAAACTGAACCTTCACTAACTGACATACAAGAAGGAAGTTTAGCTCAAAAGTACGCGCTGCTCGCTGTAAAATATCAAAAGGAGAAGGAGAGGCGCAAAAAAGTGACTAAAGCCTATCGAGAAACAAAAGGTAAGTCCGAATATACACCAAAACGCGCTCCTGACTCGAACACTTCTGAATACAGAAAAAGAGATGACTTAGCACCTTCAAAAGAAAGCGAAAACAAAGAAGAAAGAGTCATCGCTTGCTACAACTGCAAGAAGCCAGGACACTATCAGTATGATTGTCCTGAGCTCAGTAGTGCTGAACGGGCAGCACGTAAAGCAAGGAGAGAGAAGTTTGCCAAGAAGAGACAAACTTACATTGCTAGCGAACTCTCAGACGACTCAGAAGAAGTCGACTCCTTCATGGATTCATCAGATGATGAAACTGCTTTCATGGCTTTGGAGCTTGAAGCTGAAGGAAGCACTGAAAAGTGTCTGATGGCAGGAGATGAAGATGTGGTAAACTTTCATGCATCTTTTAACTCTCCTTCACACTGCACACACGACACTATTTCAGGTGAAGATTAGAATCTGGACGTCAGCTCAGCATATGAAGAACTATTAGATGAACAGACTCAGATGAGTCTGCAGCTCAGTAAGACTCTTCAGGAATTGGATACCCTGAAAGTGGAGAATCAGAGACTTTCTCGGGAGAGTCGTCTCTACCGAGTCCGAAGGACTTGTGTTGAGACTCGTGGAGGAGATAAACTCTCTGTTGGCCAAGTCTCAAGCATCAAGAAGATCGGATCTCGGTTCCGACCAAGGACTTAACTCGTAAAGATACTCGAACCGAGTCTATCGAAGCAACAACTATCGTGACTTCGGACCAAGCACGACACACCGAAGAAAAGTGATGATGTCCGGAGGAACCCGATGACCGAGAGGTACATGGGCGCTGAAAATAAGTTGGAGGCTATGCTAGCAAGCAACAAGCCCAAGCACCGCAAGGAAGGTCTTGGTTTCAGCCCGTGGTGCTTCCTCATCTCGCCCCCGTACACTCGGAAGTGCGACTTGCCGATAGGTTTGTTCGAGGGGAAATAATCAATGCTTGAAATACCTGAATCCCCTAGCCAAAAACAAACAAAAGATGAAGGCACCTCATCCTACACATCGGCATTCCGACATGAAGATCGCACCAAAATACCCCGGTCGATCAAGGGGGAACTAGCAAATCCAAATGGGCCGATCGGTATGGACCACCTCACCGACACATTCTCGCTCGCATGGGTCATATTATTATGATCCTATAGTCGAAGAGGACCCAAGAGTCGAAGAAAAAGAAGAAAATCGCACAAAAGGTAAAGGTCGGCGGTCCACCGCTCGGAAGATCCGACTCCCGAACCCGAAAAGCTAAGAAGTCGGCTTCGACCAGTCAATGTGGTCAAGTACGTTGACTCAAGTGGAAAGAAGATGTCCGAGACCACCGGGGTCGTAAGACAAATTTGGGTTACCAAAACTAACATCTAAGGACCCAAAATCAAAAATAAAGGGTACCTGAATATAATTCTGTTTTGTAGGTGCACAAAGACCCATGGTACGTGGATAGCGGATGTTCAAGACACATGACGTACCAAAAGAGTCTACTGAAGAATTATATCCCTGAAGAAGGACCCAGAATCGAGTTTGGAGACAACGCTAAAGGCTACACAAGAGGATTTGGAACACTCAGCATTGCAACTGCCACAGTCCCTAGAGTATCATATGTTGAAGGACTACAGCATAATCTTCTCTCTGTTAGTCAATTTTGTGATAACTCGAATAGAGTGATATTTGACGCTGGTTTCTGTGATGTTATTGATAAATCCACAGGGAAAACAGTGTTATCAGGTTCGCGCAAGAAGAACATATATGTAGTGTTGGGTGATGATTCAATCCTCAGCATGATCATACTTGTGGGAAATGACTCTATCTTCTATACTGAATCACGCCCAGTAGCCTCGTGCTCTGACCGTTGAGAAGATTTGAAGATCCCAAAACCCTATCTCGATTGGTGAACCATTCCTTTGTATTCGTATTTGTCTCCGAGGTTTCGGACTCGGTAGACACTCTGCTCCGGTCAAGGCGCTCGCAGCTCATCGCCCTCGGCACCGGTGTAGAAGACTCGATGAATACTTGGACTCAGCAGAGCAAGATATCGAGAGAGTCGGTTGAACCGAACTCGGCAGAGTTGTTCATCTGGACTCGTAGCTGATTTTCGCAGACCTTTCTCACTGTCTATCTACCGAATACAAAATCGACTCACGCATTGGGCTGACAGTCTTCTGAACTGTCTAAATCTTTTGATAAGCTATCAGTGTTGTCAAGTACGAGGAAGAGAGAAGTCAACTTCAGTTGCCTCGAAGTTTGTTCTGTCTCAACCACCACATCCACCTCGACAAATGACAAGCATACACGTGTCGTCTCACCTACTAAAGCTACAGTCAACATATTTCCGTAAAAGGAGGGAAAGGACACTGTACCTACTACACAAAAGAGCCGTTTGCTACCACAAAAGAGGGAAAAAGAAGAAGATCGTCTCCAACGGATCTATTCTTCTCTCCACTCTATAAATAGAGGGATCATTCAAGATTTGAAGCTCACCAACCAACCCACTATCCAAGAACACATAGAAGCAAGAAACACACAGAGCATTCAAAAGAGCGAAATTAACGACTAAGTCTTCCGCAAGAATCAACCGAGTTATCTCCGACGAAAGACTACATCCAGCTCAAAAGGAACCAAGCTGAACCGACATAAGCTTCTAGTATCCAAGCGACTGACACGAACCTATAGCTAAACCCTCAGCTGTTCGTCGCTCTAGATAGCTACATTCTCGTTCCTTATCCCTCTAACCCTAAGCTCACTTGTTATATCTATAGCTTAGACGAAGGAGTTCACATTTGAACCCAATCCTTATTGTATAAGGACTCCTTCATTGTTGGAGAAGTTTGTCAAACACTTAAAGTTTGATAGAAGTGTAAACTGGGACTTGCTCAAGATAATCTCCAAGCCACGGCTTTGTCCAACGTACAAGCCGACCGAGACTAACTCGAGATAATAAATAGCCTCCCGATCTATCGGGACAAGTGGGACGTAGGATTGTTGATATCCGAACCACTTTAAAAATATCTCGTGTCGTTTACTTATCGTTTCATTGATTTTATTGTGCATACCGAACATCATATTTAAAATCGATTTAACCGTCTCGCATTCTCGAACTTCTTATCTACCGAACCGAGACTTGCATAAAACGTTTTCCTCATTAAAACCGATTTGGGCCTACACAATTCCGCACACCGAACTCTCACCGATTGATACCGACTTCGACCTAGTCGGTTAGCGGATCTCGGCTCGAGCCGTACTCTTTTAGCCTTTAACACGATTAAGAACAGTTGTCAGGTCTGCTGAACTATTTCAGTACGGCACCTTCCTGAATAGGACTGTTCGTGTTCGAAAGTTGAGAAATTTGGATTCAGGTGTATTCACCCCCCCCCTCTACACCTGAACTCACTCACGGGACCAACATGTAGCTGACTAGAACTCAGCTGAACCTGAAGCTTGTCTGTTGGCGAAAAACGACAACCGAACGGGGTGGCTATGGCACAGGAGACTCAGTCATCTCAACTTTAAGACACTCAACAAACTTGCAAGAGACACTCTAGCAAGAGGACTGCCGAATGAAGTATTCGAAGAAAGACACTCGAGTGTGAAGCATGCTTGAAGGGAAAGCAAACAAGGAATCAAAATCCTCCTGTTCCATCTCCTTCCACTGATGGAATCCTTCAGCTGCTACATATGGATTTGTTCGGTCCAGTCTCTCCAGTGACGATCAGAGGCAAGAAATATGCTTTAGTGGTCATCGATAATTACTCGCGCTATACTTGGGTCATATTCATTGCCAACAAGTCTGACGTCAAAACAGAGTTACCAAGGCTTCTGAAAAGGCTCAGTGTCGAGAAGAACACCAAGATTATCAAAATCCGTTCTGACAGAGGAACTGAGTTCCTCAATTTTATGGTGGAGGAGTTCTGCAAAACTGAAGGAATAAAGCATGAGACTTCAACTGCACGCACACCTCAGCAAAATGGAGTTGCTGAACGAAAGAACGTAACTCTAAAAGAGGCAAACGTAACTCTACTCACGGACTCGGGACTCCCAACCAAATTCCCGGCGTAAGCTACCGACACCGCATGTTACACTCAGAACCGATCTCTACTGACAAAGCAACAGAAGAAGACACCATATGAACTATGGAACGGCAGGAAACCTTCTCTATCATATTTCCTTATTTTTGGTTGTTCGTGCTTTATCCACAATAATGGGAAAGATCAGCGAAAACCTTTGATGGCAAGTCGATCGTGGAGTGTTCTTAGGATACTCCCGGTCAAGAAAGCTTTCGGGGTATTCAACTATCGAACCCTTTGCGTGGAGGAAAGCCCTCATGTTGTTTTTAATGAGTTTGCTACTGAAGACAGAGCAATAACTCTAATTCCGAATCTTGAGGACATCGGTAGACGCCTTCAGGATCTAAGCCTAAAAGATAAAGTCGAAAAGATCCAGCTTTGTTGGGATGATGATTCAGATGAGGAAACTGAAGACAAGTTTACTGAATCTCAACCAGCAGAAAACGTAGCTGAACAGATTGACTCTCATGAACAGAGTCAATCCCAGGTAACTCAGGTCGATGAAGAAACCCTAGAGGTAACTGAGACCACTACTAAGAATAACGACTCAGGGGGAACATCTAGTAATGTTCCTGAGCTGAATGCCCCTGAACCTCGTGACTCAGTAGATCATGCTCTCACTACTAAATTGCTTCAATTTCAGAATAGTACAACCGAAATGCCTAACTCACCTACTATCTGTGAACAAATTTCAGATGAAGAGCTGAAACATCGTAGATCGTGGCTAGACGCTCACACTGCTGATCTAATTATTGGAGATCCCTCCGCAAGTGTAAAGACAAGATCCAGATTCTGTTAAGGTTAAAGCGCATTATTTTCTTACTTCTTGTCTACTGACGAACCTCAGACGATTGAGGATGCACTAAAAGATGCTGACTGGATCATAGCCATGCAGGAGGAGCTGAATCAGTTCACGAGAAACGAAGTTTGGGAGCTTGTTGATAGACCCGGCATCAAGATGTTATTGGAACTAAATGGGTCTTCAAGAACAAGCGAGATGAAAACAACGTCATAGTAAGGAACAAAGCAAGACTCGTGGCAAAAGGCTACTGTCAAGCTGAGGGAATAGACTTCGATGATACTTTCGCTCCAGTTGCAAGATTGGAGGCAATTAGACTATTCTTGGCCTACGCAACACATCAAAGATTTAGAGTCTATCAAATGGATGTGAAGTCTGCGTTCCTGAACGGCGTGCTGAAAGAAGAAGTCTATGTGGAACAACCGCCCGGCTTTCAGCAGGGACATCAAGTTTATAGACTCAGAAAGGCTCTGTATGGGTTAAAACAAGCACCCTGGGCTTGGTACGATCCCCTATTTGAGTTTCTTCTTCAGAAAGGTTTTCAGAAAGGCACAGTAGACCGCACTCTGTTCAGCATTCGACTGGAAGACGATCTACTACTTGTGCAGATCTATGTGGATGACATCATCTTTGGATCAAAGAATGTTATCATGTGCCAACAATTTGAGAAAATGATGAAGGACAAGTTCGAGATGTCAATGGTGGGAGAAATGAACTATTTCCTCGGTTTTTAAGTTAAGCAATCTGAAAAGGGAACGTTCATCAACCAAAAAAGGGAACGTTCATCAACCAAGGCAGATACACTCGAGACCTCATCAAAAGATTCGGTTGCACATCCGGCAAACCTATCAAGATCCTAATGAACACGAACATGAAAATCGATCTTGATAAGGAGGGAGTATCAGTAGACCAAACTGAATTTTGCGCTATAATTGGTTCTTTATTATATCTAACAGCTACTCGCCCTGACATAACTTATGCTGTAGGTGTCTGCGCTCGATTTCAGGTGAATCCCAAGCAGAGTCATATGGACTCAGCAAAGAAGATTCTCCGCTATCTCAGAGGAACACCTGACATAGGTTTATGGTATCCAGCTGATGATAATATAGAACTAACTGGTTATTATGATGGTGACTATGCTGGATGTAGAATTGACCGAAAGTCAACTTCAGGAACGTGTCAGTTCCGTGGCAGCAAGCTAATTTCATGGTTCTTAAAGAAACAACACTCAGTAGCCATGTCAACTACTGAAGCTGAATACATGGCTGCCGGAAGTTGCTGCGCCCAAATCCTTTGGCTGAGACAGCAGCTACGCGACTATGACGTCATTCAGAATGAAGTGCCGATTTTCTGCGACAGTACCAGTGCCATTGCAATCACTCAGAACCATGTACTTCACACGAGATGCAAGCACGTGGACATCAGACGTCACTTCATTCTGGACCATGTCGAAAAGAAGGATATTAGGATGGAAAAGATTCATACTGATCGACAAAGGGGTGACATACTGATCAAGCCTCTAGTTGAAGCAAGATTCAGAGAACTTTCAGTAGAGCTAGGTCTGCTGGACCCTACTGACCCCAGTCAGTAAGAGGTTTCAGGAGCGGATCATTCAGTAAGGGGGAATGTTCGCTCTCAGTACTGAATAATTTCAGTACATAGAGACTCAGCAACCATCTACACGAGGTATCAGCTCACTATGATGTTCAGCTGACACGTTTGCGTATCTCTACTCAGTAGTAACCAATAAAATAGTAATATGCATTTATTGTTCAGATTCAGCATCGTATTAAATATCTTATGAATTGTCATTTAATATTAACGGCTTACATTTAATGCACGACATTCCATACATAAGTTTGTTGAACTATGCCATGCATTTAATGCATGTCGTATCATAGTTACTACTTAGGCATATTACAACTGGCTTTTGACTTAGGCGGCTATTTGATCATTACCTATATATGTTATCATATCTTAACCGCACATCTCATAAAGCAAGTTTAAATTCAACTGCTGACGAGCCAAGCCGCCTCTTTCGATCAGGTATCTAGGCCAAAGATTCAGCTGATGATGGCGATACATGATCGTGCCCAGATTAACTGGACTGAATTCTTCCTCCGAGAATTTATGGTCGAGACTGCCAAGTTTGACAAAGCCTCATTCATACTGAGCGCTAAAGGAAAATTACTTTATGGGCTCAAGCTCTCAGTAATAATTGAAGATTTCTGCGGCGATGACCAGATCACCTTCCACGACAAGACTTATTTCAATGTGAAAAAGGTCAGGTTCCAGAGTGGTGATTTGGAGACTCTGGACAGTCCCCTTGACATCCCTCCACTCAGCAGTTTGTCATCTGCTGAGAAACAGACGTCCGCCATAGATATTGAAGATTCATAAACGGCGTCTGAACAGGAATCGATCGGAATGGAAGCTTCAGCTCTCGATCTCAAGCATTCCGAGAGATTACTGAACTCATACCGGAGATTACTGGCCATCCTGATCTGATATCTCTTGCCAAGCAGGCCAGGCTCCATATGCTCCTAAGGTTTCAGGAGTGGCATCCTTAGCTCCGCCTCATCCTACACTACTCCTGTGACCAGCTACATAAGGAGGAGCAGTTCTTAAGGCAGCAAATAGGCTACTCCCAGCCTGCTGACCTTGGAACCTTCGACGATCTGAGGGCCGCAATATTGGCCCTGCTGAATGATAGACAACAGGCAACTAGCTCTGCCCCCTTAGATGGGTCTGACCACGACGGTCAGTACCCACCCCATGATTCAGGCCCTGAGAAGCCTGATGAGGGAATTCACCAGGACAAGGATACAACTACTCAACCAGACCTACCACTGCGTATCCTTGCTCCTGTGAAGTCGGCGGCTGGTACTTCATCCTCAGCAGAGCCTGCTCAGCTCTTGCTGGAGTCGACCTACAAAGTAGTGCCCAGCCCCAGAGGCCGACGCTCAAAGTCAGTGGCAAAGGCTCTCCGAAGCCAAGGCACTCAGAATCGTGCCCTTGCCAAGGCTGTCCACAAGACATGGAAGCACACTACTCAGGCCACTAGTGCAGAGCTTCAGGGGCTGAAGAAATCATTGTCAAAATCAGTTGCCCCTGATGTCTCCTCCATCGTATCAAACGCACTGGCCCAGCAGAAAGCTGACTTTGAAGAACAACTCAGACTATTCCAAGAGGGACAGGCTAAACTACTTGCTGAATTCAAGGCCTCTCAGTCCCTTCATACGGAGTCAGTCTCCACCTTATCTCAGGCCAAGGAGCTCCGTCTCACATCTATTCAGAAGGCTCTGGAGAATTCGGTCAGTCTGAAGCTGAATGAGTTCAAGGCTGCAGCAGACACTTCTTACCACAAATACAAAGATGAACCGATTAATGAGGAGAATGAGCTGCACGAGGAGCTGAACAAGATGCACACTCGACTTGATGAGTTGTCAGCATCCTACAAAATCCTAAACTCTAAGGTAACTGTTCCTGACCCGACTCAATTTGCTGATGCCAAAAAGGGGGAAAAGAATAAGAAGCCTGAAATGGAAAAGACACCTGAAAAGCAGCCATCAAGAAAGGGGGAAGAGAAAACCCAGAAGGCTTAGGAACAGGCACCAAAGTCTTCAAGGAAGACAAGGTCAGTGGCTGGAGCAAGCACTGAACTGACTGGTGAGGCCCAGGGTGTCTCTGTTGGAATCCCAGCAGGGACTGGCCCAAGTGGCTCAGGAACCAGAACACAAGCAACTCAGGCAACTCAGACCCCGTTGAATATGGTCAAAGAAATTGCTGAGTATGCTGAGGAGGATGAGTCTGAAGAGGAAGAGGCACCTCTCCCACCTCCAGTAGAAGGCAAAGGCAAGAAAGCCTTAAAAATCCCGACCCCTCTCTCCAAGAAACTGAAGAGATATATAAGTAAGGAGGAGGCGGCTCAGATCGCAGCTGATGAAAAGCTAGCCAGGGAGATAGCAAAAGCTGAAGCAGCGAATAAGCCTAAGGCCAAAACCACAACTGCCAAAACTAAGGCTCCTGCTCGTAGAGGAAAGAAGAAAGCTCCTGCTAGGCTGCCTCCCAGAAAACTGGTACTTCAGGATGATGAAGACAGGGAGCAATAGCAACAACAAAAAAGTACTGAGAAGCAGGGTACATCTAAAGACAAATCTAGTACCCTGCTGACTCAGAAGAACATTCGTCTCAGAAGCTCTCATACACAAGATCAAAAGAACAAGATGCTGAGATCGAGGCCATCTTTGCTCAGATGGATCGGTATCTTTACAGAGGAGAAGAGGCGAGACAGATAGAAGCTGCCAGACATAGGATTCACATGGCAGACTTAGAGGCACTCAGAATCCGCACTGAACAAGAGGCCAGCCGAGAGTACCTTCCAAAACCGATATTCCATACAAATACGTAAGGTTCGGGGAAGCCAACGGACATGAAGATTCGGGAGATGGCCTAGGACGGATGAGTGGATTCTCGCTCGGTTCACTCGTGAGATGGGAATCACAGAAAATAGAATTCATCAAGAGGAATTATTTTTGGAATTTCTGGTCAGGTAAGACAAAGGCTGATGCCTACGTGGAATGGATGATGATCACTGAACCGGACTTATATCCCTACATGGAAAATGCTGTAAGAGCAAACATTGAAGTCAAGGTTCCTGAACCTGCACTCGCCACCACCAAGAAGACTTGATGATTCTATTCACTTTGGAGTGATAGAGAAGGAAGTGAAGGATGCTGCTGCACACAAAGGACTTGAAGAAGATGAGCCAGCAGACTTCGCTGAGTATCTGAAGCTGAGGAAGTACACCTACAGAATGTATGGACTGCCCCTTCCTGAGACTCAATCGCAAAATTTCATGGACAGGATCAAGCAATACAAGCGTTCATAGTTCTTAGACTTTTCTTTTACTTTCCTAGCTTAGCAAGAGATGTATCTGTTCTGAACTTTCTTTATCTGATATACATATCTCTTTCTTTGGCTTTGACAATACCTTATTGTCTCTATAAGCCATGTTCTGTTTTTATGCTTAACACTCAGAATCACTGAAGTGATTACTGACACACACTCACTTGTTGATCTTTTGTCAGTAGCTGCTGAGATTCTGTTAGACTAGCTGATATGTTATAGAGGGAAATTGTTTCTTGTAATAAGGGAAATTGTTAAGACAGGGTTATGCTTAATCTTTTTATTCTGACTCCCTGCTCTGCTCCCTTCAGTAGTCTAGAACTTGCAGAACAACTCCACTGATTCTTCTTGTAATATTGTAAGGAGCTTTGTTTCTGTATAAGTTTAGTGCTTTGATAGCATAGATAGTGTTATATTTTTTTTATAGTGTTAGGTTTTGGCATCATCAAATAGGGGGAAATTGTTGGGTGATGATTCAGTTCTCAGCACGGTTTTACATAGTGGGAAATGATTCTATCTTCCGTACTGAAATGCACTCAGTAGGCTTATACCCTGAGTGATCCCATGAAGATTTGAAGATCCCAAAACCCTATCTGATTGGTGAACCATTCTTTTGTAATTGTTTTTGTTTCTGAGGATTCAGACTCAGTAGACACTGTGCACTAGTTCAGGCGGTCAGTAGATTATCAGCCTCAACACCGGATGTAGAAGACTCAGTATGTACTGGACTCAGCAGGAGCAGTATACCGAAAGACTCAGTGGAACTGAACTTAGCAGGAGTAGTTCACTGAACTAAGAGCTGACCTTCGGAGAGTAAATTCGAGACTCTCTACAGGATCGACTCAGAACGGCGCATGCCTTCTAAACTGTCAGATCTTTTGAACAACAATTAGCATAGTCAAATACGAGGAAGAGAGAAGTCAGCTTCATTATGCCCCGAAGTCTGTTCTATCTCAACTACTCTGCAAAACCTCGGTAAATGACAAGCCAACACCTGTCCTTACCTGCTAAAGCTGCAAGTCAACAACTTTCCGAAAAAGGAGGGAAAGGACACTGTCACCTTTTTCAAAAGAGCCGTTAGCTACCAAAAGAGTGAGATAAAGGGATCATCGTCTCCAACGGATCTTTCCTAATCTCTTCTCTATAAATAGAGGGATAATTTAAGTTTTTTTCATGAGAAAGCAGAGAGCCAAAAAGCAACGAACGAGCCAACACACTCTCGAGCAAGAAAATGGAAAAACGAGCAAAAACAGAATATCGCATAAGTCTTCCGCAAGAACTTAAAGAACATTCTCCGGCGAAAGACTACCTTCTAGCTCTTAGGGAACCAAGATAAACAGATATAAAAGCCTCTAGTATCCAAATCGACGATACACGAACTCAAAGCTACAACTCAGCTGTTCGTCGATCTAGAATCCACTTTCTCGTTCCGTATCCCTGTAAGCTCAACTGAATTTATCCATAGCTTAGACGAAGGGGTTCACCTTTGAACCTTATCCTTATTGTAAAAGGACCCCTTCATAGTTGGAGAAGTTTGTCAAACACTTTAGTTTGATACCCGTTGTAAACTGAGACTTGCTCAGTATAAATTCCAAGACGCGGCTTTGTCCTGTGTACAAGCTGACTGAGACTAACTCAGTATAATAAATAGTCTCCTGACCTTTCGGGACAGTGGACGTAGGATCCTGTGCATCCGAACCACTTTAAAAATCTCCGTGTCTCTTATTTACTGTTGCATTGATTTTAACTGTTCATACTGTATATCATATCTTTAAAATCATTCAACTAAGTTTCAGCATACTTATCTGATTCACTCTTCTGAACTGAAACTGTTTTTAAGAAAACGTTTTTCCACTCAACTGATTTGGGCCTACACATTTCCGCACCACTGAACTCCATCTGAAGATACCGAATTCGACTTAGTCGCCTAGCGGATCTCAAAAGAGTCGCACCTCTTTGCCTTCACACGATTCGTAAACGACCTATTTGGTCTGCTGAACTCTTTCAGTACGGCACACTCCTGAACGGGACTGTTCGTGTTACAAGTTGAGAAATAGGTTTTAGGTGTATTCACCCCCACCCCTCTACACCTAAACGTGCTCTCGGGACCAACAATTGGTATCAGAGCAGGAGTTCTATAAGACTCTTGTTATCTTGAAACTGGTCTACTTGAACGGATCCGGAAAATTGTTTTCACTGCATATCACTCTTCATTCATATCATTATTTAACATGTCTGATATGTCAGGAATAAGAATGGTACCTATGTTCTCAGTAGAGAACTATGGTGTATGGCGAGTCAGAATGGAGGCTCATCTGACTTCCCTCCACGACAGCATGACCGAAGTACTTGAGGAAGGACCTATCGTTCCTATGATCGATAGTGTCGTGACTCGGGATCCAAAGCAATGGAGGAGGAATGGTGACCGGGAAGAAGATTCCCAAGGACAGAAGTCTCTTCACTCCTGAGGAGAAGAAACTTCACAATTTAGACCGAGTTGCCAGGAATGCCATACTAACCACTCTTAGTGATTCTTATCTCGGCAGGGTTCAGGAATGCAAGACAGCAAAAGAGCTCTGGGATGCTCTAGCGCTACTGAGTCGGGAGACTCATAAGATCAAAGCTAACAAACTTGCGCTGGAACTCCAAAAACTGGAGAGTTTGTCTCTCATGCCTGCTGACAAAATAGAAGATCTAAATGTCAGATTTACGAATCTGATGAACTCCATCAACGGGCTGGGAAAGACATTCTCCAACCGAGAAATGAATCTCAAGATACTTAGGGCACTGCCAGATGGACATTGGACTCCTTTTGCCACCTTACTACGCCATTCTGATCTAGATATTGCTACTCCTGACCATATCTTTTCAAAACTTCAGGGAGAGGAATTCGAGTTCGACAGACCTCAACGGAAGCATCAAGCTGAAGCTGACACCAAAATTGACCATGCTTTCAAAGCATTAGTCAGCACAGCATCTCCCACGTCAAGCAAAACTGAACCTTCACTAACTGATATACAAGAAGGAAGTTTAGCTCAGAAGTACGCGCTGCTCGCTGTAAAATATCAGAATGAGAAGGAGAGGCGCAGAAAACTGACTAAAGCCTATCGAGAAACAAAAGGTAAGTCCGAATATACACCAAAACGCGCTCCTGACTCGAACACTTCTGAATATAGGAAAAGAGATGACTTAGCACATTCAAAAGAAAGCGAAAACAAAGAAGAAAGAGTCATCGCTTGCTACAACTGCAAGAAGCCAGGACACTATCAGTATGATTGTCCTGAGCTCAGTAGTGCTGAACGGGCAGCACACAAAGCAAGGAGAGGGAAGTTTGCCAAAAAGAGACAAGCTTACATTGCTGGCGAACTCTCAGACGACTCAAAAGAAGTCGACTCCTTCATGGATTCATCAGATGATGAAACTGCTTTCATGGCTTTGGAGCTTGAAGCTGAAGGAAGCACTAAAAAGAGTCTGATGGCAGGAGAAGAAGATGAGGTAAACTCTCATGCATCTTTTAACTCTCCTTCACACTGCACACACGACACTATTTCAGGTGCAGATGAGAATCTGGACGTCAGCTTAGCATATGAAGAACTATTAGACGAACAGATTCAGATGAGTCTCGGCTCGCAAGACTCTTCGGGAATGGATACCCCGAAAGTGGAGAATCGAGAGACTTTCTCGGGAGAGTCGGGTCTCTGCCGAGTCCGAAGGACTTGTGTTGAGACTCGGGGAGGAGATAAACTCTCTGTTGGCCAAGTCTCAGCATCAAGAAGATCAGATCTCAGTTCTGACCAAGGACTTAACTCAGAAAGATACTGAACTGATTCTACTGAAGCAACAACTATCAGGACTTCAGACCAAGCACGACACACTGAAGGAAAGTGGTGATGTCTGGAGGAACCTGATGACTGAGAGGTACATGGGCGCTGAAAAGAAGCTGGAGACTATGCTAGCAAGCAACAAGCCCAAGCACTGCAAGGAAGGTCTTGGTTTCAGCCAGGGTGCTTCCTCATCTGCCCCTGTACACTTAGAAGTGCGACTTGCTGATAGGTTTGTTCGAGGGGAAACAATCAATGCTGAAATACTGAATCCCCTAGCCAAAAACAAACAAAAGATGAAGGCACGTCATCCTACACATCAGCATTCTGACAAGAAGATTAGTACCAAAATACCCCAGTTCAATCAAGGGGGAACTAGCAAATCCAAATGGGCTGATCAGTATGGACCACCTCAGCTGACACATCCTGCTCAGTATGGGTCATATTATTATGATCCTATAGTCAGAAGAGGACCCAAGAGTCAAAAGAAAAAGAAGAAAATTGCACAAAACGCAAAGGTCAGCAGTCCACCAGCTCAAAAGATCCGGACTCCTGAACCCGAAAAGCCTAAGAAGTCAGCTTCGACCAGTCCAGTGGTCAAGTACGTTGACTCAAGTGGAAAGAAGATGTCTGAGACCACCAGGGTCGTAAGACAAATTTGGGTTACCAAAACTAACATCTAAGGACCCAAAATTAAAAATAAAGGGTACCTGAATATAATTCTGTTTTGCAGGTGCACAAAGACCCATGTTACGTGGATAGCGGATGTTCAAGACACATGACGTACTAAAAGAGTCTACTGAAGAATTATATCCCTAAAGAAGGACCCAGAATCGAGTTTGGAGACAACGCTAAAGGCTACACAAGAGGATTTGGAACACTCAGCATTGGAACTGCCACGGTCCCCTAGAGTATCATATGTTGAAGGACTTCAAAGATAATCTTCTCTCTGTTAGTCAATTTTGTGATAACTCGAATAGAGTGATATTTGAGGCTGGTTTCTGTGATGTTATTGATAAATCCATAGGGAAAACAGTGTTATCAGGTTCGCGCAAGAAGAACATATATGTAGCTAACTGGAACTCAGCTGAACCTGAAGCTTGTCTGTTGGCGAAAAACAATAACCGAACGGGGAGGCTATGGCACAGGAGACTCAATCATCTCAACTTTAAGACGCTCAACAAACTTGCAAGAGACACTCTAGCAAGAGGACTGCCGAATGAAGTATTCAGCAAAGACACTCAGTGTGAAGCATGCTTGAAGGGAAAGCAAACAAGGAATCAAAATCCTCTCGTTCCATCTCCTTCCACTGATGGAATCCTTCAACTGCTACATATGGATTTGTTCGGTCCAGTCTCTCCAGTGACGATCAGAGGCAAGAAATATGCTTTAGTGGTCATCGATGACTACTCGCGCTATACTGGGGTCATATTCATTGCCAACAAGTCTGACGTCAAAACAGAGTTACCAAGGCTTCTGAAAAGGCTCAGTGTCGAGAAGAACACCAAGATTATCAAAATCCGTTCTGACAGAGGAACTGAGTTCCTCAATTTTATGGTGGAGGAGTTCTGCAAAACTAAAGGAATAAAGCATGAGACTTCAGCTGCACGCACACCTCAGCAAAATGGAGTTGCTGAACGAAAGAACAGAACTCTAAAAGAGTCAGCCAGAACTCTACTCGCAGACTCAGGACTCCCAACCAAATTCTGGGCAGAAGCTACTGACACTGCATGTTGTACTCAGAACCGATCTCTACTGACAAAGCAACAGAAGAAGACACCATATGAACTATGGAACGGCAGGAAACCTTCTCTATCCTATTTCCATATTTTTGGTTGTTCGTGCTTTATCCACAATAATGGGAAAGATCAGCTGAAAACCTTTGATGGCAAGTCAGATCAGGGAGTGTTCTTAGGATACTCCCGGGTCAGCAAAGCTTTCAGGGTATTCAACTATCGAACCCTTTGCGTGGAGGAAAGCCCTCATGTTGTTTTTAATGAGTTTGCTACTGAAGACAGGAGCAATAACTCTTATTCTGAATCTGAGGACATCAGTAGACAGCTACAGGATCTAAGCCTAAAAGATAAAGTCGAAAAGATCCAGCTTTGTTGGGATGATGATTCAGATGAGGAAACTGAAGACAAGTTTACTAAATCTCAACCAGCAGAAAACGTAGCTGAACAGTCAATCCCAGGTAACTCAGGTCGATGAAGAAACCCTAGAGGTAACTGAGACCACTACTGAGAATAACGACTCAGGGGGAACATCTAGTAATGTTCCTGAGCTGAATGCCCCTGAACCTGGTGACTTAGTAGATCATGCCCTCACTACTGAATTGCTTCAATTTCAGAATAGACAACTGAAATGCCTAACTCACCTACTATCTGTGTTGAACAAATTTCAGATGAAGAACTGAAACATCGTAGATCGTGGCTAGACGCTCACACTGCTGATCTAATTATTGGAGATCCCTCAGCAAGTGTAAAGACAAGATCCGAGTTACGTCAAGGAGAAAGCGCATTATTTTCTTGCTTCTTGTCTACTGACGAACCTCAGACGATTGAGGATGTACTAAAAGATGCTGACTGGATCATAGCCCTGCAGGAGGAGCTGAATCAGTTCACGAGAAACGAAGTTTGGGAGCTTGTTGATAGACCCCGGCATCAACATGTTATTGGAACTAAATGGGTCTTCAAGAACAAGCGAGAAGAAAACGTCATAGTAAGGAACAAAGTAAGACTCGTGGCAAAAGGCTACGGTCAAGCTGAGGGAATAGACTTCGATGAGACTTTCGCTCCAGTTGCAAGATTGGAGGCAATTAGACTATTCCTGGCCTATGCAACACATCAAAGATTCAGAGTCTATCAAATGGATGTGAAGTCTGCGTTCCTGAACGGCGTGCTGAAAGAAGAAGTCTATGTGGAACTACCGCTCGGCTTTCAGCAGGGACATCAGGTTTATAGACTCAGAAAGGCTCTGTATGGGTTAAAACAAGCACCCTGGGCTTGGTACGATACCCTATCTGAGTTTCTTCTTCAGAAAGGTTTTCAGAAAGGCACAGTAGACCGCACTCTATTCAGCATTCGACTGGAAAACGATCTACTACTTGTGCAGATCTATGTGGATGACATCATCTTTGGATCAAAGAATGTCATCATGTGCCAACAATTTGAGAAAATGACGAAGGACAAGTTCGAGATGTCAATGATGGGAGAAATGAACTATTTCCTCGGTTTTCAAGTTAAGCAATCTGAAAAGGGAACGTTAATCAACCAAGGCAGATACACTCGAAACCTCATCAAAAGATTCGGTTGCACATCCGGCAAACCTATCAAGATCCCAATGAACACGAACATGAAAATCGATCTTGATAAGGAGGGAGTATCAGTAGACCAAACTGAATTTCGCGCTATAATTGGTTCTTTATTATATCTAACAACTACTCGCCCTGACATAACTTATGTTGT
Organism: Lavandula angustifolia; assembly: GCA_028984105.1. Lineage (NCBI taxonomy): Eukaryota > Viridiplantae > Streptophyta > Magnoliopsida > Lamiales > Lamiaceae > Lavandula > Lavandula angustifolia. Next base: position 6,103,790 of record CM054806.1, on the reverse strand, counting down.
AGGTGTCTGTGCTCAATTTCAGGAGAATCCCAAGCAGAGTCATATGGACTCAGCAAAGAAGATTCTCCGCTATCTCAGAGGAACACCTGACATAGGTTTATGGTATCTAGCTGATGATAATATAGAACTAACTGGTTATTCTGATGCTAACTATGCAGGATGTAGAATTGACCGAAAGTCAACTTCAGGAACGTGTCAGTTCCTTGGCAGCAAGCTAATTTCATGGTTCTCAAAGAAACAGCACTCAGTAGCCACGTCAACTACTGAAGCTGAATACATGGCTGCCTGGAAGTTGCTTTGCGCCCAAATCCTTTGGGCGAGACAAGCGGCTACGCGACTATGACGTCATTCAGAATGAAGTGCCGATTTTCTGCGACAGTACCAGTGCCATTGCAATCACTCAGAACCCTGTACTTCACACGAGATGCAAGCACGTGGACATCAGATATCACTTCATTCGGGACCATGTCGAAAAGAAGGACATCAGGATGGAAAAGATCCATACTGATCAAGAAAGGGCTGATATACTGACCAAGCCTCTAGCTGAAGCAAGATTCAGAGAACTTTCAGTAGAGCTAGGTCTGCTGGACCCTACTGACCCCACTCAGTAAGAGGTTTCAGGAGAGGATCATTCAGTAAGGGGGAATGTTCGCTCTCAGTACTGAATAATTTCATTACATAGAGACTCAGCAACCATCTACACGAGGTATCAGCTGACTACGATGTTCAGCTGACAGGTTTGCGTATCTCTACTCAGTAGTAACCAATAAAACAGTAATATGCATTTATTGTTCAGATTCAGCATCGTATTAAATATCTTATGAATTGTCATTTAATATTAACGAATTACATTTAATGCACGACATTCCATACATAAGTTTGCTGAACTCTGCTACGCATTTAATGCATGTCGTATCATAGTTACTACTTAGGCATATTACAACTGGCTTTTGACTTAGGCGACTATTTGATCATTACCTATATATGTCATCCTATCTTAACCGCACATCTCATAAAGCAAGTTTAAATTCAACCATAGATCGATAACTGTCCATCTTCTTCTTAGATATAAATATTCGATCATATCTTTGAAACCGCCATTAGCATACTTAAATCTTTTCAACTTCGAAAAATCCGAGATCTCTCTAGCAACCCTACTTGCAAATCCTTTTATAAACACTCAGATTTTTCATTGGTATGATTGTATATCTGTTATAGTTTTATTCTATTATTTGTTCAGCATCGTAGTAATAACTACTTTATCAAACTCGATACTGACAACGTTTCTTGTAGCAGATATAATGGCGGATACAGGCCTCTCTGTAATCGTCCCTAAAGACATGCAAGAGATCCTTGACAAAGACCGTGTCTGGTGCGAACCAGTCATGGAATTTGATGCATGCGAGCTGGAGTATATGGAAGAGATATTCGCGGCCCTTCGCGAATCTGGACTGGAGGCGTTTCTCTCCAAGAAGCCCACCTTTTTCCTCCCAAGCCAAGTCACTGAACTTTACCTCAACTCTGAATCAGTAGCGGGCAATATCATCGGAACATTCACCGTTCACACAAACAGTGAGGCTGCCATAAGGATAAAGAAGATGTCAGTAAGGGAAGCACTGAAGAGGAGCTTCAACCTACCCTCGAAAGGAGTCAGCATCGTTGGGTATCTGGACGATTGGGTGGATGACTACCTTTCAGTCTTCTGCGGGAAGCCCACGGCCTTAAGAGCGGCCTTCCCAAAGAACGCCATGCTGCCTCAGTACAGGGCACTGGCTTACATAGTCACTCAACTGCTGACGAGCCAAGCCGGCTCTTTCGATCAGGTATCTAGGCCAAAGATTCAGCTGATGATGGCGATACATGATCGTGCCCAGATTAACTAGACTGAATTCTTCCTCCGAGAATTCATGGTCCAGGCTGCCAAGTTTGACAAAGCCTCATTCATACTGAGCGCTAAAGGAAAATTACTGTATGGGCTCAAGCTCTCAGTAATAATTGAAGATTTCTGCGGCGATGACCAGATCACCTTCCACGACAAGACTTATTTCAATGTGAAAAAGGTCAGGTTCCAGAACCGCACTGCAGCACTTCAGCAAATAGGGTCTAGACCCTCAGCTCAGCAGACACCGCCTCAGAAGGCCGCGCCCATGAAGAAGCGGTCTCCTCAAGCAAAATCTCCTAAGGCTTCGACCAAACGTCTGAAGAAAACATTCACTGACGTGCCTACTGAATCAGAGGCGACTGCTGAAGTTCCTGAGATCCCTACTGAACAGACACAACCACTGCAGCTGGTTGATGAATCTGAGTCCTCTGAAAAGACTCACTCAGTGGAGAAGGCCATCTCCACTGAACAAGCACAAGAAGTGGACCAAGGGGTTCAGACTGAAGAGGTCCAGAGTGGTGATTTGGAGACTCTGGACAGTCCCCTTGACATCCCTCCACTCAGCGGTTTGTCATCTGCTGAGAAACAGACGTCCGCCATAGACATTGAAGATTCAGAAACGGCGTTTGAACAGGAATCGATTGGAATGGAAGCTTCAGCTCTTCGATCTCAAGCATTCCGAGAGATTACTGAACTCATACCGGAGATTACTGGCCATCCTGATCTGATATCTCTTGCCAAGCAGGCCAGGCTCCACATGCTCCTAAGGTTTCAGGAGTGGCATCCACAGCTCCGCCTCATCCTACACTACTCCTGCGACCAGCTACATAAGGAGGAGCAGTTCTTAAGGCAGCAAATAGGCTACTCCCAGCCTGCTGGCCTTGGAACCTTCGACGATCTGAGGGCCGCAATATTGGCCCTGCTGAATGATAGACAACAGGCAACTGGCTCTGCCCCCTCAGATGGGTCTGACCACGACGGTCAGGACCCACCCCATGATTCAGGCCCTGAGAAGCCTGATGAGGGAACTCACCAGGACAAGGATACAACTACTCAACCAGACCTACCACTGCGTATCCTTGCTCGGCGGCTGGTACTTCGTCCTCAGCAGAGCCTGCTCAGCTCTTGCTGGAGTCGACCTACGAAGTAGCGCCCAGCCCCAGAGGCCGACGCTCAAAGTCAGTGGCAAAGGCTCTCCGAAGCCAAGGCACTCAGAATCGTGCCCTTGCCAAGGTTGTCCACAAGACATAGAAGCACACTGCTCAGGCCACTAGTGCAGAGCTTCAGGGGCTGAAGAAATCATTGTCAAAATTAGTCGCCCCTGATGTCTCCTCCATCGTATCAAACGCACTGGCCCAGCAGAAAGCTGACTTTGAAGAACAGCTCGGACTATTCCAGGAGGGACAGGCTAAACTACTTACTGAATTCAAGGCCTCTCAGTCCCTTCATACAGAGTCAGTCTCCACCTTATCTCAGGCCAATGAGCTCCGTCTCACATCTATTCAGAAGGCTCTGGAGAATTCGGTCAGTTTGAAGCTGAATGAGTTCAAGGCTGCAGCAGACACTTCTCACCAGAAATATAAAGATGAACTGATTAATGAGAAGAATAAGCTGCACGAGGAGCTGAACAAGATCCACACTCGACTTGATGAGTTGTCAGCATCCTACAAAAGCCTAAACTCTAAGGTAATTGTTCCTAACCCGGCTCAATTTGCTGATGCCAAAAAGGGGGAAAAGAATAAGAAGCCTGAAAAGGAAAAGACACCTGAAAAGCAGCCATCAAGCAAGGAGGAAGAGAAAACCCGAAGAGGCTCGAGAACAGGCACCAAAGTCTTCAAGGAAGACAAGGTCGATGGGCCGGAGCAAGCACTCGAACCGACTGGTGAGGCCCAGGGTGTCTCTGTTGGAATCCCAGCAGGGACTGGCCCAAGTGGCTCAGGAACCAGAACACAAGCAACTCAGGCAACTCATACCCCGTTGGATATGGTCAAAGAAATTGCTAAGTATGCTGAGGAGGATGAATCTGAAGAGGAAGAGGCACCTCTCCCACCTCCAGTAGAAGGCAAAGGCAAGAAAGCCTTGAAACTCCCGACCCCTCTCTCCAAGAAACTGAAGAGATATATAAGTAAGGAGGAGGCGGCTCAGATCGCAGCTGATGAAAAGCTAGCCAGGGAGATAGCAGAAGCTGAAGCAGCGAATAAGCCTAAGGCCAAAACCACAACTGCCAAAACTAAGGCTCCTGCTCGTAGAGGAAAGAAGAAAGCTCCTGCTAGGCTGCCTCCCAGAAAACTGGTACTTCAGGATGATGAAGACAGGGAGCAGCAGCAACAACAGAAAAGTACTGAGAAGCAGGGTATATCTAAAGACAAATCTAGTACCCCTTCTGACTCAGAAGAACAGTCGTCTCAGAAGCTCTCATACACAAGATCAAAAGAACAAGATGCTGAGATCGAGGCCATCTTTGCTCAGATGGATCGGTATCTTTACAGAGGAGAAGAGGCGAGACAGATAGAAGCTGCCAGACACAGGATTCACATGGCAGACTTAGAGGCACTCAGAATCCGCACTGAACAAGAGGCCAGTCTGAGAGTACCTTCCAAAGCTGATATTCCATACAAATACAGAAGGTTCAGGAAGCCAACGGACATGAAGATTTAGAGATGGCCTAGGACGGATGAGTGGATTCCTGCTCAGTTCACTCAGAGATGGGAATCACAGAAAATAGAATTCATCAAGAGGAATTATTTTTGGAATTTCTGGTCAGATAAGACTAAGGATGATACCTACGTGGAATGGATGATGATCACTGAACCGGACTTATATCCCTACATGGAAAATGCTGTAAGAGCAAACATTGAAGTCAAGGTTCCTGAACCCAGAATTATGCCACCACCAAAAGACTTGATGATTCTATTCACTTTGGAGTGATAGAGAAGGAAGTGAAGGATGCTGCTGCTCACAAAGGACTTGAAGAAGATGAGCCAGCAGACTTCGCTGAGTATCTGAAGCTGAGGAAGTACACCTACAGAATGTATGGACTGCCCCTTCCCGAGACTCAATCGCAAAATTTCATGGACAGGATCAAGCAATACAAGCGTTCATAGTTCTTAGACTTTTCTTGTACTTTCCTAGCTTAGCAAGAGATGTATCTGTACTGAACTTTCTTTATCTGATATGCATATCTCTTTCTTTGGCTTTGACAGTACGTTATTGTCTCTATAAGCCATGTTTTGTTTTTATGCTTAACACTCAGAATCACTGAAGTGATTACTGACACACACTCACTTGTTGATCTTTTGTCAGTAGCTGCTGAGATTCTGTTAGACTAGCTAATTTGTTATAGAGGGAAATTGTTTCTTGTAATAAGGGAAATTGTTAAGACAGGGTTATGCTTAATCTTTTTATTCTGACTCCCTGCACTGCTCCCTTCAGTAGTCTAGAACTTGCAGAACAACTCCATTGATTCTTCTTGTAATATTGTAAGGAGCTCTGTTTCTGTATAAGTTTAGTGCTTTGATAGCATAGAGAGTGTTATATTTTTTTTTATAGTGTTAGGTTTTTGCATCATCAAATAGGGGGAAATTGTTGGGTGATGATTCAGTTCTCAGCACGGTTTTACATAGTGGGAAATGATTCTATCTTCCGTACTGAAATGCACTCAGTAGGCTTATACCCTGAGTGATGTCACGCCCCAATTCCCGAAGGAAAACAACTGGGTCGGGGCGCGACTGGGGAGGGGTGAAAGAAATGGGAAAGAAAGGGGAAGAAATTGAAACATGTGAAATTCAGTAGTACTTGTATTTATATAATTAAGATCCAACTACCTCGGTAGAAACAAGAGAGGTAGAGCATAACGTACATATCGATACAGCGGAAACGTCTCAAATTAGACGGAATTTGTACAATAACACAAATAGACCAACTCAGCACCGTCACCTCCACACTGCCATCTTCAGCCTGCAAAATCATTTTTGAAAACATTTGGGCTGAGTACTAATGTACTCAGTGGGTAATGCAGCTGATAATAAACCTCTGAAAATCCTTTTTAAAACCATGAAATGTTCATGCACTACCGGTATCACATAGACAGTTTTTAAAATCGAAAGCAGTCTATGTATACCAAAACTTTCACTTGGCCAACTTTTCTTCCTCAGCTATTGGTGCATTCCATACTTCTCGTTAAACTCAGGGAAACATATTCAGCTGAGAGTAACCTCGTTCCTTCATTAGGCTTGGGAAAAACAGATTCTCCCAAGGCTAACTTCGTGACGTTTGGTGTACACTAACCCTGGCTACATCTAGCTCAGGATCCGATCGTATTCAATACTTATGGGCACAGCCCATTTTCACTCAAGTAGATGCACAATTCCAATAGTGAGCGAAGCAATTTTCATGAACATTCATAAACTTTAACTTGCATAAATATCAGAGCTTAATAACTCAAGCATAGATTTCGTAAGTAAAATATAACTCACCTTGTTCTTCTATACTGAATTTCTTCGGTCCTCTTTTCAGTTTTTTAGCTGAACCTTCTTCTCAATTCTTCCAAAGTCTACCTTATTTCGGAGTCTGCTGAATTTTCGTATGAAAATGCTGGAGGAAATGAGCAGGAGCATCTACTATTTATAAGGCAATTAAGCTGCTGAGTCACAAGGCTAGGTAAGCTGCTGAGTCACAAAGCTAGGTATAGGTATAGCTTTACATGGTCATACTATACTACTGATATGAAGCCCACGTAAATAGAGTAACTCAATTCCATTTTTACTTCCTTTGTATTTATTATCTAGCATGAGGTGGAATGAATAAATATCAACCTCTATTTCTTTTCCAATTCTCATGTGAAACTACACACCGGATAAAATAATCCTTTCTTTATAATTATTTCAACAACTAATTAAATTGTGCTAAGGAACTGGATTGTCAAAACTTGGGATATCACATCCCTTCCTCCTTAAAAAAAATTTCGTCCCAAAATTTACATTTCTTTGTAAGATAATTCTGGATATTGGGACATGATTCTTTCTTCTAGTTCCCATGTAGCTTCTTCTTGCCCGTGATGGTTCCATTCCACTTTTACCAATGGAATTTGCTTGTTTCTCAAAACTTGGATCTTACGGTCAAGAATTTGAGCTGGTCGTTCTTCATAGCTCATATCAGGATCTAGAATCACCTCTTCATGCTTTATTACATGCTTAGGATCATACACGTACTTTCTAAGTTGAGACACATGAAAAACATCATACACATTCCCCACATTCGGTGGTAGGGCTAACTGGTATGCCACAGGGCTTTTCCGCTTTAGGATTTCAAAAGGTCCTATGTATCTAGGACGTAATTTGCCCTTTTTACCAAATCGTATAATTCCTTTAGAAGGAGATACTTTGAGGAAAACATGATCGCCTTCATTGAATTGTAACTCCGTTCGTCTCGTATCAGCATAAGATTTCTGCCTATCTTGGGCTTCTTTGATTCTTTGCTTAATTTGATCAACTTTATCAACCATTTGTTGAATTAGTTCTGGCCCCAAAAGCTTTCTTTCACCAACTTCATCCCAATAAAGTGGGGATCTACACTTCTTGCCGTAGAATGCCTAGTATGGTGCCATTCCAATCGTTACTTGATAACTATTGTTATAAGCAAATTCTATAAGAGGCAATAAGTCTTCCCAGTGTCCACCTCTATCTGCACGTAACATATCTTCTAAGATTTGTATCGTTCTTTCCGATTGCCCGTCGGTTTGGGGATGGAAAGTTGTGCTGAATTTCAGCTTAGTGCCCAAAGCTTCTTGAAAGCTAGTCTAGAATTTTGACGTGAATCTAGGTTCACGATCAGATGTAATTGACATTGGTATTCCATGCAATCGCACTATTTCTTTTATATAAAGTTTTGCAAATTTCTCCAACCCAAATGTCATCTGGACCGGTAAGAAGTGTGCAGATTTGGTTAAACGATCTACTATAACCCAAATAGCAGTATTTCCACGCACAGACTTTGGTAAACTGACTACGAAATCCATATTAATGTGTTCCCATTTCCACTCAGGTATTGGCAGTGGTTGTAATAGTCCATACGGTCTTTGATGCATAGCCTTCACTTGTTGACATGCAAGACATCGTTCTACAAAGGATGCTATGTCTTTCTTCATTCCGTTCCACCAGAAGTTTTGTTTCAGATCTCTATACATTTTTGTACTTCCAGGGTGAGCAGTATATGGAGTGTCATGAGCTTCTTTCATGATGATATCTTTTAATTCTTCATTTTGAGGTACACATAGTCTTCCATTGAATAGGAGAGCATTATCCTTAACCTCAGTATACGCTTGGTGTTTATCTGACTTTGCTGCTATGCGCATCTTTTTCAAAAATTCATCCTCCATCTGTGCATTAACAATTCTTGTCCTTAAATCTGATGTAGCTACAAGTTTAGCTACATATCCAGATATTCTATCCGAAGGGAAAATTACTTCCAAACTAAGGTTATCAAAATCACGAATCAGCTTCTCCTGTTGAGTGATTAAGTACCCTAGTTTAGATTGAGTTTTTCGGCTTAAGGCATCAGCTACCACGTTTGCCTTACCCGAATGATAGTTGATGGTGCAATCATAGTCTTTTACTAATTCGAGCCATCTTCTTTGTCGCATGTTCAGGTCCTTTTGCTCGAAAATGTACTTCAGACTTTTGTGGTCTGTGAATATATCGCACTTAACTCCGTATAAATAGTGCCTCCAAATTTTCAACGCATGAACAACTGCAGCTAGTTCCAAGTCGTGGGTGGGGTAGTTTAGTTCATGAGGCTTTAGCTGGCGAGACGCGTATGCTATTACCCTTTGGTTTTGCATGAGGACACATCCAAGTCCTAATTTTGATGCATCTGTGTATACCACGAATCCTTTATTCCCTTCTGGAATAGCTAGTACCGGTGCTGTGGTTAGTTTCCTTTTGAGCTCTTGAAAACTCACCTCAGACTCTGCTGTCCATACAAATTTTGATCATTTCTTGAGTAACTGTGTCATTGGTCTAGCTAGTTTTGAAAATCCTTCAATAAATCTCCTATAATATCCTGCTAGGCCAAGAAAACTTCGGATCTCGTTAGTGTTGGTTGGGGATTTCCAACTATTCACTGCTTCTACCTTAGCAGGATCAACTTTAATTCCTTTGGCATATACAATATGTCCAAGAAACATTACCTCCTTGAGCCAAAATTCACATTTGCTGAATTTGGCATAAAGTTTCTCTACACGAAGTGTTTCCAAGATGGTTCTTAGATGTTCTTCATGTTTCTGTTTATTCTTTGAATAGATGAGTATATCATCTATAAATACCAAGATAAAATTGTCTAAGTATGGGTGGAAAACTCGATTCATCAAGTCCATAAAAACTGCAGGGGCATTTGTTAGTCCAAAAGGCATTACAGTGAATTCGTAATGACCATACCGTGTTCTGAAGGCGGTCTTAGGGATATCTTCTTTTCGTACCTTCAGTTGATGGTATCCTGATCGTAGATCAATTTTTGAAAACACGCTGGCACCTTTAAGTTGGTCGAACAAATCATCTATCCTTGGTAAGGGGTATCTGTTCTTGATAGTTAATTTGTTTAACTCTATGTAGTCTATACACATCCTCAATGTGCCATCTTTCTTTTTCACAAAAAGAATTGGTGCTCCCCAAGGGGATACACTAGGTCGGATGAAACCTATGTCCAAAAGTCCTTGTAATTGCAATTTAAGTTCTTGCAATTCTTTAGGAGCCATTCTATATGGTGCCTTAGATACTGGAGCAGCTCCAGGTTCTAAGTCTATAGTGAATTCCACTTGTCTATCCGGAGGTAAGCCTGGTAAGTCTTTTGGAAATACATCCTCAAATTCACGAACCACTATCACCTCTTTAATTTTCTGTTGTGACTTCAGTTCTCCAGTGAAATTGACTAGGAAAGCCTTGCAATCTTTTCTCCTTAATATTTTTGCAGCTTTCAGCGCAGAAATTATTGCTACTTCTTTCCCCATTTTTACGCCATAGAAGCTCGTTTCTTCCTTTTCAATCGGCTGGAAAGTAATCTTCCTCTCGTGACAATTTATTGTTGCGAAAGACGTTTCTAACCAGTCCATTCCTAATATTATATCAAAGTCCTTCATAGGGAGGATATATAGATTCGCCTTAAACTTCTCATCCCCTATGTTAAGCTCTAGGTTCGAGCACACATGTTCTGAAGTCATTGTATTTTGTGCAACAGTGCTAATTTCTAAGGCATTATTCGCTATTTCCGGAATCAAATTCAACTTTTCGCATGCCAGATTAGAAATGAAGGAATGAGATGCTCCTGTATCAAACAATGCTATGACAGGTATGTTAGAGACATTAATCATACCTGTCCTATTTCCAGGAGCTCGTGCAGCCTGTTGGTGATTAAGGGCATAAGCTCGAGCCCTTTGAGGTGGCCTTTGTCCTGGATTTTGTTGAGGGTTCCTGGGTTGGTTTTGGTTTTGTCTCGGGGGACCCCCTTGATATGGTCTGGCTGGTTTTCCTTGCTGGTTTACAGGACAATCTCTAATGTAGTGGCCTTTCTGACCACATTGGTAACAAGTATTATTACCGAATTTGCATATGCCGAAATGATTTTTATGGAAATTCTGGCAAAACGGTCTTTGTTGGTGTTGATCTTGCTGTCTTTCTTGGTTATTCCCCTGCCATGACCTTCTTCCTTGGTTGTTAATAAAATTCCTATTCCTGTCATCCCATCTGCGCTTGTTATCAAAGGTTCGGATAGGTACTATCACAGATACCTTCTTCTCTTCCGGCATCATTGCCTCGATGTCCAGTGCTCTACTCAAGGATTCAGCATATGTCAATGGTCCTGAACTGGCCAATGACATACCTATTTCAGGTCGTAGACCTCTCCTAAACTTTTCAGACCTCTTCTCTTCTGTGTCTGTCAAGTCTAGAGCGTATCGAGATAGTTGATTAAACAACCTATCATATTCTGTGACCGTTCTTTTTCCTTGTTGCAGGTTCCAGAACTCTGACTGCTTCTTAATACGGTAACTCAGAGGTATATACTTACTGTTGAATTCCTTCATAAAATCTTCCCATCTAAATGCTTCCCATTGTGGTGGTGACAACGTTCTCCTTGTTGATTCCCACCAATAGCCAGCCTCTTCACATCGGTGGTATAGCGCACATGTTACTTTATCCTTATCCGAACAACCCATATAGTCAAATATTCGTTCTAAAGACCTGATCCATTTTTCTGCTTCTATAGGATCTCCCATTCCACCAAAAGTAGGTGGATTTTGCCTTAAAAAGTCATCTCTTGCTCTAGGTCGCGGTATATCTTCTGCTCCATGTTGTATTGGAATCTCTTGACGGCCTTCTCTTGCATTATGGGCTTCAGGTTCTCCAACAATTTGAACTTCAAGTTACGACATTCTAATGATTATAATATTATTAGAACAAGGTTTGAAAAGGATCCATAAAATTTAGAGCGCAACCATAGAACACTTGGATCACTCAACGAAAATTTTCATTTCATACTTTACAATTTTCAACTATAATGCTTTTATACGGCAATATATACAACAAAAATGATGCCTGACTACCTAACAAGAAAAGCAAAAAGGTCCCCGATTATTTACATATTGGGATCTTCCTCCACCACTTCCTTCCCTTTTCCCCGACTGACGGCATCGTGCGTGCCTTTCCTCGCCATTTCCCGGGTTCTGGGAGTTTGAACCTGTTCCTCAGCGGGTAAGTCTCGCGGTGATAGCATGGAAGGTCCTGCCTCGTACACTTTTTTGCCCATGGTGAATAACAAGAGAGTGTTGTTGTCATTCGGATCATACCCTTCATATTGGAACTGGATGTTATGGCCAGAGAATCCCGTTGGGATCGCACTACAAGATCCAGTTTCTGACATCGAGAGTTTGTCACCCATAACCCATTTGTCGAAAACTAAGGACCCTAGTGCTGGAAAATTGCAGACAGGTTGGTAGGTAACTGGGTCTCTATAGACACTAATATCTAGTTGATATTGTGTCCAAGCATGCCACTCCGAGGGTAGTTGTTCAATGAGGCGATTAGAAGCCTCGAAGTCCTTCACCTCCATCTTGGCCTCCTGCCACAGTTGGAAGTATATGGTGACGAATTCACCGATGGTGAGAATTTGATCTCTTATGTAGTTCCTAAATCGTTGTATAGGATTGGGTCGGCGTGTGGCGATACTTTTTCTAGCGGTAACCTTTCCCGCAGCCATCTACAAAATGAGAATCAATTTCTCAAGTAGTTCGAGAGGGTTTAAGGGGACCAGTATCAAACATCAAGTAAGGAAAAACATCTGTTGTAAGGAGGAAAATAATAAAGCTATTGGTAAGTTCAGTATTGGTTCAGTAGCTAATTCAAGTCTAGTAGTGACGCAGTCGGAGAAATCGTCAACAGTTAACGCTAATTCCGACTCCACCAGAGAATTGAGAAAGTTCTCGAAATTGATATTAGGGTAAAAATTTTGCGGCTGAAGTCTTACAAATACGTACAATTGCTGCTAGCAAAGACCAAATGGCAAAACGTAAATAAATTGAAAATTCGAAAAATATTGAAATGCTGATTTCGGGCCTTAGATGATCTCAAACGCTGTTTCGAGCCCATACAACTGCTATGCAGTGACATAAACGGACACCGGACGCCCATTCTGCGTTTGCACTGCTCTACTCTCGTATTAAATAGCGAGTTCGGATTCAGTAGTAGGTTCAGTAGAGGGATTCAGTAGAAAAATTTAGTAGGAGAGCTCAGTAGAAAAGTTTAGTATGAAAGCTCAGTAGGAACGTTCAGTAGGAGAGCTCGGAAAAGTTCGAGAGGGAAAGCTCGGTAGAAAAGTTCAGTATGAAAGCTTAGTAGGAGAGTTCAAGGAGAACAGTTCGGTAGGAGAGTTCGAAGAGAACAGATTCGGTAGGAAAGTTCAAGAGATCGATTCGGTAGAGACAGTTCAAGTAGAACAGATTCGAGAGGACATTCATAGAGAAAATTCGAAGAGAAAAATTCAAGAACAAGAAGAGAGTTCAATAGAACAGTTCAGTAGGGAAACGTTCAGTAGGAAAGGTTCATTAGATAAGTTCAGTAGGAAAGGTTCAATAGATAAATTCAGTAGGAAGGTTCAGTAGTTCAGCTCAGTAGGGTGGTTCAGCAATACTCAGTAACAGTTCAGTAATACGTTCAGTAGGTAAATACGAAATAAATCGTAGGAGTATGTAACTGAGTATTTCTACAAATTCCAGCTTCGTCTCAGCGTTATTACTCTTATAGCGCACATCTACTGAGTTTGTGTGAAACTCGGGTTCAGTAGACAACTTCAGTAGAGGAGATCAGTATGGTTCAGTAGATAAGCAGTTCAGTAGGGGTTCAGTTCAGTAGTATCCAGTAACAGTTCAGTAACATTCAGTAGCGTCCAGCATTAGTAGGCAGCATAGTAACGCTCAATAATCAGTTCAGTATCGCTATGGCTCAGTAGTACCCAAATTCATATTCAGGTGTACTCTACACCCAAAAGCTCGCCTCATCAGAGGTCCGACAGTCCTTTACCACATCTAAAGGACTTAAAAAAAATATTGAATTCACATTTCAAACTTTAATCATGCGGACTCACAAGTCCCGTAAAAATCACACCTTCAACAATGTATTTTCCATATCATTCTTCATTACGTCGTAAGGGCTCACAGGTCCCTAACACGACCAATAATTTCACATTTCAAATTTCCTCATTTATTTTCTATTTTCAACTTGAAAATCCCTTTTTGAATTTCAATGGCAGCGGAGAGGGTGCTGAGAGTCACTGAATAACATCGGAATCTAGATTTTCTGTGAATAATAATTTGCATTTGAAACATTGAAGTCTAGCGAATCAAATCTAGACTTCCTTGAATGATAATGCATATCCTGGAAACAATCTCCGGATTCGTCTACTGAACTCAGTAGACAAGTTCAGTAGCTTGCTGAACTCGGTAGAATAAAAAGTTCAGTAGCATGTTCTGCTGAACTCAGTAGAATAGAAAGTTCAGTAGTATGTTCAGCTGAACTCAGTAGATAGAAAGTTCAGTAGCATGTTCAGCTGAACTCAGTAGAATAGAAATTCAGTAGTATGTTCAGCTGAACTCAGTGGATAGAAAGTTCAGTAGCATGTTCAGCTGAACTCAGTAGCTGAAACAGACGGCAAAATATAACAAAGACCTTAAGTCAAAAGACCAAGAACTTCAGCTTTGATAGAGACCTTAAAGAATCAAGAAATTCAGCTCTGATACCACTCTGTCACGCCCCAATTCCCGAAGGAAAACAACTGGGCCGGGGCGCGACTGGGGAGGGGTGAAAGAAACGGGAAAGAAAGGGGAAGAAATTGAAACATGTGAAATTCAGTAGTACTTGTATTTATATAATTAAGATCCAACTACCTCGGTAGAAACAAGAGAGGTAGAGCATAACGTACATATCGATACAGCAGAAACGTCTCAAAATAGACGGAATTTGTACAATAACACAAACAGACCAACTCAGCACCGTCACCTCCACACTGCCATCTTCAGCCTGCAAAATCATTTTTGAAAACATTTGGGCTGAGTACTAATGTACTCAGTGGGTAATGCAGCTGATAATAAACCTCTGGAAAATCCTTTTTAAAACCATGAAATGTTCATGCACTACTGGTATCACATAGACAGTTTTTAAAATCGAAAGCAGTCTATGTATACCAAAACTTTCACTTGGCCAACTTTTCTTCCTCAGCTATTGGTGCATTCCATACTTCTCGTTAAACTCAGGGAAACATATTCAGCTGAGAGTAACCTCGTTCCTTCATTAGGCTTGGGAAAAACAGATTCTCCCAAGGCTAACTTCGTGACGTTTGGTGTACACTAACCCTGGCTACATCTAGCTCAGGATCCGATCGTATTCAATACTTATGGGCACAGCCCATTTTCACTCAAGTAGATGCACAATTCCAATAGTGAGCGAAGCAATTTTCATGAACATTCATAAACTTTAACTTGCATAAATATCAGAGCTTAATAACTCAAGCATAGATTTCGTAAGTAAAATATAACCCACCTTGTTCTTCTATGCTGAATTTCTTCGGTCCTCTTTTCAGTTTTTTAGCTGAACCTTCTTCTCAATTCTTCCAAAGTCTACCTTATTTCGGAGTCTGCTGAATTTTCGTATGAAAATGCTGGAGGAAATGAGCAGGAGCATCTACTATTTATAAGGTAATTAAGCTGCTGAGTCACAAGGCTAGGTAAGCTGCTGAGTCACAAAGCTAGGTATAGGTATAGCTTTGCATGGTCATACTATACTACTCATATGAAGCCCACGTAAATAGAGCAACTCAATTCCATTTTTACTTCCTTTGTATTTATTATCTAGCATGAGGTGGAATGAATAAATATCAACCTCTATTTCTTTTCCAATTCTCATGTGAAACTACACACCGGATAAAATAATCCTTTCTTTATAATTATTTCAAAAACTAATTAAATTGTGCTAAGGAACTGGATTATCAAAACTTGGGATATCACAAGTGATCCCATGAAGATTTGAAGATCCCAAAACCCTATCTGATTGGTGAACCATTCCTTTGTAATTGTTTTTGTCTCTGAGGATTCAGACTCAGTAGACACTGTGCACTAGTTTAGGCGGTCAGTAGATTATCAGCCTCAACACCGGATGTAGAAGACTCAGTATGTACTGGACTCAGCGGAGCAGTATACTGAAAGATTCGGTGGAACTGAACTAAGCAGGAGTAGTTCACTGAACTAAGAGCTGACCTTCAGTAAAGTAAATTCAGTACTCTCTACAGGATCAGACTCAGTAACGGCAGACAGTCTTCTGAACTGTCAGATCTTTTGAACAACAATTAGCATAGTCAAATACGAGGAAGAGAGAAGTCAGTTTCATTATGCCTCGAAGTCTGTTCTGTCTCAACTACTCTGTAAAACCTCGGTAAATGACAAGCCAACACCTGTCCTTACCTGCTAACACTGCAAGTCAACAACTTTCCGGAAAAGGAGGGAAAGGACATTGTCACCTTTTTCAAAAGAGCCGTTAGCTACCAAAAGAGTGAGATAAAGGGATCATCGTCTCCAACGGATCTTTCCTAATCTCTTCTCTATAAATAGAGGGATAATTTAAGTTTTTTCATGAGAAAGCAGAGAGCCAAAAAGCAACGAACGAGCCAACACACTCTCGAGCAAGAAAACGGAAAAACGAGCAAAAACAGAATATCGCATAAGTCTTCTGCAAGAACTTAACGAACATTCTCCGGCGAAAGACTACCTTCTAGCTCTTAGGGAACCAAGCTAAACAGATATAAAAGCCTCTAGTATCCATATCGACGATACACGAACTCAAAGCTACAACTCAGCTGTTCGTCGATCTAGAAGCCACTTTCTCGTTCCCTATCCCTCTAACCCTAAGCTCAACTGAATTTATCCTTAGCTTAGACGAAGGGGTTCACCTTTGAACCTTATCCTTATTGTAAAAGGACCTCTTCATAGTTGGAGAAGTTTGTCAAACACTTTAGTTTGATACCCGTTGTAAACTGAGACTTGCTCAGTATAAATTCCAAGACGCGGCTTTGTCCTGTGTACAAGCTGACTGAGACTAACTCAGTATAATAAATAGCCTCCTGACCTTTCGGGACAGTGGACGTAGCATCCTTTGCATCCGAACCACTTTAAAATTCTCTGTGTCTCTTATTTACTGTTGCATTGATTTTAACTGTTCATACTGTATATCATATCTTTAAAATCATTCAACTAAGTTTCAGCATACTTATCTGATTCACTCTTCTGAACTGAAACTGTTTTTAAAAAAACGTTTTTCCACTCAACTTATTTAGGCCTACACATATCCGCACCACTGAACTCCATCTGAAGATACTGAATTCTGACTTAGTCAGCTAGCAGATCTCAAAAGAGTCAGTACCTCTTTGCCTTATCACGATTCAGAACAGCTATTTGGTCTGCTGAACTCTTTCAGTACGGCACACTCCTGAACGGGACTGTTCGTGTTACAAGTTGAGAAATAGGTTTTAGGTGTATTCACCCCCCCCCCCCTCTACACCTAAACATGCTCTCGGGACCAACACTAAGGTCAGCAGTCCACCAACTCAGAAGATCAGGACTCCTGAACCACTAAAGCCTCAGAAGTCAGCATCAACCAGTCCAGTGGACAAGTATGTTGATCAAAGTGGGAAGAAACTGTCTGAGACCACCGTGGTCGTGAGACATATTTGGGTTTCCAAAAACTAACATCTAAGGACCAAAAATCAAAAATAAAGGGTACCGGAATATAATTCTATTTTGTAGGTTCACAAGGACCCTTGGTACGTGGACAGCGGATGCTTAAGACATATGACGTACAAGAGGAACCTACTGAAGAATTATACTACTGAAGAAGGACCCAGAATCGAGTTCGGAGATAATGCAAAAGGCTATACTAGAGGCTATAGAACACTCATCATTGGAACCGCCACAGTTCCAAGAGTATCATATGTTGAAGGACTTCAACATAATCTTCTCTCTGGTACTCAATTTTGTGACAACTTGAATAGAGTAATTTTTTACGCTGGTTTCTGTGATGTCATTGAAAAATCTATAGGGAAAACAGTGTTATCAGGTTCGCGCAAAATGAATATCTATGTAGCTGACTGAAACTCAGCTGAACCCAAAGCATGCTTGCTGGCGAAGAACGAAAATAGAACGGGGTGGCTCTGGCATAGAAGCTAGCTAGAAACGCTCTAGTAAGAGGACTTCCGAATGAAGTGTTCAGCAAAGACACTCAGTGCAAAGCATGTCTGAAGGGAAAACAAACAAAGAAGCAAAATCCGCCAGTTCCATCGCCTTCCACTGATGGAATCCTTCAGCTCCTACATATGGATTTGTTCGGTCCAGTCTCTCCAGTGATGATCAGAGGCAAGAAGTATGCTTTAGTTGTCATTGATGACTACTCGAGCTACACATGGGTCATATTTATTGCCAACAAGTCTGACGTTAAAATAGATTTACCTGCGCTTCTGAAAAGGCTCAGTGTCGAGAAGAACACCGAAATCAGAAAGATATGTTCAGACAGAGGAACTGAGTTCTTGAATTCGATGGTGGAAGATTTCTGCAAAGCTGAAGGCTTAGAGCATGAGACGTCTGCTGCACGCACGCCTCAACAAAATGGGATTGCTGAAAGGAAGAACAGAACACTTAAAGAAGCAGCAAGAACCCTGCTCGCAGACTCAGGACATCTAAATTCTGGGCAGAAGCAACTGACACTGCATGTTACACTCATAACAGATCTCTACTGACGAAGCAACATCAGAAGACACCATATGAATTATGGAACGGCAGGAAGCCTTTCTTATCTTATTTTGATATTTTGGGTGTTTGTGCTTTATCCACAATAATGGAAAGGATCAGTTAAAGACTTTTGATAGCAAGTCAGACCAGGGAGTCTTCTAAGGATACTCCCGGATCAGCAAAGCCTTCAGAGTTTTTAACTACCGGACCCTTTGCGAGGAGGAAAGCCCTCATGTTGTTTTTAATGAGTTTGCTACTGAAGACAGGAGCAGAAACTCCAATTCAGAATATGGGGACATCAGTAAACAGCTACAGGATCTGAGCTTAAAAGACAATACTGAGAAGATCCAGCTATGTTGGGATGATGATTCAGAAGCGGAAATTGAAGATAAGACTACTGAATCTCAGCCAGCAGCAGACGTAGCTGAACAGATTGACTCTACTGAACAGAGTCAATCCCAGGTAACTCAGGTCGATGAAGAAACCTAAATGGTAACTAAGACCTCTACTGAGAATAATAATTCAGGGGGAACAAATGAAGTTACTGAGCTGAATGACCCTGAACCTGGTGACTCAGTAGACCCGACTCTAGTAACTGAATTACTTCAATCTCAGAATAGTACAACTGAAATGCCTAACTAACCTACTAACTATGTTGAACAAATTTCAGATGAAGAGTTAAAACATCGTCGATCGTGGCTGGACGCTCACACTTCTGATCTAATTATTGGAGATCCTTCAGCTAGTGTAAAGATAGATGTAAATCTCCAATGACAATTGCAGAAACTTTTGATCCATTGCCCATTGAGACTACCACCTCGCCATTGCTCAATTGCCTTTTCTGCAAGAAACCTTGCAAGGTGTAACAAACATGATCAGTTGCCCCCGAATCCACTACCTATTCGTGGGTAGAAGAGGAAACTAGGTCAGTTTCAATTACAAGAGCGACTCGCGTCTCTTTCTGTTTTTGCCTTGACATTTGGATTATAATTATTCCAGTGTCCTTTCTTACCACTCTTGAAGAACCTTCCTTTCTCCTTTGACATTCGTATTTCGCCGGTAAGGACCGTCTTCTTACTCCCACTGCTCTTCTTGAATTGACCACCCTTTCTGCTCTTTTTCTGGTTTCCGCCTTTTGAGGATTCCTTGAATTATTAGGGATATTCAAGACTTGAGCACTCTTGCCCTTTCCTATAACCTATCAAAGATTTGAGTAACATACTCATAGTAAACTCGTTCTTAGAAATAGCGGTCCTAAAACACAAGTTCTTATAGGACCTTTGCAGAGCATTTATTGGGAAGGTAAGATATCTCTTCCACTCTATGAAATTATTTAAAATTGTTAAACCCGTTAGGGTTTGGTTAGTGAGACTGTTTAGGAACTCAAAAAATTTCGAACAGACATATCTGATAAATATGATTTAAAAGCATGTATGAAATTAATATTTGCACATAATTCGTAATTAATAATCATTGTAACCTTTTGTAAAAAAATGATATTAAAAACCTCGAACAGCTCTAGGAATTCCACAAGCAAGCCACGCATGTGGACGTTTACTAGCATAACCCTAAACCAAGCTATTTACCTAGCTCTTTAATTCCAATCCACGTCTAGGTTCTTAAGACGAATGGAATTAATAGTTCGATATTCTGGACCATGTCACTATTAAAATGCGGGAAGGGACTTCGAGGGAAGTGAATTGTACCTGGGGTGACTGTAAGCATTGACCATTAATTTGACCAAAGTAGAATCAAATTCTCGAAATTGACATACTTACTCGAACCATGCCGCATTCAATTTGATCTAATTAGCCATCCTATTTAATTATTATCTTCTAGAGTACTCGTGTTTACTGGGCACGCAAGCCACGCAGGTGGACGTTTACGACTTCGCTCCCACTACTCAATAATAATCAAATATTATTTTGGAAAACTCGTCTCACAAAACATGTAGCTCAAAGATGCAAGCAAGCCACGAAGGTGGACGTTTACTCACATAATCTTACTACTTTTGTGTAGAGTCCAATTAATGGAGGTCCAATTAAGTATTTAATATCCAATTTAATGGAATCTAATTAAACGTTTAATTTAAAGTTGCTTAGTCTTTTTATTCCAAAGGTTTGTTACGAATCATACATCATCACATAATTCCTAAAGCATGTAATTTCTAAATGAACATAATAAAACGTGCTCGCGAAAATTAAAACATGTTTAATAACGACATAAATCCTATTTACATGATTTTCTAAGCACAATTAATCACATAATCGCATGCTAAAGCATAATAATAAATAAATGCATAAATAGGAAATTTAAACGTCGTTATCGGGCTTAAAAACACAGATAAAAATTAAATCTATCTATTACATAGCCCGAATAAAATACAGATCTTCGATATCTTGAAAAATCTTCGAATTTGAACACTGCATTGAAAACCGCATCGTCGCCACATCATCAAGGCGTCTGCCACGTGGCAGACACGTGTACAACCTTGTCAGCAAGGGCTGACGTGGCGCGCCACATCAGCATCTCCATCATTGCGCAGAAAACGCAGCAGCGGCCGCTGCCGCTGCCGCCGCTCCACCGCCGCAGGCGACTTGCTGCCGCCTTCCCAAAGCTGTCCAGAAGTCGCCGCCTGCGCCTCGACCAGCCCCGCCTAGCGTCGCCTCCCGCCCGCAGCGGCAGGCGGCGGGAATCAGCGCCTGCGCGCGACCGCACTTCTGGTAGTAGACGCGCGGCTGCCGCGCCCTCCACGGCCCGGTGCCGCCGTCTTCGTCGTTTCCTACCGCCCCTAGGCACGACCCACACATTTGGGCGGCCTAATTCCGGCGACAATTGCCGCCGATGCGATGGGAATCAAGCGAATTTCACATCCCGTCGCCGGCGAGCTTTGCCGCTCAAATTTGTAGTCTCCGAGCCGCGATTTGATCAATTAAAAGAGGGGAAACATAATTGGAACACTCATGACCACTGTGTAACGGATTTCGGCCGAGACTAGTTCCTCATTTTCCCGAATTTCAAACGATTCTCCGGAACCAATTCATGACGAGCAGTAAACTTCAGACGTCAATTTCGATCGCATCCGGGATCGGATAACCCCTTACGACCTATCGACACGAAGCTCATAAGACAAGGAATCCAGAGGTTCAAGTCGATCGTCAATCAGACGCCAGACCTACCGGGAATGGCTTGTTGCGGCGGAACCCTAGCCGAAATTGAGTTTTCGTCCGATTTGGGGCTTTTCTGGACAGCACGACCACTTCTCCTTTTCGACGCTATTCCGGACAAACCAGAAATTGGGATGGGTCGTGCGACCTATCCAGACGAAGTTAACAAAAAAATGAACAAAACTATCTGAATGGATCAGAAAAATAATGTGGCATGCGCCCCCACACGCGTCCTGAAGGAGACGGTCGTGTTCTGCCAAAAACTAGGGTTTCGCAGTTTTCCGTCCTTCCACACCGTCGCGCCTCGATTTTCATGCATCCAGGACAAAAATACAGTACAAAAATAGCAGAATCACGTAACACATTGGTCCTATCAACTACTCGTGGATTTTCTCACGAGAAAAACGTTACAATGGGGTCAAAACAGTGGCTCGCAGGCTGCCCCAAACACAAAAAATAACCCGAAAATGATGGAATTAAACCCTAATCATGCTCCTAAAAGCAAAAATCAGAGCCTAAACCAGGCTCTGATACCAATTGAAGGAAATAGGAGGTGAAGAACGATATACCTTCCTCCTACGTATGTTGTTGCAGCTCTGATTATTGCATTCTGATCTGTGTCCTCTAGGTGGTCAGAGAACTGGAGAAAATTAAGAATAATGTCTCTCCCGCAAACGGCGTGCGTTAATGTGTGTGTGTATTCTATGTTCTGATAATGAACAGAATACTAATATATATAAGTTTCAAAAGCCAAGATAATATAAATATTTGTAGCCCATTAATTTAATTATATTCCTAATGGGCTTCTACACAATTTGCCCATAATATAATTAATTAATCTATTAGACTACTAATATTTATCAATTAATTGGACTGGCCAATTAATTCAAGATAAATAATATTATTAAATAATGTATAATTATATTAATCTATTAATAATAATTTCTGAGAGACAATAAATAACTAGGAATATAATTAGGCCAGATCAGAGATCTAATACAAGAAATAAAGCAGTGCCTCAAATTAATTAATTATCTATGCTCAGCCTAGAACAAAATTAATTAATAAATACAGATTGATTTCACTAGAGAATCCATGCTAACTAACCCTCTTATCCCAAATTGAGCAAGGGCTTGTATTTTAGACTTAATCGATCTCCGTATTTAAGATAGAAATATCTGTTAATTAATTAAGCTCACTGACAGCTTAAATTAATTAACATCTTATATTCCTGAGTAGTACCACTCGACCTTATTAACACACCTGAACTTAATCAACCGATCGGGTTTAGTGTGCTAATCCTTACAAGTTCCTCAGGGGATATTATCAACCCATTTTACTAGGATACGGTTGCAAGATACAAACAACCAGCCTGAGGCACAAATGACTACTAGCACCCAAGATACGTAGATCCGGTCGCGATAACGTTCACCATAGTAGGTCAAAGTGATAGATAGCTAAATGCACTCAGCTGAAGTCTTACCAAGCTTCAGACCAGCTAAGTCACCGAGATCTTTGTTCTCCATTAAGGTCAGTTAGGAGAACACATCTCACTGTGATCCATCAGATGGCGCCTTCAATAGTCCTGGGAGGGGTCAGTTGATAGTATGCACGCGCTGTTAGTGACTTCTTTCCTTGTATAGAAGCAATTTGATCTGAGCTTGGAATTTGGGATCGTAGTTGTATAAGAATTGATCGAACAGTTTGACCGCCGGAACGTCACTTGGGTAGCATTGCCATATATAATAGCCCTTGATGAAGTCCTCTTTCAGACCTTCCCATTCCTTGTTCAGGTTCCAAGGGATCCATTTGTCTATGCGGCGGAATGGAGTTTTTCGGAGATGTGGCCTCTCCCCACCGCGTCTATAGAACTTGGAAGTCGTTGGGATCTCTCGGCTTTTGACTGGAACTACTTCCCTGTCAGCTTTTTAGTTCTTGCGATGTGCTCTGGGAGTTCAGCTTTTCTCAATATCTTTCTGGCTTCAGCTGTCAGCTTTTCTCTGGCATTGAAGTTAAGGCCCATTTCTACTACGTCCCACATGGCTTTCTCCTAAGCAAGTTGTTTCGCTGTAAGCTTAGGAGTTTTCTTCTTCAACCTCTTAGGTAGTGGTAGGTTGTCAGTGTCGGACTCTTCAGTAGACTCAGAAGCTGATTTCTTAGTAGGCTTCTGTTGAGTCTGCTTAGGAGGTGTTGGCTTCGGCTGAATTTTCTTCCGGTGAGCCTGAGTCCTTGACTTCCTGGCCATATGGACTTTTAGCTTTCTTTCCAGTTTGGCCTCTTCTTCGATTTTGGCTTCCTGATCTAGCTGACTGCTGAGCCACGAGTTCATCATGCGCCTCTTGTTCTTTTCTCGATTTGAACTTAGGCGACGGAGGGGGAGAGCTTTCACTAGCTATTTCCTTTTCAGGCCTCTTCGGCGGCGGCTCAATATCCTCTATCACCTAGACGAAATTGGCTATCTCATCTAGATGTGCCTGAGCCAAGGATCCTTCTCCTGATCGTATAGTCTGCACTGTCAACTGCTTTATGTTCTCTTGAGGCTCTTCATGGCCTTCAGTGGCGGCTTTTTCCTTAGCCTTTTCTTCTTGTTGGACTGAGGGGAGGGGGAGATCAGTCTCAATAAACCTCTATCTCTATGATATCTTCCCCCATTTTTTGTTCCCCGTCCTTAGCTTCTCCTTCCTTCTCTTCCCTAATCCTCTTATCTACCCCAATTACTTCCCCCTTTTTGGCATCACCAGTCGAGGTCGGTAGGATTTTGATAGAGACTACATCATCTCGTAGACTGTAGAGAGAGGTTTTGATCTGGGAAACGGAGGAGTCGAGGTCCCCGACAGCAGGCAATATTTGTCCCAATCCCTTTCTTGATCACTTCGAATCTCTTGGATCAGGGTTTGAGTTCTATCTGCTGCAGAAGAGATACGTCAAGTAACCCCTGGAAGCCCAATTGGATGAGTTTCAAAGTTGTGGCTTGAGTTTCAAGAGCTCTAGCCATGCTGGTTGATGCAGCTTTGTTTCTCTCATCCACCTTCATCTGGACTTCTGTCATTGCAGCAGCCAGTTGCTCTGAGAATTGCTTGGCTTGAGCTTCAAGCAACTGCTGGCACTGAGTGGCCAAGTCTTACTTCTGAGCAGCTAGAGCAGTCTCGATGACCTTCTGAATATTTGGTGATGGAGCTTTAGGGATCTTCTTAACTTTTCCAGTAAGGGCATTAAGGCGCTCAGTTTGAGCTTTCGTGTACTATGCCCACTTCATGTGCACATCCTTAGCTAGGAGATGATTTTTGTCTCCTTGCTTCCTGATAGCCTGTTGATGCTCCTCGAGGATACAGTAGTAATAAGCTTAATCTGATAATACGAACTACCGGTCCTTTGCTCAGAGGCGACGAGTTGTTGCTGTCTTAGAGAAGACGCAACAAGGGCAACACCAGATGCATGAGGTGGTGGTGGTGAATCGCCCTTCTCGCTGGGAGTATTTCCCTCAGCAGAGTCTCCCCGCTCTGTGTCCATGGGTGCTGAGCCATCACCCTCAGCTGGGTTGTCAGTAGGCGAGGGCTCCTTGGCAAGAGAGGAGGCAGACTTCAGCTCCAGCAAATACAGCATGGCTGATCTTGAGTCCTCAAAAGATGCAATGTCTGAGGGTTCTCAAAACCCTATCTGTTGGGTGATGATTCAATCCTCAGCATGATCATACTTATGGGAAATGACTTATCTTCTATACTGGATCACGCTCAGTAGCCTCGTGCTCTGAACTATTGAGAAGATTTGAAGATCCCAAAACCCTATCTGATTGGTGAACCATTCCTTTGTATTTGTATTTGTCTCCGAGGTTTCGACTCGGTAGACACTCGCTTCTCGGTCAAGGCGCTCGGTAGCTTATTTGCCTCAAACCGCATGAAGACTCGTGATACTTGGACTCAGCAGAGCAAGATATCGAAAGACTCAGTGATATCTGGACTCGGTAGGAGCAAGATATCTGAAAGACTCAATGATACTTGGACTCAACAGGAGAGATATCGAGAGAGTCGATCGAACTAAACTCAGCAGAAGTAGTTCATCTGGACTCGAGCCGATCATCGATAGACTTATCTTCAGCAGCCTATCTACCGAATACGAGGTCGAACTCAAGAACGGCAGATAATCTTCGGGATGTCGTAATCTTTTTGAAAGACAATCAGCTAGTCATGTACGAGGAAGAGAGAAGTCACTTCGCCTATCTCGAAGTTTGTCTTTGTCTCAACCACTACATCCACCTCAACGAATGACAAGCATACACGTGTCTTCTCTACCGCTAAAGCCGCAAGTCAACACTTTCCGGAAAAGGAGGAAAAGGCACTTGCTTGCTACACCAAAAGAGCCGTTTGCTACCAAAAGAGAGAGAGAGAAGAAGATCGTCTCCAACGGATCTATTTCAATCTACTGCTCTATAAATAGAGGGATTATTCAAGAAGAATACACGGAATGCACGTATCTAGAGCAAAAATCAAGAAAGCATTCAACGAGCAAAAGAACCCAAAGAACTACGTCTTAGCAAAAAACTCGAAGAACATTCTCCGTGAAAGACTACATTCTAGCTCATAGGGAATCAAGCTAAACCAACATATAAAGCCTCTAGTATCCAATCGACGTTACACGAACTTATAGCTTACCTTCACTGTTCGTCGATCTAGAAGCTACTCTTTCATATTCCCTATCCCTCTAACCCTAAGCTCAACCGTTCTTATCTTATAGCTTAGACGAAGGAGTTCACATCGAACCCAATCCTTATTGTATAAGGACTCCTTCACCGTTGGAGACGTTTTCAAACACTTTAAGTTTGATAGTGTTGTAAACGAGACTTGGATCGATATAAAAACCAAGACGCGGCTTTGCCCGAGTGTGCAAGGCGACGAGACTAACTCAGGATAATAAATAACCTCCCGATCATTCGGGACAGTGGACGTAGGATTTGAGCGATATCCAGAACCACTTTAAAAATCCTGTCTCTTCTTGCTTTCTTAAATGATTGCATTGATTTTACCATTCATACTGAGTTCTATATCTACGCGAACGAGACAACGTTTTCTCACAAAAACCGATTTGGGCCTACACTATTCCGCACACCTGAACTCTTACTGTAGATACGAATTCGACCTAGTCGGTTAGCGGATCTCAATGAGTCGAGTACTTTTCTAGCCTTTTAACACGATTCGAACAGTTATGCAGTCTGGCTCTGAACTAGTTCAGTACGGCACCTTCCTGAATAGGACTGTTCGTGTTCGAAAGTTGAGAAATCGAATCAGGTGTATTCACCCCCCCCCCTCTACACCTGACCGTACACTCGGGACCAACACTATCTTAGACTGCAGTTGTTGCTCCTCTACAAGAGATTGGGTACGGAGTACTACTGGATCATTTCTTCAAGAATATCCCGGTTAAGGAATCTCAACAACATCTAAGTCCTTGCCCTGACAGCTACATCCGCCAGATCCTAGTAGTTGGCAATCTCAGGGATCTGTTCAGAGACTTCGGATTCAGCTCTAAGTCTGGTCAGCTAAAGTGTGGGTGGTAGCTCTGAAGATACTTCAGTAGTTGGTTCAGCTTCGTACTTCAACTGAGTCTATTTAGTACTAACTCTTTGGACTTTGTCTTTGATTGTGGCACCTTCAATGCCTCTGTCCGAGTCCAGTATGATTTCCACCTATGGAGGAGGTGGAGAATCAGCCTTACAAGCTTCTTTCTTTGCCAGCTTCTTTCTCTTAGGTTGTTCGGCACGTGTAGGTATTCACTAGAAGGCATTTTCAGTGCAGCTCCATGACCGATAGACTTTTCAGCATCGGTCCTCATTGTGAACATGATCAGTTTGTTGTCGAAGTATTTCATGTCTTCGAACGATGCTTTTGAGGACATTGATGCTTCTATCAGCGCTGAAACCTTAGTCCAATATAGAAGTTTGCCTATGGGAGAACGTCTTCTCTCTCCTGCTTCTCCACTAATAAACTTCTGTGACTGACCTTTTAGTTCAGAAAGAAAGAATTGAGCCCAGTTTACCTTAGCTCCATCCATAATTGTCATCATGATCTGGAGTCTAGGTTTGGACAGCTGGTCAAAAGAACCAGCCGCGCTAGTGAGGATGTGGATGACAATGTAAGCCAGGCCTCCGAATTTTGGCATGAGTTGACTCTTCATAAATGCCGCTTTGAAGGATATGTCATCCCTCCCACAAAATTGCCTTATGTAATCGTGAATC